>PVKZ01001719.1:0-334780 GCA_004027375.1 Macroglossus sobrinus
GTTCTAATCACCTCATCCTGATAAATACCATCTGTACTCATCTCAGCTCAGAAACTGTGCAGTTATTGGACCTGTAAAGAGCTCACTCTACACAGATGGAAGGCCAGAGGCATTTTAAAATTTAATTTTATGGACCACAAGAGGGAAAAAGTCTACAGTAGTTGTTTCTTAGAAAAAAACTATTCTCTTTGAGTCACTATTTTTGTAGAATAGCAATTTTACAAACTGCAAAGAAAGCTAAATGTGGTGAATTTCCATAAGTGGCCAATTATGAATGATTCATCGTTAACAAATGAATGACATTATTTTAGCTGAGCTATGAACTTACTCAAGCACTATACTGGTTGTTTTTACAAACAGCTTATTGACTCCTTACAGGAATTCTTCAAGGTGCATATCATTCTCTCCATTTTACTAATAAACCTGAGGATCAGAGGTTAAGTGTCTTTCTCAACACCATATTCTAGCAAATAGTAGATTTACATTTTAAATCAGAACAGAGACTAAAGTCTATTAATCAGGTTACAAAAAAAAAAAGCAATTCAAACGCCAAATTCATTGATGAAAAGAATAGGTTAGAAGAGGAAAAAAAACTATTTCTTTTATTTAAAAAAGAAAAAAATCCTGCTGTATATATTTCATTTTTTGGAACATCTTTCTCTTTCCCCACTGATCTCGCAGGTGCTGTTTATGACAACAAACGTGCACATCTGTAGGGGTGAGCTGACATTCGCGAGCGGGACCGCCTGAACTCTCTCCCTATATTTAGATCCTTCAGCTCAGATCTTAATTGAATAATTTAATCAGAGCCCTCTAGAAGGGAAACACATCCATATTCATCACAGGCATCAAAGGAAACATCTTTACAAGTTATATCCTTTTACAAACCAACATATGGTCTCACGCCATTCTCCCAATTGTTGATCTCCTCCTCTGGGAAGAACATGGAATTTTATTTCTTTTTATCACTTGAAAAAATCACTTCCCTCCTAATTCAGTAAAACTGGGTGGAGGCCACTTCCTCCACAGGTGAGAGAAATAAAACTTGTTGATCTGTCATTGTCAGGAATGTTAAAGTTAATCATTTATTTTACGTACTTTCAAAATGGAAACAAAAGACAGACTAAATTCGGATGAAGAAATCGGGGCACATTCTCCAGACTTTCAAACAAAACCCCTACAATTTTTCTGTCACTTTAAGATGTTTCTAAATGAGAAAACAAGAGCCTTTCACTTGGAGTGAGCGACAGGTTTGAATGGCAGCTTTCCACTTAGTAGCTATACTCGGAACCCAACACTTCTCTGAGCTTCTATTTGCTTTTCCACAAAATTATGAGTCCACCACCTACCCCGCTGGGTTGTTATGAGGCTTAAATATGAATATGTGAAACTGATTTGAAAATTATAACATGCTGACAATGTAATGTATTTTATTAACAGAGCAGTTCCACAAATAAGAAAGCTTAAATATTTCAGATATACCAAAAAACTAAGTTTCTGTCCTAGTTTAAAAAAAACGATAAAAAGAAAATTCAGTTCATTCAACAAACACTTAAATTGTGCCAGACACCATTCTAGGTACTGGGGACATGGCGTTGAACAAAAGACACAAAAATAGCATTTTTTGGAAAGTCCATGCTGTCATAAGACCTACATTCTAGTGGTTATAAAAGGCCTCAGTGAGAGGTGATATTTCACTCGGAAGTCTGAACAGGAGAGAGACTGGGCCATGTGGATGTCTGGAGATGCACATTTCAAGCAGAGGGAGGAGCAAGTGCAAAGGCCCTGTGGCAAGAATGTGGCTGAAATGTTCAAACAGCAAGGAGGCCCATAGGGCGGGAATGGAGTGAGCGAGGAGAGAGTAATGTGGGGGCGGGGAGGTCAGAGAGATGAGGGGAGCAGCCATATAGAAACCCATAGGGACCTCTTAGCTTTTCCTTGAGACGGGAACCACTGGGAGATGTGAGCAGAGATGTAAGCCGTGGTCTGACTGAAGGTTTAACAGGATTACTATGGCTTCCAGATTGAGAACAGACAGAAAAGATGAAAGTAGAAAGTAAGGAGACCAGTTAGGAAGCTATGATCGTCGTTATGGTTCCAGATGATAAAGGCCCGGATTGGCGTGGCAGCAAAGGTCAGATTCTGGATATATTCTGAGGGCACAGCCGTGAACAAACACACTTTCCTGCTTGAGTAAATAAACAAACTTGGAGAAATCTGTTTAAATTTTAGATGTGTAAAATCCCACAGTATGGGACTGTGAGACTACAGATCTGAGGTGGGATCGAAGGTCGCTGGAGAGTTCAAGAATGATCACAGGAGCTCTTTGGAGGAAGTTCGACTAGAAGCTAAAATCCTGCAGGAAGGAGATGCATGATTGGGAGTGAGGCAGTAAGTGACTCACAAGGAAGGGAAGTGAGTGGTATAAGCTGACGACATCATGTTTAAAGCTGAGTGGGTTTTTTTGATGGCCTGGGGGTGGCAATGAAGGGGGCTCCCACCCCCAGGCCCCATGCTACCAGGTGAGCAAACAGCCAGAACCTGAGGGAGCTAGAAGGGAAGCTGCATCCTCAGATGGGCTTGATCTATGCTCAGGATCACTCACATGCCAGACAACTCAGACGTCTACCAGTAATGAAATGATTAAATCATTACAGTGCATCCAAAACTGACATAACCGTTAAAGGCGGGGGGAGCTAGGGGGAAACAGACTTTTCGCTTCTAACATGGAAACAAAAACCATACCATAATTGTTCACTTTTTAAAAAGGTGCAGAACAACATACACAGTGCAATCCCATTTTAAAAACTGAAGTAGAAACAAAACCCGTACGTGTATAATGCATGTGCATTTTTAAAGGCCTGGAATGAAATAAGCAAAATTGAACAAGTGGCTGTCTCGAGGAGTGAGCCAGGACGAGTGGAGTGCAAGAGAGCTGTCTTTTCTTATAATCGATTACTATTTTCAATCTTAAAACTCCAATAATAAAAATAAATAAAGACTGAAAGTAGGTAAAAGATTTATTCTACATGGCTCCAGAGGACAGTATTATGGCCAAGAAGTGGCAAGATTTATCTTTTTATAAAGGAAAAAATAATTGAGAGTGTTTCTGCACAGAATGGAAGAACACTGAACTGGGATTTTCAGAGGACTTTATTCCTGTATTCAGGGTTGGAATATATGGCCCAATTCTCGGTAAATAAGATATGAGTGGGAATGTACCTTTTTATTAAGCAATTCAGGCACATGCCCATAAAATTCAATTTTACAAAATGCCATAATATAACAAAAAGTCGGTTTCCTTCTCATTCGTGTCCCTAGTCCCCTTTCCATTAACAATTCAAATATCCTTCAAAGTTTTCAGTGCATGAATCTTACCCCCAAAATGTTCTGTGCCCCACTCAAATGTCTCAAGAGTCATTTAATTTGGTCCTGTGCCTTTTCCAGTACATAAATTTGTTATTTAGAAGAATAAAATAACTCCTAAAAATCAAAGTTTACATAATTGCTGAAACAAACGTTGAGATCAGCCAAATTTCACTCTCCTCCACATGACAATCAATGGCATCCTGTTTTCGATCTGCCAAAAACTGGACGAGACTTACGAGGTCCACTTGGCCACCACCGAGGAAAATCTGAACAAAGCACAGGGGCCCTCTCCCAGAGCTGCAGGGGCTTCTGCGGCCAGGAGCCCAAGGCAGCAAGTGCAACGCCTTTCACTGCATTAGAGAAATAATGCCGTGGATACAAGGGTCACCTACAGAGTCAGGTGAGACCCGCACCATCATTCCAGACCTTTGCTGCCTCTGGTCCCGCGCTCACGCCGGTCCTATCCATTCACCTCCCCACAGTGACTTATTTACCAGTCAGAATGGAAAGCTAAGAATGCTCCTCGAAGGCTTAAGAACCCAAGTTCTCCTCCTTTATATGTTCAACTACTAAGAAAACTTGAATCTCCACGAATTCACTATTGAACTGAACCATTAAGTGCTCACCACGCAAAGGTGCAGTGGACACGAGTGTGATCTGGTTCCCAGCACCACCAAGCTTACAGTCATAAAGCGTGTGGAGGAGGGATGGGGGAACCATACTATAAGGTTGACTGGGATGAGAGTCATGTGACATGTTCAAGCTGTTTAAGGAGGAGTGTATGTGCAGGGAGAATGGCCCACAACGTGTGCCCCTTTCTCTGCCACAACTACATCTTCTGGGCATCCTGGGCTTTGTGAAACCTCCCGTGCAGTGGAAACCCAAACGGGTGCAACTATCAGTCAGTGGCACCAATGGGTATCAGCCATGGAATGGATAATCCAAAGCAGCCTTAACGGGAATTAGTCCTTGCTTTTAAAATCTATTCTGCTTCGTCAGAGAAAGCTTTTAATTGCTTATCATATTTTGCTTACAATAATAAAACTATTAAAATAGCCTGAGAACACAGTAAATTCTAAAGAAAGGCTTGTTCAAAACTAAATATCTTTGAAAAATCTATTCGTAGATGACAGTTAACTATAATGGTGTAATTATGTTATAAAAACTTACCAACGTTATTTTAGCACATAAATCACTCTATCTTCCTCTTGCAATTCATACTATAGGCAAAAAAAAAAAAAGTCTTTATAGAACATCTGACATATCCCAGTGTGAGGACTCGATAAACTCTCATCACCATCACCATCGAGTCCAAAGGGAGAGCAGTGTCACGCAGGCGGCTCTGTGAGAGACACCCCGTAACAGGGCAACCTTGGTCTCCGTCAATTCCCACCACAGCTCAGGTCGCCAGAATCAGTACCATTCTCATACCATCACCTTCATCACCACCACCACGAAGCACCAAGCACTGTTCTCGGCACTTTACACCTATTAACTCACTGAATCTTTCAAAGAATCCGAGAAGGTAAAGACTGTCTTAGAGATTATGAAACTGAGGTGCAGAAAGGTGAAGGAGCCCACCAAGGCAACCCCCTACATCCAGCTTCTCCTAAATAACCTCCTTCTCTGTCTCGCATGCATGAAGCAGAGGAACTGACATGCAAGGGTTTGCTTATGGTTGTATCTTAATCCCTCAAATTCCTTCCCTTCCCAATTTATCTTTTTCATTGTTGCTTTCCTTCTCGATATCTTCCTATGTCCCTTCCTAGAACATGGAATAAATAGTCTTATCAGGGCTGCAGTGACAAAATTAATTTTAATCTAAAGAGACTAGAATAGGATAAGAAATCATAATCTATACCTCAACAAGGCAAAAGGAAATTGACACCATTATTTACACCAATAGCCCATGTGTGTTCAACTCTTAATATTCTTATGATGAGTCTGTGAAACACTGAAATTAAACCCTTTTAAGAAATTCTTATTCTTGCTGATTATTCTTAGGGTCCTTTACTGAAAACATAAACGGAACAAAATTATTGGCTCTCTGTTTTTCTTGAGGTAATACTTTCCCATTCCATTTTTCCATTCACGCAAATGTAGAGATGGAGAAAATTTAACTAAAGAACTCTTTCAAGCATCATATTGTATTATAAGTAAAACATTAAAATATTCATTTGAATGGCTCATACAGTTGCAATGCTATCTACAGATAATGGCAAAAAGTAGTACTCTCAACCGTAGAGGAAGTGGGTGACGGGATGATAAAGCAAACGGTGTACCTGTGTGGCAGAAACAAGTCAGTGGCACTACGATTTCAGTGTCCTATCCTATCAGCCACTGATCCCCTTTTGTCATTCTCTACTCCAGGGTTTTTCAACTGTAGCATTATAGGATATGCAGCCACATCCCTGGCCTCTACCCACTATTTGCTGGTAGAAACGCCCCACCTTCCCCCAGTTGTGACAACCAGAAATTTCTCCAGACATTGCCAGGTGAACCACGACTCTACTCAATCACACTCTTCTGCCCCTTTTCTCCTTGTAGCCTAAGAGCCTTGGGTCTCAGCAGTTTCATTTAGCTCCACGCCTAAACTCTGGGACACAAGAAATGGCTGATTTCTTCCAGAAGGGAAAACAGAAAGATGTCAAACACACATACCTGTTCTTCCTATCGTTTTTCTCCTCAAAGAAACAATGGGGAAACGAGAACAGTTAACCCTCAGAATTAACCGGCACGTCTGGAGCCCGTAGAGCAGGGGGTCACCTAGCACCCAGCGCTGCTGGGTATAAAAGACAGTGCATGCACACAATAAACTCACAACACACCACAGGCCACACTTCCTGACGTGTTTTAAAAAATGCTAAAATGAAGAAAACTCGCTCGTCAAGTACCGACTGTGTGACTGGCCAATAGTTCTTAACACCGCTGAACATCAGCGTTTCCTGCGGTGTACGTTTTAAAAAGCTTTCCACCGTTACCCTTGAACAGGCTCTGCAGTGGGGCGGGCATCCCTGCTGTGACTGCTGGCCATGTGATTCTGATGTGCAGGCAAGGTGAGGACCATCACACTAACACAAAGATCGCAAAGACACTGTCCACACACCCTCAAGGAATTCGGGCTCAAGAATAACTGTCATAAAAGCCGTTAAAACAGATGAAAGATGAGACAAGCAGGGATGTATTGTGCCTCAGTCATAAGATCCTCAGTGCAAGTCCTATACTTAGAACCCTTCATCCCAACTTATGAAGCTGTCTAAGAGAGATACCAGGAACAAAAGCATAAATATAAGCACAGATACTCAAAAACTCGCTGAAAAAATCAACTACAGTAGAAATGGGCAGGAAACTGAAGCTCTGACAACTGCATTAGCTTTCTTTCCCAGTCCTTTGATTCTGAAAGACTCCCTCAATTATAGGAGAAACAGCTTCAAGCTAAGATGATATAACATTAAGGACAATGGCTTGCTATTTAACTTTTCCATCACCGTAGTCTCCCCTTACTAGAAAGATTGCTTCTTCAGGGCAGAAACCGACTTACACGTTTCTCTGTTCCCACTCACAACAGAGCCCAGTGCCAGATACACAGTAGAAATGCATGAAATACTTGCCGAATTAATATCTGCTTAACAAA
Organism: Macroglossus sobrinus; assembly: GCA_004027375.1. NCBI lineage: Eukaryota > Metazoa > Chordata > Mammalia > Chiroptera > Pteropodidae > Macroglossus > Macroglossus sobrinus. Next base: position 7,004 of record PVKZ01001719.1, read on the forward strand.
AAGCAGAACCCTACAGTGGGGATACACCTTTTTTTAAAGGAGGCTTCCCTGGAATACAGAGCAATATCTCATCGGCCTGTGCAATTTGATAAGACCAAAAAAAACCTCTTCGATGTCTAAATGCAAATACACGCTGTAAATACAGCTTGGGTGCCAATCATTTAAATGATAAGTTAATTTTGTTCACAGTTAACAGAAAAACGTTAAAAACCAATCAAACATGCCCTCAGGCTTGAACAAACTAAACAGAAGTCTTGAGCACACAAGCATAAACAGAGGGAAAATAAAGAGGTTGTTATTAATTACGCCAGACTGCAAAGCCAGCAACAGGCAAAGGCAAAACAGGAAGCCGTGACAGATGAGGCGGCCAGCTATATACAATCAGCCGCCCTGAGCTTTAATAGGACCAACTGTGTGATTTCTAACGCAACAGTCCCCGCATCGTCATTATCCGCCTTCATGAAAAGCTACTCACTCTCTCAGATGAACTTAAGACCCATTTTCCCTCCGTTCATCCTCCCTCTCCAACTCAGCTGACAGAGTCTGAGGGACAGGTTGGATCTAGGCATCCATCCATGGTCCCCACTCCCCAGTCACTGTCCTTCAGAAAGGACTTAGGAATGGATGGGGACAGGATGATAAAAGGCCAAGTGCTGAGCCTGTAGGTGAGACTTAAAAGCTGTTTCCCACCTCTCCCAACTTTGAAATATTTGCAGATCATTTTTTAAAAAGAACACGGTGAGGCAGAAGATGCTGACGGATTCAATTCTGCCTCGTGGTCGGGTAAGGACTCACTCACTGCCGAGGTGAGACCGAGTGCACTCCACTTCACTGGGGGAAGGATCCCTCCAGTACCCAGCAGACCATTCCCTTCCTGGCAGGGCTCAAAAAGCTTTCTTTATACCCACGACTCTACCCATTACCTCTAAGAGAAAATCTGGGAAATTAAATGCTGATGCCTACACCTCTTTAAATTTTTTTTTTTTACTTTATCAGAGGTTTTACTACATGAGAGAACTTTTTACTTTAATACCTTATAAACTAGTCCATCTCAATCATCAAAACCATATCCCAAGACCATCACTGTCTCATAGAAGAAAATGTCACTATAAATAATAAACTCTTAACATATCAACTCAGGAAGGAGAGAAAGAGGCCCATTCCGATATGCTCTAATAAGCACTGGTGTCTTTACCATTCATCAACTGTTGTCAGTTGACTAAGAAACTGTGTGGTAATTGATAGGCAGGCCCTGGAGGGCTGGGAACACCTCACTTTCTAATGAAGAGACTTCTATCCCAAAATCATGTCCTGGAGGGTAGTAGGGTAGTTATCAGGGAAATGGGATGGAGAAGGCCTGTCTCTTAAAACTCCAGTTTAAATGAATCGTGTACCAACTTGGAACTTCAGCTTCTCTTAGAAGGCAGGGAGCTTTGGTTTTCAAAAGCCCACTTTCCCCCGACTTATATATACTTCCTAGTCCACAAAGAGAAACACAATAAAAGGAAAGAGAACTGTCACCATTCTAGTGAAGAGTCTGATCCAGGACACAGCAAACGTTTTACGTTTATTAATCATTTGCATTTCATTTGTTTGTGAATTACTTGTTCATATTCTTTACCAATGTTTCTATCAGGGTGGTGTTTCCCATTGATTTAAAAAGTTTTGTACAGAAGATGGTAACTAGCCTGCACATTTGTTACCCGAGAGATTGTGAGTGTGTGCTTGGTCATTTCTACATGTTTGGTCACATAAATGCTGTCAAATGTATAAATGTTTCCTTTATGGTTTCTGAGTTTGGAGCCACGTTTAGAAGCGCTCTGCAGCCGGCTATTAATACGTTTCCATCGCTTGAAAATGCACAAATCAATTTCTCCCTTTCCTTCTGACACTATGACAAGAATCCATGCCAGGATACTTAATTTTTAAAGCTCTGGGAAATTTAAATAACGTTTTTAAATCATAACAAGGCATTCTTCTATTAGTTCAACTACAACACTTTTCTTAAAAACCTGCATCCAGAATTGTCACAGAAATATTCCATCTACACATGCCCAAACTTGGTATTTCACTGTTTGATTACCAGCATTCCCATTGCTTAACTCTTCTCGATTTCTTCAGTCCATCGGACTCCTTATAACATGTGACTGCCTTATCTAGATTGGATGTGATACTGTTCTCAACACTCTAGACTCTAAAATCACATTCATTTTATTAGTATATAAATAACATTTTTGAGGGCTTATTATGTACCAAGTCCGTGTTACGTCCTTTGTATACTCTATATTTTGCTGACTGTAAGATGTACCTTCCCCTCCCATTTTAACATCTCTGAAAACAGGAAACTTACAATCAATGGTATGGCACGTCTAATTGATAGTTTTTTCAGTAGTCCATGAAATACTGTCTTACACTTGGCAGCATCTTAGATTAGATGAAATACGGAAGTATTTCTCATTCCATCTTACAATCCATCCTGAGGCTGGTACCATTGCCTCGCTTTTTCAGACGAGGAAAAGTGAGTTGCGGGAGTCTGTGGTACGTAGCTTACCCAAAATTATAAAAAGCAAGTTAAGTGTTGGGGCTTGTACTTAAACCCAAGGATCCTGATTCTAGAGTCTCATTCCTTAACCAAATTGCTACCCCTAGGTCAGACTCATCTCTGCCAACATTTCTCTCCAATCTTCCTACCAGGTCACCGAGTTATACTAGAAAGTGACAACTACTAGTCTTCTCTGTAGCCACTTCAAACTTAACCCAGGTTTCCTCCTACTGTTTACACTTTGAATTCTCTACAGATTTGCTGGCACACCACCTACAATGGTTCTTCCAAAACTTCTCCATTATTATAATCTTCCAATGCCATCTGCTGATACCCCCACCTCAGCATCCCAATGAAGGGACCGGCCTCTACACTACTGCGAAAATCAGCACAAGCCGGCATGAGCTTCCCTTTCTAACCTGAACCCCGTTCTGCCTCTTCCTCAGACACCGCTCCCTCCTCGCCATGGCTAATATTTTGTCATCTGTGCTCCAGATCACTAACGCCACCATCTTTGTTTTCTACTCATTAACTTCTTTGCATCGACCATTGAACATCAAGGGGTCTCATCAATTTTGACACATAAGTCACTAGAGGGTATTTTGAGAATCTATGTCTCATTTCTTAATATGCCCGGTCTCCTCATCGCGACTGCATTCATTTGCTTACCCCGGCCTTTTCTCCTTCGCCCGGACCCATACATTTCCTCCCCGAACCTGTTTCTGAAATCTCTTCCCGTGGCTTCCTATTTTATCTGCTCCTCTGACTCCATGTCTTTCTTCCAGATCCTTCTTTTGTCTACTTCAAACTTGTCCCTCCCTTCTTCTAATTCCTAACTGAGGGCTTCAATAGAAGATTCAACCAACCCACTAGCTCTTTGTTTCTCTGTTCCTGCTTCTCTCAGGATACTCAACCACTCTTAGAAGTTCAACCATCATTTCCAAAGTCGATCACTACTGGAAATCTCTATGTAAAGCTCTAAGCCCATCTGTGAGCGGCAGTTCCGTTATGTATCTCTAACTTGCCTATAGAATACTTAGATACCCCACCTTAAATTCAAGCTGTCAATTCTAATTTCTCATTCATACAATCTTTATTCCTTCTACAACTACTTTCCCTATTCTTATGTAAAAGCTTTATTAATTTGCCAACCACTCAGGTTAGAAAACTAAGAATAATCTCTGCCATCTCTCTGTCCCATTACTCTATAGCCAAATAACCAAGTGTTTTTTTTTTGTTTGTTTGTTTGTTTTTTTGCTCGCAAAACCCATCTCATCAGATAGATAACTCAAATAGCTTTCCTATTAATCTCTTGACATACTGGCTCTACCCCTTCCAACCCAAACTGCATATTCAAACACCTTCACTGACTTCCCACTGCTGCCCTATGTTGGCTCTCTAAGGTCCACAAATTCTCACCCCAGCTTAACCTTTCTGAACATCTCTCCCCGCATCACCATCCTGGGCCCCATCAGGAATATCCACTGTGGTCAGGGAGAGCTACTCCTCAGCCTCACCAGATTGGTGCTGTCCCATATGACAGCCACAGGTGCCTATTTAAACATAAATTAATATTTAAAATGCAGTTCTCCTCAGTTGCACTAGCTATATTTTAAGTGTTCAATAGCCACTTGCAGCGAGTGGCTGCAGGGCTGGACAGAGCAAATACAGAACAATGCCATTGTTGCAGAAAGCTCTACTGGACAGAGCTGCTCTGGAGATCCTCCACACTCACGCTGACCTCCCAGGCTTTCCACGCCACGGCTGTGCCCAGAACAGCTCTCCCGGCCACCTGTGCAAACCAGCATGTGTCCTCTCATGCCACGGCGGTCCTCACGTGAGTTGTCTATAACAACTTACTCTCACTACTACCTTGCGACAGCTCTTGCTTGCAATGTAGTTACATTTTTTCATTTTTGTGTTTCTTCTCATCAACGACTGAGCCCCTCAGAACTAATAAATATTTATTGAGTAAATGAAGCATATGCTTATTACATTACTGCATCAAAATGATCCAATAAGAGCATATTTAAAACCCCTCTTCCATTAAAATGACACATTTTCCTTCAATCTAAACAAACAAAAGATCTTGCATTCAGCTAACTAAATAATGACTTAATTCAGTGCCTAATTATAATACTTAAGATAATTAGTTTCCTTTTTTTCTTGTGGTGTTCGAAGCTAAAAAAAAAAAAAAGCTATAAAAGTCTGAAATACTTCCACTTTGCATGAGCATACCACAAAGAAACCACAAAAGATAGACAATGAAAGGAAAATGAATGAATAGTTTGAATAACTATGCCCTAACTGAGATTGTAGGAAAAAACATCTGAAGTACAGCTGCCCTAAACTTCAGGGAGAACTACGAATAAAACATTAAAAATTATGTATATAAATCTATTTTTGAATCAAAAGCTAGACTCCTCCATCCTCTTCTCCCCAAACGTGACACAGTGTTTATTTACAGTCTGAGCTCAAAAACATACAGATGTATAAACTGTCATGCATATATGTTCCTTTAAATTCAGACTTGTCAAGAAAATTAGTTAAGAAACCAAACCCACCACACCACAGGATCACCAGGTAAGGATTCCCAGGAACCTTAGAGGGAGTCTTCCCTAAAGTTTTGATTTCAGTTTATAACAAATGTTACAAAGATGTTAAACTGTTCGCATACCGCAGTTTCCAGTACCGTCCTAAAAATCTGATGTAGTCACTGGAGTTGAACAGTTTATGAAAGTTTTGGCTTTTCCCAACTGAAATGCGGCCTCTCCTATGCAAATGACTGACTGTTCTACAGAACCTGCTCACTTCTGTAAGCTGGCAAGCAGTAGCTGTAAACGTTATGGTTTTACCTACAGGACTAGTTAGTTGTATGTACGTCTCTAAAACTGGCACCATCTTAATAACGCACACCAGAATGAAGATTTTGATTTAAATTTTAAGTACGGACATTCACGCTACCTAGCTTAGGTTTTTTTTGTGTTTTTGTTTGTTTGTTTGTTTTTAAGGAAGTTACTCTGGAGTGAGTGTGTTAAAAACACTTCAGGTGATTTTGGGGAAGCTCAAATGACAGAGCAGCAGATTCGACTGAACAGTTGCACTACCAGGTAATGATGGATTATTATATTATGTTCTTACTATATATCACATAAATAGTCAAGAGAGTTCGGTTTGGGGCAAAATGGAGATGTCTCCGTTTGTTATCAAAGCACGCCTTGCCAACCTTGGCATCAAAAAGTAAAAACCAGAGCCTCCAGGTTGCTGGACATCCAGGTGCTCCGGCAGAGGGCACCTGGAGAGGGCACGGATGCTCTGCTCCGTCTCCCTGGACTTGCCCTGTGTGTTTCTTCCATCTGGCTGTCTTGAGGTGTATCCTTCATAATGAACTGGTGATAGTAAGTTAAAAAAAAATTTTTAAAAAAAGAGAAAAACCGCATACAGAATTACAGGAACAGAGAACACTTCGTCAGCCTTCCTGTTATTTTATGACTTAATATCAAACTTCTCTGCCTTTTTAAATTTAAATTATCTTTTTTCTCCTCAGATCTTTGCAATTCTCTCCCTAGGACCTCCCACCTCCTTCCCTAAATACCCCCAAACTTTAGCTTTTGGTTAGGATTTGTTTCTAAGAGTCAAGATAGGTGATTCATATACATATAGCAGAATTGCCTGATTTAACTTGAACTTTGTACGATCTTGGATCACTCATTTTCTAGTAAGGTCCCATTGATTAAATCAGACATAAGACTTTTCCATCTCTAAAAATGAAAAAAAAAATCAATTTTAATCTGTCAAAATAAAAAAAATCTCTCCGAGGTTATCAGATTTGATTCCTACTCAGCTCAAACAATAAATGTGAGGTTCAAAAAAATCAATAACATACCAAGAAATTCTTTCTCCCCTCCCCAAATTACAAGACACTGGATATGCCCACACCAAAGCATCCGAATGTCGTTAAGTATGGTAGAAAACAACAAACAAATGAGGACTTAGCAAGGTGCAGAGTGACCCGGCTCTGGCTTTCCCTCTGCCAGTCACTAGATGGGTGATGTCAGGGGGTCGGCGCTCTTCCCCATCAGGCTGCTCAATTGGATACAAACCAACTGGATCAGAAAATCTTCAAAAGAGCTTTTAACACTAAGTATCTCTATTCTCTATAAAGGAAATTGCAACTCTTAACGTGTAGGACTTAGCGAGGGAGCCCCATGGATGTACTTCACCTGAAATATCACGCAATTTGTGTGCTTAAGTGTACACACACGCTTACCAGGGCATATTGGCATTTTTGGATTGGAGGATGGGAATGAGAAGGTATAGAAGCCACAGTTTCATCAGATTCCTTAACAGCCCTGACCGCTCTCCCCCCACAAAAAAATGTTAAGAATGACTGAACTTTAACATTAAACAAAAGTAGACATTAAATGTAAGGAAAAAAATTCCAAGGAATTTGGAATGATCTATTCTTATCTCAAGGTGCAGAGTTTACCAGCTAAGGGAAGACTAACTTTGATGATATAAACTGAACTACTAGAACTTTCTTCCTCAGTACCATTAGATTATGATCATACAAGGAAAACAAAAGGAAAGATTGATTGGTAGTATCCAGAAAAGCAAAGATAAAACCAAATTGGCTTTGAAATGCATTATTTTTATTTGCATTATTTTGAAATGCATTATTTTTATGCCAGATTTATTCCACTTATGTTCTGCTTAGATATGTATTAACATTATGTTTCCTTTCTTCCACCGAAAAGAAGATAACCAAGAAAATCACAATAGCACAAAATGTGTCTAAAAGCCTAAAAAGTGAAAGCAAAGTCACGTCTATACTGGAATAATAAAGTCCCACAGAACAAGGATTATTTGGGTATTCTAGGCAAAAACAAAAAAAAACATAAAAAAAAATACAGTTAGGAGTGAGGCCCTAGAGTCAGACCTGGTTCATATCGTAATCACCAGTTACACAGCCTGAGGCAAGAGACAGTGAATCATCCTGAACTCAGTTTCTTTACCTGTAAAATGTGACATGTTACAACAGTACTTAGGAAAGTTGTGAGGCTTAAATGAAACAGGAGTACTAAAAAACAAGAAAACAGCAAAAACTCAGAAAAAAAATAGCTACAATTATTTCTCCTACCGAAAGCTCAAAATCATATTAGAATCCATGATGGCAATGATAAAAAATATATATAATATTAAAAAAGTCAACCTCATTTTATCCAGTGGCTTAAACGGTCACATCCAAACTGTTTAACAAGAGCAACTAGTAAGTATCAAAATTAGTTGATACAACTCTTCCTCTCAGACCCACAAACTCATCAGCAGAGAGAACAAAGCAGAGAGATGAGTAAAAAGGGAGGAAAAGGAGAAATAAAGGTCTCAGAGCAGCACTGTCCGATAGAACCCTCTGCCATAATGAAAATGTCCTAAACAGACATTTCAATAAGGCAGCCACTAGCCACATGTGGCTACTTAGCACTTGAAATGTAGTTGGTGCTCCTGAGAAGATGAATTTTTATTTTTATTTAATTTTAATTAACTTCAACTTAAATGCTCCCAGGTGGCTATGGCTACCTTATTGGACGGCATAGCCCTAGATGACCCATGAATTGAATAAGGATTGCCAGATATCTAAGCAAAAAACAAAAGTCTTCTTTTCCTGAATTGTTCATATTTTCAATTCAAATATCTTTGTTTTCAGTGGAGCCCTGGTAACTATGACTGACTAGTTAAAGAAATAACATGTCAGCTGATACATCAATACAGGGCAACTCAGTGGTAATAAAAGGATCAGAGATAAGAAGTATGTAGCCCTGATATTTTAGAAGGTCCCTATGGACAAGTTAAATTAAAGCATGACCCAGTACAGGGATCAGAGCTGCAAAGGTCCATATCAGCACTCCAAAAGCATCTTTCTCTCCACTACCAAATGGAAAGCTACTTCAGCAATGCGGACTGAACATCTCTGCATTGCTCTTCAATTTTTTCCCGAAATTCGGAGTGCTGTAAGCCTTCCCCTCTTTCAGCAACACCAGCATTCCTGCCCAGTCCAGCCTTCCCACTACATACGAAATCCATGTACCACCCATATCTGAAGTACAACGCCAGACTCCTGCTTAGCTGCCCCTGTAATATGGTTTAATTATGATGACTGAACTAATAGGCTGACATCATAGACTTTTACAGGCTGACCCCATGTCATCCTGATGTATCATTTTGCACCAGTTCAGTGCTGTAAATCAATTTAAGATCTCAAGCAGGTTGAAAAGGCTGGTAATGATGCTTTCTCTGCCGTCTCTGGAGACTCTACATTATACACAACCTACATTATTTATAAAGCCTCAATGATGCCTCCATTAGCCTTGTAAGACTACACAAATGAGATCTTTTATACACACAACTTGGCCTTGAATATGTAGGCGACTGCCGCTGAAATGTACCCGTCTAATTATACTCAAATTTATTCTTTTTCAATCTAACCAAGCTATTAAGTTTTATCTTTAAGCCAGAATTACTAGAAATCAAAATTAAAATCTGAAATTTAGTTTTTAATAGATATATTTGGGAAAATAAGGCTGACTTCTACTCCTAATGCTATGATGAACTTAGTAGAAAAGAATTATCAAACTCTAACAGGTGAAGAGGCTGAAAATCTTAATTTCCTAAAAACTGTCATTCCTACAAAATGCAAGGGTCATCAGCTCTTCAAGGGTATCAAACCAAAGGATACTGCGAAAAGGAAAAATGGATTTAGTTACCTACCTATGGTTGGAGGGGTCAAAACCAAAGCAAGGACAAATCTCTACCCTCTGAAGAAACTGGATCCAGCCTGGATCCCACAGAAGCGCTGGCATCCCCCACCTCTAGAAAACCATCTCTGCAGGACCCTGGTTACAGTTTCCCCAAAACTGCAATATTACACAAATGTAAACCACCTGCACAGAAATAGCAAATAACTGCAAATGGGAAAGAGGGAGGGAGAGGGAAGAACACACACTTAAATCGGTATTGCAATCTTTAGGCCTGGTACCTACATCAGAATACCACCGATGCCGATACAAAATATATTCATTGAAAATGCTGGGGTCCTGAACATTGCTCCCACCTCTCTTGGTGGTTCCAATACAGCTCGCCTCCCTCCAGTAAAACGAAAGTGGTAATTCTCCACAAGGTGAAAAATCAACATGGGCAGAGACCAGTTTTTTTCATTGTTACTGAACCGAGACATGTTATCCACGACAGGCAGCGCGAGAAATGTTCTGAAATAAACGCATTCTGTGATTTAGCTGCTAAGAGTGTCAGGATCAGGAAAGCCATACAGAAATCATGCAACTTCTGTGTGATTCCACCCACTCCGCAACTTCAGATACAGCGGGAAGAAGAGGACGGACATTAGGAGGAAGAAAAAAGGCCGGCTGTCACGGCACTCACGACAACGATGCTTTCTCGGGAGATGGCTCTGAGACGCGCCTCATTTTCAGAAGGGAAGCAAGCGCCTTCCTGGTTGTCCCGCAGTGCATTTAAAAAAATCGTATGAGCCTCGAAATAAACAAAAGCCGCAGCTACTGGAGTTGGGAGATCCGGCAGGCATCTGACCCTCCTCCCTTCCTAAGTAATCAAGGAAATGCCCTCCCTTTAAGCCTTCATAGATATTAAGCGACTAGAAAAACAAGCCCACGTCTCTCTCTCTCTCTCTCTCTCTCTCGCTCTCTCTCTCTCTCTCACCCACCACCCCCACCTTCTCCAGAAACAACCCCGAGACACCCTCACAAAGCCAGGGAGCGGAGTAAATGAACAGTTGTTCAACAGCGAACTCACAAATACACATGCAGTGAGGCAATCGAATCCGGTCAAGGGAAAGGAATGAGGCGACACTTGGAGACGCAGGGGGTGTAGGCGGACGAGGGGGGCAAAAAAAAAAAGAAAATTACGCGCCGCCCCCAAACCTTTGAATACATTAGAGGGAATTTCGGTACGAACTTTCCTGTGCCTCGGCCCCCCGAGAGGCTCGCCGGGGCGGAGGAGGGGACCGGCGCGGGACGCGGCGCGGAGGGGCCCAGGACACCCGGGGTCCCCCGCGTGCCAGGCCGGCTCCCCCGGGCGCCCCGCGCGTGAAGGGCAGCGCCCCGCAGCGCCCGCAGGGGTGGCCCGGGCCGGCGGGACACAATGGGCCGCGCGGCCGGGCCTGGGCCGGGCTGCGGCGCGGGGAAGGGAAACGGGGAGCGTGCGGAGAGGGAGGGAGGGAGTGGGGGCGCCCAGGGCCGGGGGCGAGGCTTCCCCACCGCAGACCCCACAAAGGCGCGAGCGGCGTCCCGGCCGAGCCCTGCCCGGCTGGCCGGGGCGAGGGGGGCGACAAGGTGGCAGGTCCGCTCCGCGCAGCGGCCGGGAGGCGCCATCGTGGGGGTTGAGGGGGGGTCCCCAGCCCGCCCCGCGCGGGAAGAGCCCCCTCTCCGTCGCGCCCCGCGCCTGCCCCAGCGGGGTCCGCGGCGCCGAGCGCGAGGGCGAGGGCGGGGACGCGGCAGAGGTTGGAAAGTCGGGGTCGGGTCTGTTTCGTTTTACCGGGTTGGCGGCGCGCGCGTCCGCGCGGGCGCACGGGTGGCCGGGCGAGCGGGGTCCCGCGGCCGCGGGGCGGCGGGCCGGGCCGGGCAGGGCCGGGCCGGGCGCTGCGCTCGCGGGGTCCCTCCCCGCGCCTCGGCCCGGGCTGAGCCGCGCGGCCTCTCCTTCCTCCTCCTCCTCCTCCGCCTCCCGCCCGCCCGCTCGCTCGCTCGCGCCCGGAGCCTGGATTGATCTGGTCGTGCTGGCGTCAGGGAGTCGGAGCCGCCCAGCCTCCTCTCGGCGGCTGCCAATGCCCGGCGCACTCGCTCGCCCGCCCGCCCGCCGGGCCGCTCGCTCGCACGCGCGCCCGCCGGGCCGCTCGCTCGCTCGCACGCGCGCCCGCCCGCACGCGCGCCGCCGCCGCCGCCGCCGCCGCGCGCCCGGGCATCCTCTCCAGAGTCCCCGCCCGGCCGGCGCGGGCCCGCGGACTCCGCCGGGAGGAGAGCCTGTCCGCGCGGCCCCACTCTCCTCTCCCTGCCCCCGTCCGTCCCGGTGAGGGGGCTCGCTGCGTTCATCGGCCAGCGAAGTTCTGTGCTCAGTGTTTATTTTCTGAAATGTCCATCCACAGGCCCACCGCGCCCACCCGAACGTACTCTGAACGCGGAGTGCCTGTCTGACAACTTATCGTTCCAGACGCTCCTTTTTATTTATCAGCTTTCGGTGCCCCTCCCTGACTCCCCTATGATTTAAATGCAAGGCCCTGAACTTGCATGTTACCCAGAATTGGATAGCCGGGTAACTATTGCGTGTGAATCAATACTTGTGTTTCATGCCAATTCGGGATCTAATGATTCTAGTAGGTAACTTCGTTGCTCCACACAGTGACAGATGCCACAGTAGCACTCTAAATTTTAGACCAATTTCTACAATCTTTTAGATGACCCCCCCATTAAAAAAAAAGAATAGCTCTCATCTATTCAATCTGAATAGACGTTGAAAATACCTTTTTGTAAAAATTAATTTTCTCTAGGCTAGCTCTCTGGAAGCGGGCATGAAATCTTGGATAATTACCATAATATTGAGTTATGTTTACAGATGAATAATTATTCTGAGGAATAAATTTCACATGAACCACAAGTATTACCACCAAAATAAAATATCAAAGACCTCTGTAAATGAATGGTACTCTCCAGCTCACCTACGTTTACATGTCCACATTCCATTTAAAATTCTTATGAACTATTTTATTATTTCTGCATTCCATGTTTAATTATCCAAAGAAAATGAAACAAAGCCCAGAAAACAAAATGCCGTTCATAAATTATAGATCAGAATTTCTTTGTGAAATCATTTGAGCACTCACTGGCCAGTTCTTGGGCCTAATCTTATTTTTCCTAAAAGCAGCATTTGGCACAATTCATCATCTTCTGCTCCTGGGAACAACAGCTGGAGAGAAGCTTGTTAAATGCCACTCAGACCAGGTCTCTCCTCTGCTCAAAATTCGTTAAATAGAATATGCTATCTCCATACCATGGAACATTATTCAGTCGTAAAAAGGAATGCTACCTCAAAAACATTATGCTAAGTGAAAGAAGCCGGTCCCGAAAGATCACTATTTGTAGGCTTCTACTTACTGTATATAAAATATCCAGAATAGGCAAATCTATAGAGACAAAGCAGAATGGTTGTTGCCTGTGTTTGGGGGTTGAGGGAGGTTACATGGCAACAGCTAAAGGTTATAGGGTTTCTTTTTGGGAGGATAACAATAATGTTCTAAAATTAGTTTGTGGTGATGGTTGAACAATTTTGTAGATATACTAAAAACCATTGAATTGTACACGTTAAATGGGTGAATTATATAATTATATGGTATATGAATTTTAGTTGAATAAAACTTTTTTTTTTTTTAAAGCATGGCAAGTAAACGCAGTATATGGTCCTTGATTGAATCCTGGGGGTGGGGGGAAGCTATAAAATGACATGATGAAACTTAAAGTTTTTGACCAATAGTTAAGTTTTCTCAGTGCAATCCTAGTAGCCCCAAATGATAATCATTCATAGTACACCTGCTATGAAATTTGATTTTGCCACTTGTGCAACTTATTTCTTTAAATAGTAACAGAAAAATTGGACTTTTAAAGAAAGACATCATTGGAACAATTGTGAAAACTTGCATATGGGTTGTATGTTAATATCATCGTATCGAAATAATGAAATCCTTCCTGGGCTCCCCATTTCACTCAAAGTAAAAGGTCTCACCCTGGGTACAAGACCCTACATGATGTTTTCTCCCACCCTCCTTTACCTCTCTGCCCTTGCTCACTTCCTTAAGTCACCTTGGCCTTCTCAATGAGGACACACTGCTACCTCAGGACCTTTGCACTAGCTGTTTCCTCCCTGGAAAGCCCTTCCCACAGATGTCCACAGGATCCTCTCCCTGACCTTCCTCAGTTTTCACTCAAATGTCATTTTTGAAATGAGGTCTACCCTGGCCACCCTATCTAAAATTTAACACGCACACGCATGCACACATACACACGCGCATGCACACACACACACACACACACACACACACACACACCTCCTATTTTGTATCCTCTTTTCCTGCTTGGCATGGATGTTTCACTTTTCACTACCTAACTACTTACTGAGCCCAATGAACAGGATTTGGGTCTGTTCTGTTTCTGCTATACTTTCAGTGTCTGGCACCTGATAGGAGCTCATTAAACACTCGTTGAATGAAAGAATCAAGCACTGGTCAAGTCACAGGGGGTATGGTGGCAAACAAAACAGATCACAATCCCTGCCATCATCAAAGAAGACAATGAATAAATACAGTCATGCACTGCATGAGGACACTTCAGTCAAGGACAGGTCGTCTATACAGTGGAGGTCCTATAAGATTATAACAGAGCTGAAAATTTTCTGTTATCTAGTGACATCATAGTGCAAGGCATCACTCACATGTTTGTGGAGACACCGGTGTAAACAAACCTGCCGTGCTGCCAGTCATATAAAAATACAGCACATACAGTATGTGCAGCGCATAGTTCTTGATGATGATAATAAATGCCTGTTACTGGCTTATGGATTACGATATACTTTTTATCGTTATTTTAGAGTTTACTCTTGCTACTTATAAAAAATATGAAGTTGGCTGTATGCCGTTTTAAACCAGCAGCAGCCTTCTCTATCTCATGTTTACTGAGTCTCTTGATTGCGTTTTCTCTTGTGCTTGATTTAATCTTGTGCTGTTTTGTTCAGTAACATGCTGTACCGGCTTGTAGCCTAGGGGCAGTGAGCTAGACCATTATAGTCCAGGTGCATAGTAGGCTAGACCTTCTAGGTGTGTGTACATGCATTCTCTGAGGTTTGTACAATGATGAAATCGCCTAACGATGTATTTCTCAGTATCCCTGTCATTAAGCTGCCCTTGACTGTACACAAATATGCGAGGTGGTCGTACATGGGATGGAAGCGGCAGGATAAGAGGGATTGGGAATGGAGTAGGTTGGCATTTCTCTAGAGGCAGAGAAAACCTCTCTGACAAGAGATCCTGAAGGAAGAGCGGGAGCATGCCTCATGATCTGGGAGGAGGTTTTCCAACCTCCCGAGCAGAGGGAAGAGCAAGGGCAAAGACCCAGGAGAGAAGGCAGATTGTGTGGGCCCAGGTACACACGGGCTGGTGGCTACAGAGGTGGAAATACAGGGACAGTCTCTTCTCCCTGCTTCTTTTATCTTGGTGAAATAGCTACTTCCTGAGAATGGTGAGAGTGGAAGAGATGTTGGAGGTTAGAAGAGAGAGCAACAGATATGAAGCAGTTATCTTCTGGGAGAGTGTGAGAGCGAATGAACTTTGCAAATGTTGTAAGAGTGCCAGCCAGCACTTTTCGGAGCCTTTTTGAGGTTAGTGGTCATGAATTTAAAGCAAGACCAGTCAGCATGGCTGTGGATATTTCTCCAGCCTCCTCAGCCATAAGAGGCAGAGCTGGGTTTAACCAGGGCTGGGGTTTTTGCAGGTGGGTTTGTTGGAGGGAGAATGCCAGAGAGCAGAGGATGTAAGCAAGGGAGCGACTGGGGGGTACTGTGAGAAGGAGGGAGGTAAGGTGATAGTATCAATGGATTGAAGGTCCCCATGAGGTTCAAGAATTGCTGGAGTTGGGAACCATTCCCAAAAGCTGGGGAACAGCCTGAGAATAGGATGCTTGAAATTAAAATCATGATCTGGGTGAGCTGGGGATAATGCCAAGAGCTAGTGGTGTGACCAGAGGAAGTAGATGGCTGAGGTAGGTAATGGACAAGATCCTGGTGCCCGAGGTCCCTCAAAGTATGACCCACATTTTCACCTGGTCTCCTTCATACTCACACACAAACACTGGCAAATTTGCAACACTGTTTCTCCAAAGCATTTAAATATTATATCCTTTGTTCATACATAGTATATGATCCTGGCATCTCCAATTTTCATTCCTGAGGCCTTCTCTGTTCCCCTCCCCGTGCTGTGTCCTATACGTTGTGTTCATATCTATGGCATGTCACATATCGCTCATCACCCAACCCATTAATTATACATTACAAAATCCCATAATTCCATTATAGAGATGGATAGATAAAGACTAGCCTTCCCTCTCACAAAAAATCTAGTTTTTTTCTCTTCACTGACACAATCTTTTGGCACAAATCTCATTAAAAGAGCCTCATTCAAGTGCTGTTATGCGTCAAGCTCATAATAATATGTACCAAGCTCATAAGAGCTAGAGTTTACTGAGCATTTACCCGTACAGTGCTAAACATCTGAGAAGCATCATCTCTTTCTAGTCTAGGCATCTTCCCATGAGGTAGATGCAATTTTCCTCATCCTCTGGTAATATTGGCACCTATTGAATAGGTTTTGTGGTGAATATTTATAATGATAATGATAGCTAACTCTTATTTAGTGTTTACTATTCATCAGGCATGCTTCTGAGCACTACCTGATCCTTCAAAACAACCCTGTAATATAGCTATTACATTAGCTCCATTTTATAGATGGGAACACCAAAGCACCAAAATGTTAAGTGACTTGCCCAAGGTCACACAACAAGTATGCTGATCCCGCTAAAGTACTTAACATGGTATCCAGTATATTACATGTATTCAATAAAGGCAGCCAATATTCTTTTCATTGAATGTTCACAGTGCTGTGCTGATGATACAATTTCTGTTTCCAAAGTCAAGTATTTTAGGTAGATGCACACTGAAAAAATATTCACTGGATTGTACAGTTTTTAAACATTTTCATGACTATGTAACTTCCAGAAAAACATTCTTAATTTTGCTTCTGATTAGAAATTTCTTTTCAAAAGACCTGCATCCATTGGCAAGTTTGCCCAAGTTGAACAGCTGGCTTTGACTGCATTTAAGCCAAAACCTAAATGATAATAGCTTAAGCGAAATAGGAATTTATTTTATCTCTTGAAAAAAGAAGAGCAGAAATAGGAACTCCAGGCATGGTGAAGCCACTCAAAGATGTCAAAGCCAAGGTTTCTGTGGTTCCTTGGTCTCTCCCTCGTTGATGATAAAAGGGCTGTTGTAGCTCCAATCACCATGTCTGCAATCCAGGCAGGGGAAAAGAAAAGAATGAGAACAAAAGGGGTGCACTGAGTCTGAAGCCCTTTTAAAGAACACACCCATACCACCCTGTCTATGGTAAGCCATCACCTCTGCCATCACGTCTGCCTCCTTCTCATCAAGAAACACTGTCTTATGGTCTCCCCTATTTGCAAGGATGGCTGGAAAATGTCATTTTTGTTTGTTTGTTTTTGTTTTCAACACAATGGACTTTTCTGCTAAGGATGAAGGGAGGATGAACGCAGCGATGTACTCCAATTGGCTCACTCGGGCTTGTGAGAGAGTCAACAGTTACATTTTTAGGTTTTATGAGGTCTTTGTTAAATACATTGGTAGCCTGAAATTGGTCACAATGGGAGCATTTACACCACAAAAATTGGCAAACACCACAAATTAAGGCCTTTTTTTATTGAGAGCCAGTTGTTAAACATTTACCTACACACCATTGAACACTGAATAGGCAACTAGGAGCCCCTGCCACAGAAGGCTTTGCATTTTTCTTATTATATTTGTCATTTATCTCTGACTATAACACTTGAGACTTATGAGCACTTAGGCAGGTAATCTTTTGAGGTACCTGGTATATTAACAATCCTCCTCTTTATTCCATAAGGATGTTAGACACATTAATTTCTATGAGGTTTTAGTATTTTCTCCAGAGAATGCACAAGTTGTTCGTTGGTATTAAGTTAGGGATGTCACGAAACTGTTATAAATTTCTGTTCAGGAACTTGAAAAAGTTTTATGTAAAAATATTCTGTTCTAGTAAGATTTACATGTGCAGGAACAGCCTCTCCATTTGCATTTGAGATGATTGTCATGTTAAGTGGTTGCTAAGACCCACCGGCTTTTCTAAGTAAAGGGATAACTTTACTGAGTTCTGTAAAAGCCTTTAAAATAATTTCTTCTTTCGACATTTAGTCCTGGAAAATGGGTAAAGTGGAACATTTTTTCCTCCTGGTTATAAGGGGGAATCAATAGTTTTTCACTAGTAAGGAGGAGACTCCCTAAGTTGTCCTTTTTTCCATTTTTCTTTTGAATATAACAGGCACTGGCAGGGACAAAAAATGCCTTCCTCTTGATTTGAAGGGAGGCAGTAAGAAGAGTAATATTAGGAGCTGAGACAAAAATTGAGAAGTAAATCTCAGGGGCTTGTGAACATGGCCCCCTCTAAGAAGTTTTGCCTACACAATAGAATTGAGGGCACTTAGAAATGAGCGCCAGAAGCAAAGGG
This sequence comes from Macroglossus sobrinus, assembly GCA_004027375.1. Taxonomy (NCBI): domain Eukaryota; kingdom Metazoa; phylum Chordata; class Mammalia; order Chiroptera; family Pteropodidae; genus Macroglossus; species Macroglossus sobrinus. Next base: position 24,928 of record PVKZ01001719.1, read on the forward strand.
ACATATAAATACGAGTTGGAAAATGTTCCTTACATTTTTTTTCCTTTTATTTTTTTATGATAAAAACAGACAACACTGACAAAAAAGTCTTTGAGATTTTAGGTTTAACTTTTTTATTTCTTTGGGTAATATATTTTATGACAGGAATTTTTAGTGTTTTGTTGTTGTTGTTGTTACCTTTAACGCCCATTGTATAAATAAAGATAGCAAATCCTTTTCTGTTCAAAATTTCCCTCTTAAAAATCTTTGCTTTGTATGATATACATTGGCCGATACAATTATTCAATTGTAGCAGTTGTGATGAAGAATCTTATTTGAAAATAAAAACAATGATCAACAGTGATCAATCCATAAGGCCTGAGGCTCCCGTTGAATGAACCACGTTTGAGCGCTGTCTCGTCAGGCAATTTTGGAGGATAGTCAATAAACAACACCTGCTTTCTCTCCTGAGTACGGAGACAAATAAAAACCAAACCCAGAAGTCAGACAGAAGGAATTTGAAATATGATCTTTATGGATTGGAATATTTAGCCAGAGATCTGTGGCCAAATTGGCTTGCCAATATTTTACCACCAAATTAGAAAGTCTCAGGCACTAAGACAGTAGGACAGCCACAGGCTGCAATTTCCTTGAACAACTGTGGATCACAAGGGTCACTGCCTCAGAGAATGCCCTTCCGGTCTCCGAAGGATCTTTCCGCTCTGCATCAGCATGTAACTTGAGTTAGCTCATCTTTCAAAAGAAAGGCTAATGTTGCACTTTTCCACTTGAGACAAGGTGATAAGGGTTTTTTTTTTTTTCCAGTTAACCCAGGGATACTCCACTTTACCTACATAAAGCTCCCTACGTTCTGCATTTTGTTTTTAAGGAGCTCAAACCCAAATTTTGTCCATTTCAAAGTTGCTGCAGTTGTACTCACCCTGAAAGCCATAACTGTTCAATTGAAATGCTTTGTGTAAAACCAAAGGAGAGAAACCAATAGGTAAAAAGATGGGAAGATTACTGTAGAAGGTCCTGGCAAAAGTCAAAGGACAATCTGAGTTCAGTCAGCAAATGTATTTTGGGTGCCTACTGTCTACTGGGCACAGCTTAAGGCCCTGAGATCACTACAGTGAATAAGGAGCTTTCACTGTTGGGTAGCACGTATTTTAAGTGTGGAGCTAGACAATGAACAAAGGAACACATGTTCAGATGTGATCATGTAAGCTATGAGGACAATAAAACAGGGCCCTGTGATAGATCAGAGTTCTGTTTCAGACAGCGTAACCAGAGAAAGCCCCTCTGAAGGAAGAACTTTGGCTGAGATGTGGACAAGGGGAAGGAGGCTGAAGAAGTCACGCATCATCGTTTGAGACCCTCACACGGACTTTGGAGTTTTCCTAACGCAATAGGAAGTCATTGAATGGTTTAAAGCAGGGGAGAGACGGGGTTCTACATTGTCCTGGCTCCTCTACAGAAAAGTGGGAACCACAGAAGGCCGGTTAAAAGGCTCCTGCAGTGGTCACAGAAGAAGATGGTGGCTAGGTCTAGGAGTTAGTGACAATGACAGACCGAAGAGGATAGAACGCTGTAGTAAGGATAAATGATAAATGCTTCATTTATAATAAGCTCCAAAAGGACAAGAATTAGGCCAGTGAAATTTGCCTTTTCATAGTGACTTGAGTTCCTGTAAATTTCAGGGAAGGCATTTTTTTAAAAAGATGCTCATACAAATTTATGTTTTTCAAATATGCTTTCAACGGACTCAAGAGTTTTCTCTTCAGAAATGAAGTATTACAGAAGTTCTCTGCCCGCAATACCTTCTTTTTCTTTTGTTTTAACTCCTTGTTTTTATGGCTCCTTTCCCGAAATAATAAACATACTCTAATATCTTCCATCTTAAAACACATCTACACATTTACAAACATATAAAACAGAGACGCAAAAATAAAACCCCTCTTGTTCCTAAATATTTCTCTAGTTTTATCTGTGTGTCTTCTTGTCCACACTTCCTGAAAGAGTAGCTTATACTTCCTGCTGTCTCTATTTTTTTAATGTTACATTCACCCTGTACCCCATTATCATCTGATTTTAGTTTGCATCATGACACTGAAACTATGATTGCTAAGCTAGGGTCACTGCATACAGCTGGATAGGTTGTGTTTATACAACTTAGTCCTCGTCAATATTTCATTGCCCTTCATATCGCCAAATCCAGCAAATTCTTTCCTATCTTGTATTAGATGGCTCAGATTCATTAGACACTACTAGTCATTCTTTCATTCTCAAAAACATTAGCTTTGGAAAAGCTTGGAAATGACCTAAATATCCATTCCTAGTAGAAACAGTTGAATTAACATAATGGAGTACTTTGGAAGTGTAATAAGGAATAAGGACTATTTTCTATATGCTACATGGAGTCATCTCCAGGATATCTTGTTAAGTTAAAAAAAAAAAGATGGAGAAAAGAATGTATAGTATGTTATCATTTATTTTAAGAAAGTGGATAATGTTAATATATACCTATGTGTATTTGCTCATAACAAAACAGTAATGGAAGGATAAATCAAAACTTTGAAAAGAAGTTACATATAGAGATGAGAGAGAATAAGGTGGAGAAAACAGGGATGGAACTAGATTTCTCGGAATACATCATGTTCGTGGATTTGACTTCGGAACCATGGTAAGGTTTTACCTAATTATAAAGCAAAAGTAATTTTTAAAAAGAATCAGTAAAAACTAAAATCGAAATGAAATGAGTGAAACTAACTGTAAGTCAAGAGTGGGACATAAACACACGGAGAGGAATTATTTCAATGACTTAAAAAAATGCAATACTCTGACCATAAATTCCTACTAGAATATAATTTGAGGATAAAAAGAACTAAAGAAAATCTTAATTTCATTCATATGTGGATATAAAACTGAAAGCAACAAATGAACAAGACAAACAAACAAAACACACAGTTATAGACAACAGTATGGTGGTTCCAGAGGGTAAAGGGGGATGGAGGGAGAGGTAGATAAGGGTGAAGGGGGTCAAATACATGGTGATGGCTGTGAACACACAATGCAATATACAGATAATGTGGTAGTGAACTGTACACTTGAAACCTATATATACTTTTATTAACCAATGTTACCCCAATAAATTTAAATAAATAAATAAATAAAATGGAAAAATCTTAAACTATTTCTAGTATCATTATTAGTAGTAATAACATTTGGCTTTTTTATTCTGAAAGTATCATAAAATATACCTAAAAAGTAAGTAAAAATATGAATATTAATTGATCTAAAATGTTTTGATCATAATTTTGAATTAGAAATATCAGTATGAACTCATGATGTGTTTTATTAAGAATACATATTCTCTGGTTCTTTCGAGGGAGAATTCCTAGAAACAATTACCAGTGCAATAGCAATGAGAATATAATTTCTAAATACCATACCTCATTAAAATGAACAGTAAATTTTTAGAGAAATATCTGAATCTAAATCTAGAACAGCAAATGTATAAAATGACTACGGATCATCTCATTATGCCAGAAAGCAAGAAAGCTAGCAAATGCTACTGGAGTTACTTCAGAAAACTCAGGAAACAACTTAAAAAAGCTCCTGTAGGCCAAAGATGAAACATTTTGTACATTGATAACATTATTAATTGCAATAGATTGAAATACATGAAAATATTTAAATAAATGATTGTATAATAATTCTTTTAAAACATTTTTCATTTGGTCACATTGAATGCTAGGGAACCAATTTATATTGAAAATGGTAAATAAAAGAAAGAATAAAGCATTTATTCTGTGTTTCTTGTCTACCTCAGGGTAACCAAACAGTTGATATGGGAAACTTTCTCTTTATAAAAGTATTCCAATTAATAAACAAAAAGAGAATAAGTGAAAAAGGATGATAGAATCAGAATATTCTAATTTCAGATGAAATAAGGGATCCAGATAATGATCATGACTGTTATATCGCAAGAAGAGAAAGAAGCAGAGGTGCAGAGTATCTCCTGTGAAGTCGTCCTTGCCAAAAATGGCATGAAGTTGGTCCAGCCTTGCCTCTAGATCTAAATTACCAACACACAGGAAGTACAGTGGCTAGAAGAACACATTAAATGACACAGTGAGAACAGTTAGCAAAATTTGGAATGTGGGAAATGCCACAGGCCCCAGATTCTTCAATAAATAAGTCACCAAGAAAAATGTAAGGGGCCGGGGTGGCAACCTGTGAGTCAAAAGAGATCTAAGAGACATAGTCACTAATTGCATCATTCAGACCTTATTTGGCTCCTGCTTCAATCCCCTAAAACTGTAAAACCAAAATAGATAGATAGATAGATAGATAGATAGATAGATAGATAGATAGATAGATAGATAGATAGATAGACAGATAGACAGACAGACAATTGGGAAAATCTGGATATTGACTGAAAATTCAATGATACTATGAAATTGTTAATTTTCTTTACTGAGATAATATGGTCATGATATTTTTCAAAAGAAGTTTTTTTTCTTTTTGAGATGAATATTTGCTAATGAACCACGCATGGAATGTCTACTATTTGCTTCGAAAATAACATGATCCAGTTGGCAGGAGGGAGAGGGTGGAGATATGAGTAAAATAAGATTGGCCATGAGTTGGCTATTGTTGATGGCTCTACAGGAAATCACTGTGCTCTATTTTTATACTCTTTTTGTGTTTGAAATTGTACATAATAAAAAAGTAAAACAAACAAATAAATAAAAACCTTGACCCCCACGATGGTGGGCTCTCCTACCTCTCTGACCATTTATTTTGCCCTCTTTCATGTGCTCCTTCTTTGCCTGTTCCATAACATTTGATGTTTTATTCCTAACTCACTGCGCTTCTCACTCTACCTGCCCCTCTATGGGTGCTGTTATTCGGCAAGCTCATGGCTCCACCACCGATTTGCCGGTGAGTCTCAAACTGGTGCCTCTGGCCCGAAGCTCTCACCTTCTGACCTTTAGATTCTCACATCCAACCGTCTAATGATTTTATTATGGAACTCTCACACATCCTTCAACATATTTGAAACAGATCATCATCTTTACCCCAAACTACCCTTCACCCTGCAGTGTAGGCTGTTGTTAGTGGCATGGCTAGCAGTCATCCAAGATGGAAACCTGGAAATCCATCTTGTTTTCTCTCTCTCACCTCCCACATCATCAGGTCATGTCGATCTTATCTCCTGTGTCTTGGATCTATTATTCATGTATTTATTCAGTGACCGTTAATTGAGCACCTACTATGTGATAGACACTAATCTAAGTGCTGGAAATACGGAATTAAATAAAGTAGGCAAAATCCCTGCTCTCATAGAGTTTATAGCCTAGTTTTAGATTTTAATATAGATGTTCCTTTCTCTTCCTTAAATTACTGACATAGCCTCCTAAGAGGGCTCCAGCCTTGCCCCCTTTAAAAACATCCTCTGCAACATTAGTTCACAAAGTGTGGTGCCCGCAGCTACAGCAGCATCGCCTGGAACTTGCTAGAATGCAAATTCTCAGGCCTCACACCAAGTCCTCTAAATGAGACACTCATGGAGTAGGGCTCAGAAATCTGCTTTCAAAGTCCTCAGGGTGATACCGACACACATGCTAAAGTTTCACGTCCACTTCTCTAAAAGAACCTGCAAAGCGATCGAGCTGAAATGCAAGTCTGGTCACATTGTTCACCCCCAGCTTAGAATCTTTCAGTGGAATCTCCCCGAACACAGGACAAAGCCCAAGTTCCATGGGACGATGATATGCAGGCTCTGCACGATCTGGCTCCTGCCTGCCTCATTTTGACCATTGACTCACTGCCCACTCCTCTTTTAGGGCTTACTTCTGGCCCAACTTCCTTTAGGAAGATTTCCCTCATTGTTACCTCCCAACCTCTACCCCCCAGTCAAAAGCCCTGCTTCTGTGTTTTTATATGTATGCGTCTATCATCTATCTGCATGTCCGTCATCTCTATATACACATAAGCATAGGAATGTTTCAAGGGCTCTGGAACCAGATTAGCTACATGAATTTGGCCAAGAAACTCAAGGTCTTCACGTCTTTGTCTATACAATGGATTAATAGGCCCTACCCAATAAGATTGTGAGAATTATGTACAGTGCTGGCTGGCACTTAGTAAGAGCTCAGTGTGACCCATTTTTATGAATTATCTTTGCACATGCTTCTTCTCACTAGATTATGAGCTGCTACGGGGCAAGTGCCCAGGTGTTACTCAGCACTGTGTTCAAAAGACTTCGCACAGGATCTGCCAACATAATAAAGGCTCGATACATACCTGTAAATGAATTAATTTCCCAAGCGTTGACTTAAATTCAGTGAGGAGACCCAATGCTTGGGCTCTATGTCTCCCATTGTTGATGATCAGTGTGTTGCTTATATTAAAACATTTATTACTATAGTCATATGCAGAATCAAAATGGAAAAGTAAGATAAATACATGTCATTTACACTACTTAAGTTTTTCAATAATGTTAATTACGTAAAACAATCTTACTACCAGTTTATTCTTTTGACAAAATTATTTTTCACTCATTTAAATGGTCCTTTTGAAAAAATCATGGATAAAATAGTCTTCTTTCTCAATAAGTAGAAGTTACTCTGACCCCTTTAGTCACACTGGGGAAATCAAACTATTACTACATGTTCAGCCACAAGAATCCTTGGGTAAATTATGTCTCTCCATCTTCCCATTTCTTCTCACATAGTCTAGACATCATAATCCGACTTGGACCTCAAGCCTCCCTGACAGTGTGGCTCCTGAAATTATAGAGAGAATGGCAGAAAACTCTTTCCCCACATTTTCTGTTACAGTAAATTCTCACTTAGTGTCATGGATAGGTTCTCAGAAACTGCAACTGTAAGCAAAAGAACGTATAACAAAGCCAATGTTATCATCGGCTAATTGACATAAACAAGGGTTAAGTTCCCACAGCATATTTCTGGTCACAAAAACATCACCAAGGTTCTAAATAAAGACCCGAAAGACTTCTAATATTAAACACCGAAACAAATGTGAGCTATATATACATTTTAAGAAAGATGAATAAAAACAAGGAAAGTAATTCTTTTACAACCCACTTATTCCAGTTCGAGGTCTGGGTGGCCACAGTTGAGGGTGCAGGGTGGGACTCCACCCTGGACAGGACGCCCTTCCATCACAATGCCGCTCCCATCCACTCCCACAGGCACGCGGACCGGGGCCGCGAGAAACACCAGTTCACCCAGCATCTTTGGGATGTGGGAGGAAGCCAGAGTTCCTGGAGAAAGCCCACAGACGGGCAGAGAACGTGCAGACTCCACACAGACAGCAGCCCGGGCCGGGAATCACATTTTGTCCCCTCAACAGTGTTATAACGAGATGATGTTATTTGAGGACTTGCTGTCCTTCCTGGATGCACATCACATGACTCTGACTAACCCACAAAGAGAAGAAATGGTACAACCCGGAACAGGTCTTATGGTGTCATCTCCTTTGTCTGTCATCTTTACTGTGCTGGAATACCTGGCATGAGACCCAAAAAACTGAGATTTACCTCCCTTTCTGTGAAGCTCTCTATTTCCTGCAGGTAGGGACCCTCTTCAGTAAGAAAATGTTTCTTGGCTCAATATAGCTTCAAGGAACCTAGAGGGAAGCCCTCCATCACACAAGCTTTCTCCCCAGCGTATTTATATTAATGTGTTTCTTCCTCTCTCTAAGACTCTCCCAGGAAACTTCTCGCTCCCTAGTTGTGTTTTCAGTGGACAGAAATAAACCCTCATCAATCTTCACTCCTCCAGTGAGGTGTTTGGATATCTTTAAGTCCGTTAGCTCACGAGATTGATTTGTTTGTTCAATAAATATTTACTGAGCATCTGCCAGGCCCTCTTACATGTCAAGAAGCAATGTAGAACTTTTGCTTTCATGGAATGACCAACCTAGTAGCACTTGCAAATGTCCAGTGAGATGACATCAAACAGGTGGCATGCTAGCTAGTAGGAAAGGAACGAGAAGCGTAAAGAACTAGACTGGCACATGCAGATTTCCTGTTCTCAAAGCTCTCATTATAGTACATATAAAAACGGGTCCATTTTTCTCATAGACAGGCTCCGTGCTTTGCTTCTGATATTCCCAGACACACTGGGCTAACTGCAGGTGTTGTGGGAATACGTTTAACAAATTTTTAAAAATATCATAAGGGCAGTGCCTCACTTTGTAGAAATCCATGTCAATGGTAGATCTGGAATGATCTACTTTACTAAGTCAGAGCGCAAACACAATCATCTCAGTTTTACTTATTCAATTTATTACTTGATCACCCACCTACCCTCGGTGACAGGAAGTCCTCTTACTTCCCAAGGCCTTCCCTAAACCCCGTACTTGGGCAGGAACACTAGGAACTCGCTTCAAATGACATGGTTCCTGCTTCAAAAACCCAGAAAGAGAAAGCCAGGAAGTATGACCATTCCACTAATGCTGTGGCTTGGGTCTCTGCCACGTGAGGTTACAGGTGGGTCCTGCACATTTAGATGTCAGGAAATTCATTCTTGGTTGCTATGATACTCTATTGATTCAGCTCCCTTCTTCCCATCAGCCCAGCAGCGTCCTCCCTGAGCTCTGAGGCCACATCTCTTTGAGATCACACTCCCATGCTCAGCCATTTGCCCTAATGCTTAGTTAGAATAGTGCCAGGTGGGCCACGGCCACAGAAGAACCCAGCCCCAGCCTGCTGTCACTCTGGAGTAGGTCTTCCCCAGGAAGCCTGGTTTGGGACCTGTGGCATCCTCCCTGCATAGACCACCTGAGCACATCCCAGCAGGAGATCTCCCTGTTGCGAATAAAGGGGAAGGCAGATGTTGCTAAGCAACAGACATTAACACTCATTTTGCACACCTGCACCTACATCTACACACAAACTTCCACAGGCAAGGATGACCTGTTTGCCTTAAGTTTTCATAACTTGGAGGTTGTTTTAAAGAACTGTTCTCTAAGGGACTGTTCCTGGCTGCACAGTAGTGGAAGTGACACCCCATTCCAAGGCTAACTTTTCACAGAGAAAGGTCTGCTTCGAGGAGCATGGCTTTTGAGTGAGGCCAAATGATCGTTATCCAGGTTTTGAATGCTCATGGGGGAGTTCATGAGACCCTTTGTGCCTCCCCTAAGGTCTGGTAGTTATATGGATCATTAGCATTTTAATAACGGAGGGAAAATGTCAGTGTGTTATTTGTGTTGTTTTTTGAAGAGTGTGGTGTTGAACAAACACAAACCAATGATGACATGACATCCAAGACTCTGGGGACTGGGCACTCATTTTAAGGCTCAGCTTTGCTCCTTTCTTCTGCAAACAGCTCATCATCCTCCTACTTTCAGTGACACTACATGGACTGCAGAACCAAGTGCAAAATCTTTAGCCAGGCATGCAAAGTGGTCTGTAACCCAGGCCTTACTCACCTGCTCATCTTTACTTACCACTAACCCAATTCTGGGCCTCGGTTTTATTTGTTTCCTTGCTGTTTCGTGAACTCACATTGCACATTTTTTTGAAGATGAACTTTAATTTGGAGTCATTTTAGTTTTGCAGAAAGTCCTCAGAGGTGGTGCAGAGAGCTCCTACCTACTCCCCTAGTTTCTCCTGATGTTTACCCCTTTTGTTGTCATCATTCCTTTGTCAAAATAAAACAACATCAATATATTACTGTTAACTAAACACTAGTTTTCCTACTAATGTCCTCTGGCTGTTCCTGGGTATAATCTAGGACACTGTACACTTTTTTTTTTTTTTTTTTTGTCTGGAGAAGGCCCTTTTTCCTCCCTAGGATTCCCTTTCTTCTCCTGACCTATTTAAGTTCTACCTATTCTTCAAGTGCATTCAAAACCTATTTCTGCAACATCTTTTCTAATTGGTTCTGTCCTCAGTGATTTCTCTCCCTTTCAAATTCCAGGAACACTTTGGTCCAGATCACATATTCAGAACGTGGCATACGCTGACCTGCATCGTTATGTATCATTTTACATATTGTTTGCCAATTAACATGTAAGGAAAAGAAAATATCTCATTCATTTTCTGGCACATCTGCAGGCCTTGTACTCTCAATGACCATTTATTGGTAACGAAGTGATTTATGTTATGTTATTTAACCATCAACATATATAATTGCAAATAGTCTGTAAGTAGTAATTGGGAGTAGGCTGTAAATAGTAAATAGTAATCCAAGGTTACTACATCTATATTTTATAATATAATAGATGTAAATGTAACCTGATGAGCAATAATAAGAACTAACATTTATTGAGTACTGACGGACCATATGTCAGGCACCCTGCTAAGTGTTCGTCATTCTCAGAAAACTTTATGTGGCAAATACTCTGGTTAATCCTATTTACGGTTAAATAATTTGCCCACAACTACACAGCATGGAAGTGGTGGAGCCAGGATTCACACCCAAGCATTACGGCTCAAGAGCACACACTCCTAATCGCTTCTCTGTAAAAAAGCTTTGCGTCCCAACAATGATTTCTGATGAGTGGTTTACACATAATATCTCCTTTTCATCCGCATCGAGTCTTTCCTTAACTTCTAAACGCTGGTGCCTCCAGTAACCCATGGACACTGTTCTCAAAAGTTTCAAATTACATTTTTCCTTATCCATTCCAACAGCCTTATAATTTGTTCCATGTCATTTCTAGTCCGTGCACTGGGTTGGAACTTAGAAGCTACTCTGCGTTGCATCCCACCTGTAACCCCCGAGACCAAGGGCTTCATATCCTCACGTCCAGTACTAAACTCTGAACACACAGAACGCAACACCAACTGTATTTCCTCTTTGTGACAATATTTTGAAAGTCTTAAGTTTTTGTAATTGTAAAAGAAGTTTATGCACATTAAGAAATTCTAAAGTATAAATATGTAGAGTAGGTAGTGAGAAATACCTTCTTTCCTTCCTAGTCCTCAGGGATAGATTGTTTAAAATTGTGGCCTTGACACAGATTGTTAAAACCGATGAATATTTTTAATTATAAAACAATGCAGACTCATAATTAAAAAATTGAAAACTTTCCAAGCACGTCGAAGCATATACAAAAATAAAATCTTCCTAAGTTCTACTTTTCAGAGGAAATTGCTCTGAAAAAAGTTTACTATTGAAAAACCTCCAGAAGGTTTCACACATGTAAGTCTTTTGTGTTTTGTTTGTGTTTTCGGCAGAAATGGAATCCTGGCATACACTGTGACCTGTCTCACCCAGTCCAGGTGCTGACTGACCTCCGCTGTCTTTGGCAGTTACCCATGCTTTTTTTCCCACGTTCTAGCCACGCTCTTTTCTAGACACTAACCAACCCTTTTCCTCTTGTTCAGCCTTCCTTTTTCTGACTCCTAACCGTGAGTTTATCCAGGATGTCTGTTCTTTTTCTGAATTCCCTTCATCCTCAGAAAGTTTATCCGTTCTCTGGACAGGCGACCACCTTCTCTCACTCTGTTTTCTTGCTGCCAGAATTTTTTTGGGACCTTCTCAACCCACAGTCATTGCCTCAGCCTCTTGTGACCCGACTCATATCCACCACTCCAATGACATTACATTTGAAGGTTTCTGAGACATCTCTTAATCACAGAAATCCTCTCAGCTTCCCACTATATGTGCTTCTGGGTGCCATTTTCTCTCCTTTCTGTTAGAAGCACTGACAAATCCCAATTCTCCCTTGTTTTAGGATTCAACCCTCCCCTCCCTGACTGATGCCCCTCTGGGCCTATTCCCAATCAGTATCTCTCCAGTATGCATCTCCCTGGGGAATGTTTTCACCTCCCACAATCTCAAACACCACTCAGCTCCACATGCGCAGAAGAACGAACATCTCTCAAACGCCAAGTCCACATCTCCAACTCTCCTGCTGGTCAGAGGCACAATCTTATCTCCAGGTTAACAGGTCAAAGCTTAAAGTCACACCACCTAAAAGCCTGTCCTCATCCTAACTTTATTTCCATTAATAGTATCCCCCACTGTCTTGGCCAGCTAGGAAACTTGCTGGTCATTGTCTTCTCCAATGCCCCTTGAGTCTCATCGGTTGTCTCTCCCATCAGTTCTACTGCAGTATCTTTTTGCCTGCTTGTCCCATCTGGTCCCACCATCTCAGGGCTTTCTGATTGTTTTATCTTCATACAACCCCTCCCTCCCTTATCTGGCTACCCACAAACTTCTGCATAAGTCTTCCCGATGGCCTGACCTTAGTCTTGCTCTTCCCTGCTCAAAATTCTTCAGTGTCAAGACACAGCCCGTGAGTGAAAGACAAATAATTCTTCGACACAGTTTTGGAAATCCTCTGTGACCGCGATTCGCAAACATTCTTGTTTTCTTTTACACTCGTAAAAATCATTGGCCCCAAACAGCTTTCATTTATATGGGCTGTATCTATCCCTATTTACTATATTAGACTGGCTAAAAGTTTTAAATAGTTACTTATATAGATTTTAAAATAACAACAACAAACCTAATACATATCACCATAAATAATACATTTTATGAAAAAAAAAACTACTTTCTAAAAGAAAAAAATGAGTGAGGCGAGCGGCATTATTTCACATTCTTGTAAATCGAATGTCTAACTTAATAGAACACAGCTGTGCTCTCCTACCTGCCTCTGCATTCAGTCTGCTGTGATATCTATCGTAGGTCATGTCGCCTCTGAAAAATTCCACTGTGTACTTAGAGAAGGAGTGCGAAAAGGCAAAACCTGTCTCAGTAGGGATGGGAAAATGGCTTTGACCTCACAGATTCTTTGACAGGGCCCCAGGTCCCCAGACCACGCACGGAGAACCATCACTACGCCCTTCTCTCGCTGCTCCTCAGTCAAACCTGATACTCCCATTAAACCAGACTGTTCTTCATCCCCCCAATATAATCACATTTTCACCGCTCATCTCTGATATAAGTATTTTGGTAAACAATTTTGTTCCTCGGGAGTGCCCTATGGTTTGCCAGGGTATAGGGATTTAGCTGAACAAAAAAGATGAGATTTGTTTTTCCTCTGATTTGCTGGCAAGCACTCAAGATTGGGAATCAAGGTTCCTGCCATAACGAACATTTTATGTCACCATGTGCCACTTCCAATTTTTTGTACACATACCTCACTATTTCTCTCAGTTAAATACAAACTGCTGTCTTTTTACGAGTGATTAAAAAAATCAGGTTCTCTGTGTTCACAGTTTCTATTGGCTGTCTTGAAGGGTTGAACCCACTAGAACATGTGTTGAATTTCCTTTTTAAAAAATTGAGATATAATGGACATATAATGTCATATTAGTTTCAGATATACAACATAATGATTCAATATTTATATGTATTGCAAAATAATCACTCCAAACCTAGTTATCCATCACCACACACAGTTATAATTTTTGTTTCCTGTGATGAGAAGCTTTAAGATTTACTCTCTTAGCAACTTTCAAATATAAAATACAGTACTGTCAACTAGTCATCACGCTGTGCATTACATTCCCAGGACTTATTCACCTTATAACTGGACGTTCGTACCTTTTGACCCCCTTCATCTATTTGTCCAACCTCTTACACCCCCACCTCTCGTAACTACCAATCTCTTCTCTGTATCTCTGAGTTCGTTTTTTTGGTTTTGTATTTTTAGATTCCGTATAAAAGTGAGATCATAACGTGTATCTTTCTCTGATTTATTTTACTTTTTTAGTGCCCTCAAGGTTCATTCATGTTGTCACAAATGGCAAAATTTTCTTTTTTTTTTGTGGCTCAATAATATTCTATTACATATATATAATATATATTACATATATATTAATATATATGTAATTGCATATATTAATATGTAATATATTACATATATATTATATATAATATTATATATATGCCACATTTTAAAAATCTATTATCCATCAATAGACAGTGAGTTTCTTAGATTGCAGGTAGTTTTAATTAAATCGGGAATAAATTTCAATACATTTCACAAAACCTGGAACAATTTCAGCCATTATTTCTTCAATCTTTTTGATGTTCCCCTCTCCCTCCTGCTCCTCTCCTGCGGGAACTCCAATTATCACACACCCATGATACTCTGTTCTTTTTTCCTTTTTTTCTCTGTGTTTTATTTTAGATAGTTTCTATTGCTATCTTCAAATTTAACAATCTTCTCTTAAAACAGTATCTACTCTCTGTTAATCACATCCAATGTATTTTTCATCTCAAATAGTGTGCTTTTCATCTCTAACACTTATATTTGGGTCCTTTTTTCTTTATCTTTTTCAAGTATCTTAATATGTTTATGTTCTCCTCTACTTTCTAAAGCATACATTGTGCATGCTGGATATATCTCTGTTCCTTTCATTATTCTTGAACTTTGATCTGAGATGCAGTCAAGCTACTTGGAAACAGTTTGATTTTTTCGAAGCTTGCTTTTAAACTTGTTTAGGTGGGACTAGAACAGCCTTTGGTCTAGAGTTCATTTGGCCCCATTCATAAGGAATACCTTTTTGAGTGAGTACTCTGAGTGTGGTACTAGCTTTTCCCATTCTGGCTGCATTAGTCCTGTGTGATCTCTGGAGATTATTCCAATGGCTCCTTTCTGATGAGTCTTTCCCTGGCTCTCAGCATGAGCTGATCAATCTTCAGAATCAGTATAGGATTCAAGAAGAAACCTCTGCAAATCTCCGGAGTTCTCTTTATGTAGGCCTCTTCTCTGTTTGCAGCAATATTTCTGGTTCTCTGCCCTACAATTCCAGCTGCCTCAGCCTCCCTGAATTCTCGACTCTGTCTCCTTAACTCCGGGAGCTACCAGGCTCTGTTCAGGTTCTTCCTCCCTGCACTGCAGCCTGGAAACTTTCTTTAAGCACTAAATTGGGGTAATTCCAGGGCTTACTTGGTTAGTTTCCATTCTCTCAGGGATTGCTGACCCGGGCTGCCTGATGTCCAACGTCTGAAAACTATTGCTTCATATCCATGTTCACTTTCAGTAAGTTTTAATGTTTTGTCTTTCAGATTTAAGTTCTCAATCAATCTGGAATAGATTTTTCCATTTAATGATTCATACTAGGTGTTATGGATCGAATGGTGGTCCTTCCAGATTCACAAGTTGAAGCCCTAAGTCCTCAAAATGACTGTATTTGGATGTGGAGAGCCTTTAAAGATGTAAGTAGGTTAAATGAGGTCATAAGCGTGGGGCCCTAATCCAATGGGACTAGTGTCCTTACAGGATGAACAGACACCAGAGCATACACACACAGAGGAAGGGCCATGTGAGGACACAGGGAGAAGGTGCCACGTGCAAGCCAGGGAGGAAGATCTCAACAGAAACCAACCCGGCTGACACCTTGATCACTTCCAGCCTCCAGAACTGTGAGGAAGATGAACTTCTCTTGCGTAAGCCTTTCAGTCTGTGGTACTTTTTATGGCAACCCTAGTAGACAAATATAGTGGGGATCTAACTTCATAGATAGCTCAACAGTTATCCTAACTTGTTTGTTGACAATCTCATCTTCTCTGCCATATATCAAACGTCCTGTTTCTGAGCTCTCTATTTTGTTTCACTGGTCAATTTGTCTCTTCTTGCACCAAGACAATATCACCTTAATTATTAGAGTTTTATAATGTTTTACTCTCTGGTGAGCAAGTGCATTTACCTTATTCCTCCTCGTTAGAACTATTGGTGATTCACAGCACATTGTTCTCTGTATGCATTTTAGAAGCAGTTTGTCAAGTTCCATTAAAAGCAATGTAGGGATTTTAATTGTGCTGCACTAAAATTATAGGTCAACTTGGGGAGTACTGACATATTTAGAATATTGAGTCTTCCTGTTCATGGAAATGAGATCGTCCTTATTTCTTTAGTTCTTCTTTACTGTCTTTCAGTAACATTCTAGAGTATCTGTAACAGTCTTGCATATTTCTTACGACATTTGTTAAGTCCCTTTTTCATTGTTGTTGCCACTGTAAATGGGTACAGCCCATTTACTCTTTGTGGCTGGTATATATATATGTGTGTAGTTGATTTTTGTATATTGACCTTTTGGCCAAACTCCTTGCCAAACTCATAATTTTAAAAAACTGTTTATAGATTCTTTTGAATTTTCTATATATGTATATCACCTATGAAAAATTACTGTTTTTGTTCCTTCTTTTCTGTTCCTCGTATCCCTTATATCTCTTACTTCTTTCTTTTGACTGACTTAGCACACTGGCTTAGACTATCTAGTGCAATGTTGAATAGCAGGTGGAAATTTTTGTGTTGTTCCTGATTTTAAAGGGAATATTTTCAATGTTCTCTATCTAGAATGATAGTTTATGTAAGTTTTTGGTAGTTATCCTTTACTAAGTTGAGAAAATTCTCTTTTATTTTTAATTTAATAGAAATTTTTTAGTAAAAAAAAATGAGTGATACATTTATACTACTTTTATTTTACATCTATTGAAATGATTACATGGTTTTTCTCCTTCAGTATATTTAGAGGCAACTGACATAAACAAATTTTTCTAATCTTAAACCACCTTTGCATTCTTGGGCTAAATGCACAACTTATGGTATATTTTGGTTTTTTTTACATGCAAGATTCAGTTTGCTAATATTTTACTTAAAATTTTTGCATTATGTTCCTAAATTAGATTGACCTATAATTTTTTTTCTTATACTATTCTTCTCTAATTTTATTATCAGTTAAAATGCCTCAGAGAATGCGTTCCTGAGTTTTTCCTCTTTTTACATTTCCTCATAAGTTTGTATAAGACTAGTATTATTCATTTCATAAAGTCTGGTAAACTTTGCATATTTCACATAGATAATAAATACATATTTATTTTGAGTCAGTTTAGGAATATATTTTTCTAGGAATTTGTATATTTTGTCTTTATTTTCAAATTGATATTGACATAGCTTATTCATAGTACACTTGATATTATAACCATGGATAGAACACAAATGTTAGGCTTCTCTTTTCCATCCTAGGACTAAGCACTTGGTCTGTCTCTGTGTCTGTTTCTCTCTCTTCCTTGATCAATTTTATTAGAGATTAATCTTTTAATAAATATTTTTAAGAACCAAATTTGGTTCTATTGATTTCTTCTTTTGTAATTATTTTCTAGTTTGTTAATTTCTGTTTCTATCTTTATTACTTCTTTCCTACAGGCTCATACTGCTTTTATTCTAACTTATTAGTTAGACATTTAACAGAATTTTCAATCTCTATTCTTTTATACAATACTCCCTCAAAGTGCCATTTTCACTTTATTCCACAAGTTTTAATGTGCTCAAGTATTGTTCATTTCTATTTTGATTTTTAAAACATGATTTGTAGTCTATTCCTAAGTGTATGTGAATTTTACTTATCTTTTTATTATCAATATCATATCACAAATTTGTAGGATTGTTGTCTACTTTGGGAAAACCCACTTCAGTTTCTTTAATATATGGACTATAATATATGGTCTACAAGATTTCAGGGTATTTTAAGTTCTATAATGCAGGACAAATTTTAAATATTGTTTGAATTAATAACACTCAGTAAGAAGTTTGTCATGAAAGAGTGATGTGCTTGTTTAATGGCACATTCTGAATTTTATATTATCTTGGATTATATCAGAATTCCATAAAATCAAAAAAGAATTTATATTTTTTCCCATGTATTTATATATTTTTTTCATTAATTGTATTACCAAACCATCAAAAACCTACTTCTTATTTCTGTTTGAAATGGATCCATTTTTAATAATGAACTATAATTTTTGGTATGACCTAAAAAATTTTTTTTTACAATTTGCTTTATGTCAAAATAATACCTGTTGATTTCATCAATCATAGTTATCACTTTCAAACTCTAATAGTTTTAATTGAGTTTTCCTTCTATTTTTGAATATAAAAATTTATAGATGACAAAAGAAAATATCCTTCATAAATGTCCAAGTCTGGCATTTTTGATGTTTCAAACATCTGTACTGCAGTTAAAATGGCATAATTGGCTATATCGATTTTTTGAATAAACATTTTTCAAAAAGGAAAATGGAATTGGATTTAGGTTTCTCTTCCAATTCTTTGAAAATTTGGTTATCTCTAAAATGCAAGCCTTGAACTGCCTTATAAGGGACAGAAAACTGGATATATTTAGTTTCTTTAAAGAAAAATCCAAGTTAGCATATACATACATTTCTAGGGCTCTTAGACGTTAGAGCTCTGTTTCTCACACTTTTCTAAGCAGAATACTTCGTGACAATGCCTGTTAAATATGGCCCTGGAAACCTAGTATATCTTCTGAAACTCTTCATGGAGGAAAGCAGAAATCTCATAAGGCTGTTGCTGATCCTCGGCAACAGAACAGCCATCTGATCTCTGGGATGTGCACATCCCACTCTCATGCCAGTTATCCCCTTTCATCTTCATACACCATTCCCTGTCCTCTTCCGTCCTCACAGGCAGCCATTTTAATGTTTGTGGTGTGTTACCTTTTTGCTTGCATTATAAGTATTGTTATCTTGTATGCACATATTTTTTAAATTCATGTCAATGTTATAGTGCTATAGATTCGTTGCTACTTCTTCCACGAAGCACTGTGTGTTTTAGGTCCATCCGTGCCACTCTGTGTGCATTTAAGTTGTTGTTCTCACCGTATTCCTTGGTGGGCATTCTCTCCCCAGCAACAGACCCTCAGGTTACCCCCAACTCCCCACTATCACAAGCACTGCGGCAACAAACAACTTAATTCTCTCTTAGGAGACTAAATTACCATACTTATTTGGCTAGATTATTATTTATTTAGTGAAGTCTGAGTAGAGTAAACAAGTATGATCATGAGCTGCATACTAACATTTTGGTCAATGATGGACTGCATTTAAGACAGTGGTCCCATAAGGTTATAATGGAGCAGAACCATTCCTATCACCTAGCGACATCACAACCATCCTAATGTGGTAGCACGACACATTATTTACATGCTGGTTGTGACTCTGGTGCAGCTGCCAGTCATATAAAAGTATAGCACACACAATTATGTACAGTGCATAGTACTTGGTAATGATAACAAAAGACCATGCTACAGGTTTATGTGTTTATTATACTATACTTTTATCATTATATTAGAGTGTACTCTTTCTACTCATAAAAAACTTTTGCTGTAAAACAGTGCACCCTGTTACACTGACAGCAGCCTCACACATCTCATGTTTACCGTGACTCGTGATTGCATTATTTCCTCTTGTACTTGATTTAATCTCGTGGAGTTTTATAAATTTAGCGTAGGCTAAGTGTACAGTGTTTTTAAGTCTACAGTTGTGCAATGTCCTAGGCCTTCACATTCACTCACTGTTCACTCTCTGACTCACCTGGAATAACTTCCAGCCCTGAAAGCTCCATTCATGGTAAATGTCCTACAGAGATGTACCATGTTTTAATCTTTTATGCCATATTTTTACTGTATTTTTTCTGTTTAGATATATTTAGGTACACAAATACTATTGTGTTACAATTGCCTATGGTATTTTAGTAGAGTAACACACTATACAGGTTGGTAGCCTAGAATCTCCCATATATCCTAGGTATATAGTAAACTATACCATTCAGTTAGCGTAAGTACACTCTATGATGTTCACACAGTGATGAAATCGCATAACGAAGGATGTGTTAGAATGTATCTTCGTCGTGTGCCAGTGAAAAAGGGGCAAATCTCAGGCTTTCCAAATAGCTACTGGACACCAGTTCTGAAAGAGGCCTAGAAATCCAATTATTTTCTAACCAAGGATGATAATATTTCAAAACAAAGTTTATTTTCAAGATACAACCTTCTAACCAAGGATGACAATATTTCAAAACAAAGTTTATTTTCGAGATACAACCTTAGCAAAATCGGTAGGCCTAACAAATCCTAGGTAATGTATAACAAGCCTTGTAAAAAGGCTGAGGGTTCTTAGCGTTAGGCTTCCATTTATTTGGAGTCAATTAGGACAACACCCTGGTTATACCCTTGAGAAAACTCTGTCTCAAAAGAAAGTTTTGCAAATAATAGTGATCTTCCCAAAGCACTGGGAGGACAGCCCAGCCTGAATATCAATCAGACCAGTTTGGAGTCATCAAATGCACTTAAGCAGAAGCCAGTTGTCATTCACGGTTGTGCAGGTATTTTTAAAAGCCCAGCACGGCAGAGGCTCCCCCATCAATTCTGTCTGGCCTCAGTTTGCTGCCTGGAGCTATACTGCAGAACCTCTGATGTATTGCCGGAGAGGTCACTGGAGAATTGTATATTTGCTCGAAGATACTCTGACCCTCTTGTCTTAGCCCATAAGTCATTGCACTGAAATGCTCCAATTGGCAAAAGCTGTTCCAGCTGCCCAGGGCTTCCCATGACAAGCCCTTCAGATCTTCTGCCATTATATCTAACAGTATGTGGAAAACACAGAGATACCTATATTTCTTGAAATAATAAGCATAGCACCAGGACTGGGGAGTCTGAAGGAAATCTAAGAGGTTCACAAGAAGTCATAGCAACAACTTGAGACAGCTGAGTTTCATCCACATCGATGAGATCCCTTATTTATGTGGCTCAAAGAATTAGAACTGCTTATTAGAAAATACAAGGGGGTGATTAATGAGGATAAACTGCAAGTTCCTCATGTAGGTTATGTTACTGGGGTGCAAGTAGTATCCCCTCTACTCAGTCCAGTGCTATAGAAAGGGGGACCCCTTTCTAACTGGTCAGTCAAAAAGGGACATATTTTTACAAACCCGGGCAAGGAGCATTTGGATGAAATTTATATCTCTTCTGTTAAAAGGCACTTGATGTTCTAGCGGCAGCCCTCTGTGTCTGTGTGTGTGTGGGAAGGAGAGAGCGGGGAAGGCATTGTGCCATCCATATTTTAACCCTCAGTGATAGGTGCAGTGAATGACATGGTGATAGGTAATAAAACACAAGTTTGTTGAACTGAATGTTTGTCAGACTGGGATTTGTGGCTTTCACATCCTGGTGTCTGCCTCCAAGAGTGTGCTCAGTAAATAAAGCTGATAAATCCATCTTACCTGCCTCCCCAACTAGATGGGCAAATTGCTTTTTGAGAGTGTGAAGCTTGTGTCCATTTCCTATATGGTCCCCAAAGCAACATGTATGGTGTTATACCTAAAGAGGTATTCAATAAACATTGGCTAATGGCTCATGCAGATTAAATAGAGGATTTGTTTTAAAACTCATATCATAGGTCTATGCCATTTGAGAACGACTAGAGCTGATTTGCAGAGACTCTCCACTTTAATGTAACTTTTGACACAGAATTTTGAAATCCCTAAAGGCAAATTTTAAATTATACGGGTGTTTAAAAGAGACTGACCTGAAGGTAAACAGGTGTTTCTTAACTCAGGTGAGTCAAGTCTGGCAATGGAAACAAAATAGTTTCTGGATTCCTTAAAGAGACAGTATTTACAGGCAAAGAGAGAATCCTTCTTCTCTTTATTTCCTAGAGTTTAGCTAACACATAGACATATTGTGTTTATAGGCAAATTATATGGTCCAATTCACTTCCAATTCCATCTAAACTTCCTCAGAAAGAATGAAATCAAGCACTCACAAATGGAAACTGAAATAACTAGCTGACCCGACTGACCCCATCCCTCATTTTCCAAGAGAAATGATTCATAAAAAGAAAAAAATGTTCCATAAGGTTAATACTGGCTCTCGCTGAATAGTGAATTACTTACATTCTCTTTTTTTATAATGGTCTAAAATTTGCACAATTTTTATAAATGATACATTTTACAGCAAGATAATGCTGTATATAACACAATGCCCTCTTTTCCCTTGGCAAATGGGTGGAAATAGAATCCAGTCCGGGCTGACCAAGTTCTTGATTTTTAGTAATTTAAGCTTTCTGTGGATATCATAGATGGGCTTTCTGTGGATATCAGCAAAGATATTTCCATGCAGCTACATTTTCACGTCCTTCTAGCTGTGGGACTCTAGAGATAAGAGCCCTTCGTTTCTAGCTCCAAATGGAAAATCCTTGGGAAGGACACTTCCACTCCTAAGTATTTGTCCAAGAGAAATGAAAGCATATGTCCATTCTGAAATGAGTCGACATTCTGAAATGAAAGCATTCCGTCCACTTGTACAAAAATGTTCATAGCAGCTTCGTTTGTAATAGCCCAAAACTGAAAAGACCATAATGTATACCAACAGAGGAATGGATAAAGTATGGCATAGTCATGCAACGAGCACTAACTACTCCACAACAAAAAAGAATTAACTATTGATAGATGCAACAACATGAATAAACATTCATTCCTCCCCCCCCCCTAAAGAATATATACAGTGTACATAATCAATATGTATAAAATTCCAAAAGACGCAAACTGATTTATAGTGACAGAAAGCAGATCAGCGTGCTTGTGCTTGGGGAGAGGAGGTGTGCAGGGAGGGGCAGAGAGGGAGGCACTAGAAAAAAAGCAGGAAGAAACGTTTGATGATGATGGATATGTTCATTAATCTGGACTGCGTTCATGGCTCCACAGGTGTTCCCACATGTCAAAAAGCTATCAAGCTTTACACTTAAAATAGATGTAGTTCATTGTATGTCAATTATATTTCAAGAAAGCTGTTTTTTAAAAATACAAGGCAATAAAAATTGCCTATTTTATATATCATTTTAGAAGTTATAGTTATTCATTGATATAGCAAGAGAAACTTGCTCTATGTCTGTTTTATTCACCTGTTCTGTAGCAAGGAGCTCTGGAGGGATTGCTTGAATATGGAGTTACATATAGTTACCTTTGCTAATATGATTATGGGGACTTAATCTCTTTTCACTTAATAAGCTGAGTACATTTCATCCTGGGCAATTTTCCTTTTCTTCCACCAAAATGTTTATACAAGAAATGAAACTAAATTTCTCTACTATAGCACGTAGGGATGCTAAAGATCATCAAAAACAAAATAAAAAAGTAGTTCAAGGGGAAAGAGAAAATCAAAGAACAACGGGATAATACAGCTTTGGGTAATAAAGAGGTCATCAGTCTGTTCTTGTGCCACAACCCCAGTCTCTATGTTTCCAGAATGATGTTAAAGATTCTAAGCATCGTAAGGAAAACCACCGTCTTTTACTTTTCTGTGATGCCCACAAACCTAGGGAAAATCAGTTTGGGTATAGAGTAGTATGATTAAACGCAATAGATTTGTTTGATTGTTGGCTACGGAAATTTGAACAAGTTACTTAATCACTCTGACACCCAATTTCATTATCTGTCAAATGGAGATAATAGTTCTTACCTAGGAAGGGTTGTTTTGAGCCTAAAATGAGAGGCCTTCTTAAAGCAACTGTCCTATAATACATGTTGAGTTCTAGATGCTTTGGTGTAATTCGTCTTCATTAATCTTCATGACAACCTTGCAAAGTGGGCACGATCAACCCCACATTACAAATTAAGAAACTGAAACTCAAAAGTTAAATAATTTATCAAGATAATAGAATTGGTGGCAAAGTAGATTAATGTGACTCAAGAGGCCAACATCTTTTCTCTATACCATATTTTTTTTCTAAGCATAGTTAATAAATATTTGCTAATTGACTGGTATTGAAAATATACTATAACATTCATATTCAAAGCCTATGTTGGGGGGTTCTCTATAGAAGACAGGGATGCTGTCTGTGCTCAGTTTTTTTATAGAAATTTCTTCAGGATCTGTAGTTTATTCTTTGTAATGTCCTCAGTGGTGGCAAAATTTTAAGCTGGATATGATTAAGGAAACTAGGCAAACATTAAATACATGAATGTGAATAGCTAATCTAGATAATTATATTTCGGGTAGAAGTGAGACGGTAATACTGACCCTGCTTTTTCTTTGTAGTTTTCAAAGACAACTTCAAAGGAGGAGTGCCAAAAATGTATCACGTACTGATGGAATCAATTGAAATAAGTGTGGAGTCTTTTATGGCACCCACTTTAAAGTGGCAAACACTAATTTTAGTAAGATCTGACGCTTTCTTAAAAAAGACAAAATTCAATAAATCACAGTCTTGGCTCCTTTAGCCTTGACCCTGCTCTGTTTCAAGCAGTGATTCAAGGGTGGCAAATCATCAAGCTTCTTCTCAGGTAGCTTTGCCTATATAAATGTTATAGTTGAGTGTATTATTATTAGCTGATTAGTTGTCTTTAAATACTAACTTGGAATAATTTAAAGATTTATTACATAGGTACTATCTGTGCTTATATGAATGTTATAGATTTTTCACTAACGCATCTCTAACATTGAAAAAGAATACCTGTTATATAGTTATTCTTACTAATTTAATTTTAGATCTTGTTTTTATAAAAACAAGTTAATCATAAGAGCAATTCACAAATTTATTGCTATTACACGAGAAAGAGGCCGAGTATCAAAATGCCTGGTTTTAGTTCCAGCTGCAGCAGCTGAATAACTATGGACAAAAGGTAATTCCCTCTGATCTGTATTTCTCCCATTTTAAAAAATTAAGTGATATGTCACATTTCTTGTTGATGGCAGTACCTTGGTGGTTTTTGATAGATCACTCGTTTAAATAGCTTTTCTGGTTTTAAACTCAATTTTCACTGGAGCTATAAGAAAGTAATTAAATGTTTTGATAGCAAAGGCTTTTCTTTATTCAGTATTTGAAATAAGGGGGAAAATGTTATCCTGGCATTAACCAAGAGAATGTTGTCAAAAAGAATGTAATTGGAAGACTCGCATAGATAACCTCAATATTTATAAAGATATTTATCCTGCCAGAAGAAAGAAGCTATATAAAGTAAAATATACAATTGTATCAATTACAAAGTTTCCTTTATAAAACTGAGACATACACAGTACAATTTGTAATAAATTAAATGCAAAAATTATTCTGTTTGTTCACACTTATGACCTAGAATACTTAGTAGAGCCAAGTTTCCAAAAGTGAAAGACCAATTGCCCAATTTCCAACTCATCCAGCCCATTAATATTAATCATTTAAGAATCACATAGCTACATAACTTAATTGTTAGTCCCAAAGAACACAGTACAAAGTATGGTGTAGTTCCTGATGAATGCTGCTATTGAAATTCTTTGCTATAAGCTATTTTCCATATGTCCTGTGTAGGGTTCATTTCATTTTTGCCAGTTGATTAGTCTGGAACCAAAGAAGATGACCATCAATAAGTGATGCCTATGTTTGATGTCTTTGGAAGACAGCAACACTACACACACACACACACACACACACACACACACACACACACACACGGAAAAATAATTAACTGAACATCTGTTATTTTCTTTCAAATTTGGGCTTGATTAAAAGGACACAAAGTACACAGCAACAAGCAGCTGCTGACAAGCAAAGTTCAGCAAACATTTTAATTCTGTGCCAAAATGTGTACTACCTCTTCCTCTGTAAAATCTAATCATGAAATACAGAATCACAAAATGTATAAAAAAGACTCTTAATGATAAAATATAATCTTAATTGAAATGGGCTAAATTTGTATGCTACCATAAAAATACATGGTACTAGAATCAAGTTTTGTCTTTAAAGATGAAGAATTCAGGCCTAGGAATTCGGTCTGATGCTAAAAAGGGAGAGATTTTAGATTTTGAATCTACACTTTAACAGGCCAATGCAGATGGGCCCTAACCAACACATTTTAGCTATAATATTTGACATTTCAAGTTGTACTTTGTCATTTTTATTGTCTTTCAATTTTATGGATGTTCAGCTGAAAATGTAGGAATTAACAGGTGTGTACACTCTGAGATACTGGCAAGTTAACCAAGGTACTTCTTATCATCTTTGAGCATAAACATCAGTCTATTCACTTATTTCTACAAATATTCGTAGCACTTACTGTGTTCCCAGCATGCTCTCTGTGGATACAACTATGCACTGATACAGTCCTTTCTTCAAAGAAGTTACCCTATAGCAAACAATACGCAAGTATTTTCATTTTGGATAACCAAGTAATAGAGCTTTGTGCAAAAGGGGAAGGGTTTTACAGCCTCTGTTTCATTTATCAGTTGGGGGATATGCCTAGAGGTGTTAAGCATTTGCTAGATACTAACCAGAGTCAAGAAATTCTATCTGTGGGATTTCAATAGGGAAACTATGCTAGGCATTTGCAAATGAAAATGTGAACACTAGCAGCTAACATTAAACCTTCTTCCAGTAGTAGAGACATATTTCTGAGGCATGCAGGAGTTCAAGCATAGGAAATGTCATCTATCTTAAGAGACTTTAGTGACTGGGGTATATAAAATGAAAAGAAAAATGATGATATAAAAATGTTTTACAGTATTTAAGACAGAAATTTAGAACCCTCAAGACATAATTAATTTCTGTTTTCTAATCACATAACCACAGCTTTTGCCCAATCACATCCAACATCGGTTTTCACCCAGTTGAAATAAACTCAATGATAAGTTTTAATATTTTCATAGTTAATTATTGCCCATACCCTGGAGATATGAAGCAAATAACTCTCAACAGTTGACCTGACTATTTTAAAGACCTTAATTTCTAAACACAATAGAATACCAAAGATCAGATTTGCTTCCCTCCCTTAAACAAATATAAAACTAGATGAAATATAATTACAGTTAGTAGAATAGGACATTAAACCATCTATACCAATACTACATATATTCAAAAAGATAGAGAAAAAGCATAAACATGATGAGAAGTGAAAAATATAAAAAAGACTTAAATGTAACTTTTAGAGATAAAATATACTATATCTGAGGCAAAAACAAAAAAAGAAAAAATTCACATTGGATAAAATTAAAAGGACATTAGATAGCGCAGAATAAAAACAATAGTGGACTTGAAAACCTAAAAATAGAAATAAAACAGAAAAGAAAAAAGCTGAAAAAAAAGTGTACAGGGCATCAGTAATCTATAGAATAAGGTCAAGCAGCCTATCCTATTTATAAAGGCATCCCAGAAAAGGTAAGCCAGAGAGAGAACAGAAAAGTTATTTGAAAAAATAATGGCCACAGTTTTCTAAATTTGATGGAAATTATAAACTCACAGATCCAAGAAGCTCAACAAACCACAAGCATAAAACATGAAGAGAACCACTTATTAAAGTATAACATAATCAAATTGCTGGAAACCAGGCATGAAGAGAAAACAGAAATGTTACATATAGAAGAATAAGGATATATTAGTCAGCTCTAGCTTCCATAACAAAATGCATAGATTGGGTGGCTTAAATTGTGGACATTTATTTTCTCTCAGTTCTAGGGGCTGGAAGTTCAAGATCATGTGCCCAAATGGGTCAATTATGGAGGGATCTCTTCCTGGTTTGCTGATGGCAGCTTCCTGGCTGTTTGCTCATATGGCCTTTTCTCTGTGCCTGCACATGGAGAAAGAGAATTAGCTATAATCTTTGACATTTCAGGTTTGGGGTGGAGAGATCTCTTCCTCTCCTTATAAGGCCACCAGTCCTATGGGATTTGGACCCCACCTTTATGATTTAATTTATCCTTAATCACCTCCTAAAAGTCCTATCTCCAAATAACAGTCACATTTGGTTTTAACATGTGAATGTTGGGGGAAACATAATTTAGTCTACAGCAAAAATAACAGTAGCCTTATTGTCAAAAAAAATGCAAATTAGAACACAGTAGGCTGACATCTTTAAAGTAGTCAAAGAAAAAAAATATAAGCTCACCAAAAGTATTTTTCAAAAGGCTTTTCATATATATAAAATCTGAGAGAATTTATTACCAGCAAATGGTCAATACAAAAAAATGAAAAAGGAAGTCCTTTAGGCAGAAGAAAAAATGCGAAAACATGGATCTTACAAATGAATAAAGAGCACTAGGTATGGTAAACACGTGTATAAATATATTAGATTTTTTTTTCTCTTTGATAATTGAATGGTAAAAGTAATAATGCATTGTGGGGTTTATAACATATATAAAGTGAAATATATGATGGCTATAGCACTAAAGTTGAGGTGTGGAATAGATATATATTGCTGTAAGGTTCTTATACTACATATTAAAATGATATGTTATTGGAAGGTAAACTGTAATAAGTGAAAGATGTACACTGTAAACTCAAAAGAAATCACACACACACACACACACACACACACACACACACACACACACACACACACACCCTGAGGGGAAAAAACCAATAATAGAAATAAGATGAAATCATAAAAAACACAACCCAAAAGAAGGCAAGAAAAGAAGAAAAAGATGACAAAGGATAGATGAAGAAAAAAAAAACAGGAAGAAGGTTATTATAGACTGAATGTTTGTGTTTCCCCAACATGTGTGTGTTGAAACCCAGTCCTCAATGTAATGGTTTCTGGAGGTGGAGCCCTTGTAAATGTGCTTAGTGCCCTTATAAAAGAGGCCCCAGACACCTTCCTTGCTTTCCTTCACCATGTAAGGACACAGCAGAAAGACAGCAGTCTGTGAAGAGGAGGTGGGTGCTCACCAGACACTCTGAGCTGGACTTCTGGCCTCCAGAAGTGTAACAGGTAAGTCGCTGTAGTTTATAAGCCACCTGGTCTACGGTATTGTTATAATAGCCCAAACGAAGAGGATGGTAGATTTAAAAACAAACATATTGATAATTACTTTGATAGTAATGAGGCTAAACACACACAATAAAAGGGAGAGATTATCAGATGGGGTGAAAAGCAGGACCCAACTACATGCTGTCTTCAAGAAACCTACTTTAAATATAAAGACATATAAGTTAAAGTACAAGGATAGAAAAATATATACTATGCTAAAATGAATTTTATAAAAGCTGAGTAGCTCTAATTAATATCAGACAAAGTAGATTTCAGAACAAAAGAAATCACCAGGGATCAAAAGAGTTATTTTGGAAAGATAATCAATACATCAAGACTTAAAAATCCTAAATATCTATGTACCTAGTGACAGAGTTTTAAAGTACATGAAACAAAACCAAATAGAACTGAAAGGAAAAATAATAACTGCACAATTACAGTTGAAAATTTCAACATCCTCCTCTCAATAATTGCTTATGATGAATTATTCCCTTTTTGCTTAACAAAAGTTAAGTACATTTTGTCCTGGACACCCTTCCTTCTCTTCTGCGCAACTCTTTGTACAAGTAACAAACTACATGTCATCTCTGAGAGAGCATGTGAGAGATGCTCAAGAAAATCAATAATGAAAGAAAAAAATAGCCCAATAGAAAAGAGAAAACCAAGGGGCATTGAGTAATACAGCTTCGGGTAATTATTAAGAGGTCATCTGTCTGTTTTTGTGCTATTCACCCAATTCCTATATTTTTCAGAAATGTGTTTTAAAGATGCTAAGAACCACGAGGAAGGAGTCCAGTGTTTCTTCTGTGATGCCCATAATACACAACATATATCGGGTGGGATATAGTGTAATGATTAATCATGACAGGTTTAAATCAAGAAAAATCAAGTCTGATTGATGGCTGTGGAGCCTGGAAAGTGACTTCATCTCTCTGACACCCAATTTCACTACCTGCAAAATGAGGATAATACGAGCATATTCATGGCTTATGGCTGCCATAAAAATGACCAGGTAGCTTAAAACAACAAAATTCATCCTCTCGCAATTCTGGAGGCCAGAAGCCTAAGCTCCAGGTGGCGGCAGGGCTGTGCTCCCTCTGAAGTCTCTAGGGGACAAGTCTCCCAGTGGCCCCAGGTGTTCCTCTGCTTTTTCCATTGCTAATGAAGTGTTCATACAAGCACACTGATTTGGTCTTCTGAGGGCAACACGAATACATTTAGGGTGATGCTCTATATGGCAATAAATGGCCTCTGGGGACCCAAAAATCTAGTAGTGTAGCCAGGTAAGGTTTAAGTGAAAGAACTTTTTATCATATAGAACACATCCTTGTGCTAAGTCTATATGGTTTGTCTCATTCTTAGGTCAAAACTCTTAGAGTGCCATGCTATGCTTCGGAGAGCTTTAGGGACTTGTGGCAGGTAAATACATAACGGACATCCCTGACCACTTGCTTTGTCACCAACTGTAACAAAGACTCTACATTATTTGATGTTTTACTGCTGTCAGCCTTTAAGCCTTAGCCTGCCCTTTGCCCCGCATCCGAGTGAGATGGTAAGAAAACCATCGCTTCCTCCTTTGGCACCTGTGGAAGATTCAGACCACAAAAGGTCCTGCTCTCTGCCTGTGCCACCTGCCAACCCCAGCAGAAAACCCTAACCAATCTCCCTAACTAGCTCTCTCAGAACATTTTTTGGACCAGTTTGAGCAGGCTGCCATGCTCTTGCCCAAAACCCTTATCTTAACAAACCTTTCACACCCTCTTGGTATGTGTGTAGTCAACAGTCTCGACATTTGTACCCAGTTGGTGTCCGATGGTATGGGAGGCCATACCATTCCCATGGGATGGCCACACACGGACACACTTCTAAGCATTTTACATGTGCTTCCCATTTTACAGTAGGGGAAACTGAGAAACAGAGTAACTGGCTAGAGGTCACCCAGTGAGCAGTAGAAATAAGATTCATACCAGAGTCCATGCTGTCAAGAAAGACAGCATTCTGCTCATCAGCCATGATGGCGATAGTGATCAGCAGCATGGTGGTGATGATGCGTATCTCTGTTACTGAACTCATAAAGACACTGAGGAGATTGTAAAAGCTTGCTTCAAAGTAGCATAGAATGTAGCATTAATATAATGGCTAGGTGGAAAGCCAGAGGAGAGAAAGGGCAATTAGGGGGATCATTTTATCAACCATATAAATGTCTAACCAATGTACTATATACTTGAAACTAATAATAAAATAAAACATTTAAAAATAGCATAGAATGGTCTGAGCTCAGTTGTCTGGTAATTCAGGCTCCTGTTAGGCTAACCCAGTATGTTAAACCAGGAGTGCTATGATTCACCTCTAGAAAGCCAAGGCTGGTCAGTTTGGCACTAGAAAGAATTGTTTCAGGAATGTCTCCTTTTGACCCTCTGCTGGTCTTAGGTGGCCCCAGCAATAAGCACACTTTATCTAGATAAAGAAACAGAGGACTCCATTTCAAATGTCTTTCCAAAAGGGGCAAATGACCCACAAATTAAAGAATGTGTCACATAGTTACAAGGTTGATTCGCTGTTATGAAAGTATCAAATGAGTCAAGGATCACCATGAAGCCTTGCTGGAATTTTGGCAGTAGAAGGAGGTGGATTATGTGAGATCCTCTACAAACAGAGCCAGAGCAGTTAAAAATGTATAAAAAAAAAAAAAAACAGAGAAGAGTCATGGTTAAATTACTCGAGGCGGGTAGGGGAGTTGAGGGGAACCAGGAGTTCCTTTGGAAGTAACCTCTAATTTTTCTTGATCTTTTACACGAACATGATAATATTTAAAACCAGTGTATGCAGTAATAGGTGTCATATCTGTAAAGATGTGCTAAAGGTCAGTTAAAAGTACTGAAGAAAAGAAAAGCCCAAGCAAGAAAAGGATAAAAAGAATATCAAAACCACCATGTTTGACATTTTTGAGATCTTACTATTTTTCAGGTATGCACATCACTTTACTTTATCACTTCATTTAGCCCTTATAAGAGTCCTTAGAAGGAAATATCATTTCTATTTCACAGTTGAGCAAGCTGAGACTCAGGGAGATGCAGTGTCTTCTCTAAGGTTACAGTCCTAGTGACTGGTAAGTCCGAATTGGACCCTGACTCAAAGACCACCCCCTGCAGGATTGCCTCTGAAGAGCTGCCTACTCATTGCTGCCCCCAAACACAGAATGGTACCATTTGAAGATCAAACTTTGTTTCCCCCACCCCCAGTCATTTGCATTTAGGATATCAGTTTGCTCATTAATATACCATAACTCTTATGTAGACCAGTGGTACACTGACTTTCAAATACTTCTGAAACAGTGTTTTACACACATAATTCATGTGCCTTCATGATTTTTTCTTATTTGCTTAATGTTTCCTTTAGATTAATTGTGCCTTTTTCCTAAGTCATAATATTCATGAACCTCCTAGGTTTGTTATGCTATTTATATTTTTTAATAGATAGTAAACATGTGTAATTATTAAAATTAAAATATCCCTCTGGTTCCAAAGTGGCTCACATTTCACCATCTGAGATACACTGTTCTTGAACTTGCAAGCAGAGAGAATTGACGTGTGTATCCGCCCTTTACACCCCCACCCCACCCCCACAGAGCTGACCTTTTCATAAAGAACACCACCTCTAGTCCCTAAGATAGATTTTTTTGTTTCAGCCTCACCCAACCAAGCGGTGACATGTCATCCCAGTTTCCAGCATCAAAAACTTTCTACTCTCACTTGGTAGAATTTACCATCAAATGATCTAGAGAATACTATACCAGAATCCTGACACCTTCCCCTTATTCATGTCTGACTTCTACCCACCCCGGTTCAGGGTCTTCACACCTGTCCCTCGACTTGCCAGTCTCCTGCCTCTCCCCCAATCCAAGCAGGGTCCCCTACTCATCCTCAAAATTCCCTTTAACATTGAGCTATTTCTTTAGGGTACAGTACAATTTGCTCATTTTATTCCTGCCAGGTGTGGAATTAATACGTTAATACAACACCTCTCCCAGGCAAAATATTTGCACATTAATGGGCCTTTCTGGAGGCCATACTCTGACTCTGGAGCTCCATGTATTTTGACAGCTTGTGGGGAGATGATCCTTCAGTGTCCCTCAGATGATCACATCAGGTGTGGCCACCAGTCCCCTCTCTGTATGGTCTGATCTTGCTTCCACCAGGTATCCCGAGGCCCTTGACAATATGGCTAAGCATGGACTTTCACACCTGTGACATCCCTCAGGGGTTGGTTTGAATCTTCTTCTATTATAAAAGCTCCCGTTTTTTTCAATACAACACTCTTTCCTGTCACCATTTCCAGAAGACATCACACTCTGTGAAAATTCATCATTCTCTTCAGTATTTTAAATAGACTTCATTATTAAGATATTTTCCCATCGTTACATCATTGTTAATATGTAAAAAATATATATATGTATGTATGTATGTATGTATGTATGTATAATAATTATATACCATTTAATAAAGTAAACTTTGCTTAACTTTGTTTCGGTGCTCGAAGCACAAAACTCACTCCTGGAGATCTTGTAGACCCAAGTTTTATGCTTGAAGATTGGAAGACGAATAAAAGTATTTCCTCCATTAATCTGAACGACAGAAACTGGGACTTGTTCTAAAACAACCCTGTGAAGTTCGAGACAATTTTACAATTATTCTAAGAAAAGCAACAAAAAATGATGTTGAATAAGATCTGAGATATTGAATACAGTTGGGGAAACACGATACATTGCTATCTGTGTTCTTGATCTTTAAATTTGCCTTTATTTATGTATTTGAGGCTCAGCAGCTGCCTCCACACCTACCCCAGGAACTGTTGGTATGCTCACTCCCTCTTCTTCCTGGAGGGTGCATCTCCTCAGCCACATGGGTTTTTTTGTTTTGTTTTGTTTTGGGGCTTTTTTTTTTTTTTCTCATTGCTGCTAAAAGAACATCCACAAGGGGTGGGAGACGTCTGACCCAAAGAAGTTGGAATCGGCCCAAAACATTTGACTATTTCTTGGCATCTGTGAAAGGAAGAAACTTTTTTTATTATCAAGAATAGTAATATCCTCGCTGTTCCCTAAACATATGCTGTCTTGAGCAGCTGCGTGTCCTGGGAGCCCTTTTGTTACTGAGGAAACACTCTAAATGTGGCCTGTCACCTTTTCGTCAAAGAACTCAAATATTCTATCAGGTTTTTCCTCCCAGCTAAAAAGGGACATGTTGGGAATTATAGAACTTGCTCAGGCAATCCTTGCATTAAATACAAAAGTGCCCCATTCCTTATAACTGCAGAATTGATTCTCTTTCCTCAAATGCCAGCCTGGGGGAAATGCTGGCAAAATATGTGTCTTTTTTCCTTAGAGCCCTCTGTCTGAGAATTCCACATTCGTGACTTACATGTGAAGTACTGGCATCATTTAAAACAAATGGAAATGTATAAGTCTGTGGTCACATCCTTCATGAATATAATTTAAAATAATGCATTTCCCGCCCCCCCCCCCCCCCCCCCCCGTGGCAAGTCTCATCACATTTTAAAGTTTCAGTAAATACAGCTTTTCAGCATATTAGGATTGATCAAGAAAAACGAAACCCAAATTCTTGTATCTCTAGGAAGAGCAAAAAAGCAGCCAATTTCTTTCTACTGATTTATACCACAAAAGATGATGTAATGACTGCTTCCTGTCGACATGTGCTATTTACATCAGAGGTCTTCCCAGATGGTACCTTAGCCGAAAGTAAATGCTCCTTCATTATCTTCCTCGTCTAAGTAGGAAGATATTGGTATTTTTTGAGCTCATATGCTATGCCTGACACTGTGCTGGGCCCTGGGGATAGAGACAAGTAGGTAAGACACAGTGCATACTCTTGAAAGGGTTTCTGGGCCTCCCACCCCCAGACAAAGAAATCGAGTGTCTACCAAGTCAGTTCTTTGAATAAACAATGTTCACAATGCAACCTGCAGGGATGGTTGGGATGAAGGGTCGTGCAGGGACAGAATGTGGAAATGAGAGACACCCATCCTCATCTATCAGGAAGGCTTAGCAACCTCTGGCCCATGTAAAGACAGGTAGGGAAATCATATATCGGCCATAGCTGTTCTTCAGTTTGATTTTGCCACAAGCATTGCCTAGAAATGAATGAAGCAAGAGGCATCCATTGTGTAGGCTATCATCTATGCCTAAACAAAGAGAACATTGCTGTTGCAAGAACTATTAGACTGTCTGGTTTTTACCTATCCTCTCTCGACTTGCAGCCTGCCCATCTTATAGATTTCCCAGAGTCCCTGACATACCTGGAGGGAGGAATAATTGGTAGTTGTTTCTTTGACCCCACCATAGTTCCTTAGGGAGGTTCTCAGCAGAGCTGGGACTAGAAATAACTTTCCTTTAGATGATTATCTAGGGAGTATGTCTCTCTTGCCCTAGAACAGTGTTTCTCAAAGGATGAGTCAGCTAGAATGTATTTTTTTGTTTGTTTTGAATAAAGATTCTCGGACATGCCCAAATTTGCTGACCCCGAATCTCCAGGAACGGGGCCTGAAATCAATCATTTTAACATCTTTCAAGGGTGTTCTCTGGCCTACTGAAGTCTGGGGAAAAGTCCGCTAAGGAGTACCCTGATGAAACTGACTTGGGTGCAAGGAACTCAGTGAATGTGTTCAATATGTTAGAGGCGAATCCAGACGTTTTGAAGAATCCCAGATTCCTATAGCGTAGGAAGAGCCAGTGGGTGACACAGATGAATTCCTTCGGTTAGTCACACCACTCGAAATTCTTCAATAATTAAATATTGGTTTGATTTAATAAGCTTAACTCTTTTAATTTGTAACTTCTCTGGTGGATTCCAGGAGGAGGCATCAGTCAATTACATTTTCTTGTGAATTAATCTTATTAGCTTTACGTCCTTTATATAAGATAATGGGATAAAAAAAAATAAACACAGAGTTAGCTCACTTAGTGTGTCCCTCATAGTTCAATTAAAAGTGTGTGTGTGTGTGTGTGTGTGTGTATCTGTATTCTTAGGATTTTCCATGGTGATCGGTTTCTATGTGTCAAGTTAGCAAGGCTCGGTTATTTAATAACAACAAATCTAGTTGTTGTGAGGGTTTGTTGTAGTGTGGTTAAACCAGGTGATTTTAAGGAGATAATCTTTGATAATCTGGATGAGCCTTATCCAGTAAACTGAAAGTCCTGAAGAGAAAACCTGAGGTTTCTCTGAGAAGTAGAAATTTTGCCTTAGGAAAGCAGCATCAGCTCCTGACAGACTTTCTGCTGGCCTCTGCAGCTTCAGACTTGCCGGCCCTTTCACAATCATGTAGATAGAACAAGGCCTTTAAAGAAGTCTCTCTCCACAGACGCGTGGACAATATTATACGCGTACATGTAGTGTTTCTTTATGTTATATATGATGTGTGTCATTATGTGTATACATGAAACATGTGGAATATATTATCTAATGGAATATCTGCCTCTCTCTCTCTCTCAATATATATACATATATATATGTATGTATGTGTATATGTATATATGTATGTATCTATGTGTGTGTGTGTGTGTGTGTGTGTGTGTGTGTGTAAATCTGCTGCTGGTTCTGTTTCTCTGGAGAACCCTGACCAATACACCTTCTTAACAGAAGGGAGGTGGAAAGAATGGGGGATGGGGAGAGCATGAGAATTTTGAAGGGGAAGAATGCCATACTCACGGACCTCATGTTCCTGCCTCAGAGGAAGGAGGCAGAAACGCGGGATGAAGTGTGCTCTCTGCTCTAGCGGAGCAACAAGTGCTCTTAGGTCAAAGGACAAACAGATGCCTTTTATCTCCAGCAGACCTCCAGAGATGCCATCTGACCCTGATTAAGGGCCATTCCCATGCTCAACCTCAGCTTCTAAAGCCTCCTTCGTCTGCAGAACCACGTGAGGGAGGGTGGGGTGAGCTGTCCTCCAGGACACCGTTAGGCTGGACTTCACTGTTTGGCACCCTCAAGTGTACGCACTTTCTGCTTTCTACCCTCTCTGACTCTGCTCCCCTTTTTGTTCTTAAGATTAATTTTTTTAAAAAAACAAAACTGAGGTTTTTCTGGTGGAAGGTCAAATAAGGTCTAGAAAATGTCTCTCCTTTGAAAATCTTACTTACAGCATGCGAACTAACCCTCAGAGCTCTATTTCACTGGCCCATTAGAGACAGCCTTAGAATCCAGAAATAACTCGTCATTTGCGGTTTCCGATGCCTGCTCGCTACGACATGCCCCATTAAAGACACACCTTATTGCAATGGAGTTGAATCAAAGCTTCTGCCTTTGTTTGCGACACCTGTTAGGTGCCTGGAAGTGCTGACACTATAGAAATAATAGAAAGAAAGAAATGCCACAGGTCAGCAATTATTTGTCCAGCTGAGGTCATTCATCTTATCGAAAACCAAGTGTGGTGTCCGTTCCACATTCCCCCTGACTTCCTCAGTAGATGAGGTCATGAAATGATTCGGCATTTAAAGCTTCAGTGGTTTGCAAGAGCTGGCAACAATTAAAGAAAATAAAAGCCGATTCTCAAAAATCATCCTAGCAAGCAGTGGTTTCTTACCATAAAGAATCTCCTATTGTATCATATCAGAGCTTTTAGATTTCATGTTGAGATACGTTTTGGGCATTGCTCTTTTACTTAAGAATTTAATGTAAGGTTGCACATAAAAAAAAAAAAAAAACTACAAAAGGACTTGGCACTGACTTCTGGAATTTATCCAGAATGCAGCTTTCATTGTGTTCCACGGCAATTCATCTGTTTAACAAGAACCACAGCTAGTAAGTGGCAGAAACAGGATTTGAACTCTCCTCTGATCAAGTTCAAAGCCCATACTCGTTCTTTCATTCGCTCTTTTAAAAGAGCCTTATTAATCACTCACTAAGCATCAGGCACTGTGTTATATGTGTCACATAATCTGAAAAAAAAAAAAAAGATTAAGAAGGAATCACAGTGGCGCCTGCCCAAATCTACCTCCCACCAACTGGAAGTGATGGAAAGGAACTAAGTCAGCTCCCGAAGCTACAGCAAATTTTTAAAAATCTGTGATTACATCTATGTACAAAAAAGAAATATCACTCAGAAACTTTATCCATTCCTCTTGTTACAATTTCCCTCACAGTCTTAGTCCACTTCTACCCTTTAATGTC
Source organism: Macroglossus sobrinus (assembly GCA_004027375.1). Taxonomy (NCBI): domain Eukaryota; kingdom Metazoa; phylum Chordata; class Mammalia; order Chiroptera; family Pteropodidae; genus Macroglossus; species Macroglossus sobrinus. The sequence continues at coordinate 62,607 of PVKZ01001719.1, forward strand.
CTAAAATGGAACCATTTGGAAAAATCTTCACTTTGGGGTGAAACAGGTAATCTTCATTGTATACCATTGAACCATTTGTGCGCACTGAACTGCACATTTAATTTCTAGAAATCTATCTTTTTAAAATAGCCTAAAATATGGAGAATGTTTCATGCATGAAAATCTTTACCATCCTGTTATTTATAATTATAAAATGGGAAAGGTTGGGTAAATTATGGTATGATTGGGCAAATAACGGTATTCTACAGTCATTTATATATATATATATGTATATATATATTATTAATCATATGAAAATGGTTATAAAACAATTTAAGGGGAGAAAGCAACCTAAAGTACTGCATAGAAATACTATGATTAAAAGCGCTTTTTGGAATGACTCCCAAAAGACCAAAATGCACCAAGATGCTAAAAGTAGTTGTTTTAAAATGGTAGACTATGTATTACAATGGTAGCTTTCCCTTGTTTTTTAAACATTCTTAGTAGAGGAAATAAAATTTAAAAAATCTTTAACACCCTGGTGATAGATAGGACACCCTGTGCTAAGTGAATGGATGGCAATTGCTATCCCACTTTATGGGGGAAAGATGAGGTGCTGGAGGCAAATTAAAAACTGGACTGAACAGGGAGAGGTCTTGTAGAGATGTGGTTTCTACTGTAAGAGCTATTCCTTTACAGGCACAGCACTTTAATTTTATTGCAATTTGTTTTCCTTGTAGTGTTTTCTGTTTTACCTCGAAACCACTTCTTGCCAAAAGCCGTCTTGATCTAAAACTCCTCTGCTAATGGGATATCTTATCTGCCCGAAGTCGGAGAATTGGGCCAAATGGTTTCTTGGATTCTCTTTCAGCCGTAGGGTCTAAGCTTTGGTGATTTCACTTAGTGTCACTGTGCTGGCAGCCTGGTAGCCCTGCTTTGACTTCATACCATTTCAAGGAAATAGCTGACACATCAAAGCAGAGCCGGGAACATGGTGGGGGCACTGCAGCTCTTAGTGAGAAGCGGGGCTCCCCTTACGAAGGGGCTGCTCCTGCTCAGAAAGCTGCAGGAGTGACAGGAGGAGGACTTTTCCCCTAATGAATCTCTCAGCTTTCCCCCTGGCCGGGCGAGGTGCCAATCCTAAGAACCCACATTTTGCAGAAAACCAAACAGTTGGATACAATGGTTTAAGAAATGCTGGCCAGAAGTATAGATGTCATTTTAATATCTCTACTTAAGAAGTTTGTGTTTTTTATAACTGTCTTGGATTCAGTTAAGTAGGCAATATTAAGCAGAACCTTAAAACTGTTCCTTTTCCTTGACTATGGAATTCTAGGACCCAGTAATTCATCTAAAAGAGACAATCCGATAAGGTAGAAAGAAACATATGTACTAGACTATTTATTTGTCTAAAACAGCAGATTCAATAGCAAGAACAATAATGACTCTATCAGTCAGAGTTTCTCCAGAAAAATGGAACCAACAGGACAATAGGATATATATATAATACAGTATTATATATATAAGTCCTCATTTTTTATATGTGAAATTGGCCCAAGTGATTATGGAGGCTGAGGAGTTGCACAATCTGTCCTCTGCAAGTTGGCAGCCCAGGAACGCTGGCGGGAACTCAGTCCAAAGGCCTGGGAAGCAGAGATGCTGATGGTGTAAATTCCAGTCCAAGGGCAGAGGAGGATGAGATGAGGTGCTCCAGCTCAAGTGGACGGGCACATAGAAAAAGGGACAGATTCCTCCTTCCCCTGCTTTGTGTCATCTTCAGGCCTTCACCAGATTGAATGACACCCACCCACACACCAGGGAGGGCCACCTACCCTACTGACTTATCAATCCAAAGATCAATCTCAACTGGAAACACTCCCAGAAATAATGTTTAATCTGGATACCCCATAGCTCAATCAAGCTGACACAGAAAATTAACCATACCAACAAACAGAAACACTTCAAATAGTCAAGAAGATTAGTTAAATTATGGTATGTTTATACAATGGAGTACCATATGGCCATTCAAAGTGGTATCATATCTCTATGATACCACTTATGGTATTGTATCTTATTGTATCTATTGGTGCTGTTGAATTTTCATAAAGAATTAAATGATGTAAAGATTATGAGAATATCTGGTGTGGACCACTCTATAAAAGAACTAACTACTAGCACTTCAGGGCCCTGAAGACTATGTAAGGATGTGCTGACTTTATCCCAAGAGCAAAGCAAAATCATACAAATACTGAGATGTACAGAAAAAAAAAAATGGGAGCAGGGGAGAGAGGTTTCTGGGAGGTCAAGTGAGAGATGAAAGTAGCTGGTAGTGGAAATGGGGAGAAGAGGGAAAAAAATAGAAAAATGTGTAGAAGATCTGGAGGTCTTAGAAAAAAAAAAAATCTCAGCCAAACCTTTGGGCTTTGGCTTCAATGGTATAGAAAAGTAAGAGTCACAGATTCAGAATACCTGTGAAGGCTTACAAGACAAGTCTTAGGGAGGCTCAATACCTATAAATCTTGGTTGGCAAGTTATTATTTCTGCATTTGTCCCTTAACTAAGTCTTCAGCTATGTCTTGCCACGCTCTCTCCTTTAGTCATTGTGCTACAGACAAACTGCCTTTTCACCTACTCTGATGTCGGGATTGAAAACCATACGCTCTACAGGAGCCAGGCAGGTGAATGAGCAAAGCAGGTCCAGCATGAGATGTGAACTGAGGAAGCTTATGTGAAGTCTAAAAGGGGTCGCAGCTAACTCCTGTATTCCCACTGTTTTCTGCATGAGACCTTAAGCTCTATACAGGCAGAGTTCAGGTTTGTTTTTAGTCATCATCGTATCCTCAGCAAAGTGCCTGACACATAATAAACACTCAATAAGCACTTGGGGATGAATGAAGGGATGGATGCCAGCATGTATATCTAACTTGTGGCAGAAGCCATGTTTCAATGTAGTGCAGTGGGTGAGGAGACTTTAGCTATCTAATGCAAAAGAAAAACATGCCTTTATAATTGTATGTAGAATGAGTAAAAATGTTATTACTCTCAAATCTCAGTGTCTGACAACAAAATCTTATGTGTAGCTTAGGCAACAGTTCAGCATGGTGTTCCTGGTCTGCTGGCTCTCCTCCAAGTGGTGGTTGTGACGGAGGACCAGGCTCCCTTTTTCTAGTGGTGTGTCATTCCCTAGAGCGGGGATCAGTAAATTGTCTTCTGTGGTAGACCAGCTGGTAAGTATTCTAGGCCATACAGTGTCTGTCATGGCTACTCAACTCTGACACATGAAAGCAACTGTAGACCATAAGTCTTGGTAGGCAAGTTAAGTTATTATTTCTGCACATGTCCCTTAATTAGATCTTCAGCTACGTCTTGCCACACTCTCTCCTTTAGGCCCCTGCCACAGAATATCAGAGACCTTGTTTGAATCTTTGCTTCTTACTAACAAAGGAAGAGAGTGTGGATGATCATATAGGAGATTATTATGAACCAGACCTATCAGTGGCAATTTTTGCCTACATCTCACTGGTCAGTTACATGGTCCCAGCAAACGTCAGGGTGAGGGGGTCTGAGAAATACAGTCTAGCTATGTATCCAGGAGGTAAAAAAAAACTAGGTTTGGTGAGTTCATAGCACATCTTTGCCTCAGCCTGACCTTCTACTCACCAAGGATCTGTTAACTTCTTCCCAAACACAGAATACACCCAACCCTTCCCCAACGGAGCAATTCAAAATCCCAACCAATTCTTGCATCTGCCTCAAAGTCCAGCTCTCCTGGGAACACAAGCCCTCTCCATCAGGTCCAGATGTAATTCCTCAGGTTTGTAAAAAAATAGATTGTCTCTTTTGCACTCCCCTCCCTAATGAACAGTAATGGGACAGGGATGGAGCATCCACAATAAAATCCTATTTGGAAAGGATAAGAAGACACAAAGCAGGCGCTGGTCCATGCATTTATAGAACCCCACTGTGCAGACCCTTTCTGAGTAGGCCCTGACCATTGTCCATCGTTCTCCCTGGCCTCTGCGTCTATCCTCATTGATATCCCATCTTGTCCATCTTCTTTGGCCAAACCTACAGTGTACACTGGGGACCATGTTCTCTTTAGGGTTTTCACGGCTTTGTAGATGGCTTCCTGTGGGACTGACCTTTGACCTCAAGAGTTGTTTTACAATTCAAAGATATTTTAAAGATGGCCATGGTATCTTTGAAAATAAAATTACTTTAAAAAATTAATAAGCTTCTAGCCAGTTTCTTGTACCACAAAAACACTCAAAATTCTTGCCTAACATAAATTCTCACATTAATTTTATTTCTTAGTCTCCTCACCATGAGCCATTATTCTTCAGTGTAATGACATCCACCCCATGTTCATCTAAAAAGACACATGGGAAGGCCACACTTCTAATGTGATTTTTGTCCCAGGGCTGAGTCTTCTGTTGAACTGCAGATGGCTTTAATACTTAAAGACTTGTGTTTTACTATTTGGGAACCATAAACGGTATCATCTATCCTAACCCTTCAATACCTCAGATTTCTTGACTCTTTTATTCCCTTTCATTTCAGCTTGCAAATTATCCAATGCTTTCCTGAACTCATTTCTTTCCTATAAAACATTACCAAAGACAGCTCATAGCAGCCAACACAGACTAGCACTCAAATTATTCCAACCACGTCCCCTGAGCTCTGGTTCAGTAAATACACGGGCTTCTTTTGAGATACTGCAGGTGACAATTTTTCAAAGTGTCTCACCACTTTACGGCATAGTATCTATCATTCCAGCGACTACCATCAGTTTTCTCTCCATTCTCCATCTCACGCATATAGTTTAAGTTTCTGTTATGGCAGCACCCTACTTCAAGTTACCAGTTTCTGACTTGTAACAAAAGCACCAACGTTTCAGTGGTTTAACATGATAAAAAAAAAAAAAATTTACTTTTTGACCAGAAATAGTTCCACACAGGAGTCTGTGGTTGGATAAATCTCCCAGGTAGCTATCTTCTACATGGCAACTCGGGAACCCACGCTGCTTCCAATCTGGTGACTTCACCATCCTCCTGTGGCTTGGAGGTCACCAGGGTTCTGCATCCAGACACTACATCCAGAACCGATCAATTGGCCAGAATTAAGTAATATGGCTCCACCCAAAAGCAAAGGAGCCTGGGAAATAAAGCCTAGCTGGATGTTCCCAAGGAAAAAAAAGATTTTGGTGAACAAACAGCATTCTCTCTGAACAACGGTTCATGTAGCATAGTTTTCCTGATTACAGGTGGTCCGGGGCTCACCAGGCCTGCAGGAGACATATCTCTCTCTCTCTCTCTCTCTCTCTCTCTCTCTCTCTCTCTCTCTCTCGGCTTCTATGTTCTGGTCATGAAAGAAAAGAAGCTTGAGAGTTCTCGTGAGAAGCACAAGCTGCAAGACTGACATAGTGAGGTAGAGAGAGCAAACAGGGAAAGCCTGTGAAATTAAAGGCCTCTCAATTGACAGCTGAAACTGCGGACAGCTGTGAAAAGACAACCCCTGTGTTAAACAGCTTCGATCTGTGAACAAGATCCAGCGATCTTAACACCCTAAGTTGAAATATAGTTGAAACTTTTTTCCCTGCATAAAGAAAGCTAGAGAGTTAGATTAACTATGATTTAATAAAGTTCAATGTGAGAATGATAGGTATTTATAGCTAGACATTTATATAACTTTGAGTAACAGTCTTTATTTTATTCTTTTTTTTTAATTTTGCATTTTAGAATTAGCTACCTATTTTTAGAAATTATAATTGACTGAATTATGAACCTTTCTTACTCCTTTTACTTGGCTACATTCACTAATTAATTTATCCACTCATTCAATAAATATTTTTAAAGTCCTATTAAGTGATAGACACTGTATTAGGTATTATTAAAATGCAAACCGGTCACTGCCCGATGGAACTTACAGTCTACTGGTACAGACAAATATTAAATAAATACTCTGGGACCAACAATTATTTGTTGTAGTATTATCCAGTTACAAAGTATTAGGTGAAGGTTATAATATGAAGGAGAAGTACAGAAAGTGTTCAGATGTATAATACAAAAGTCTGACCCTTTCTGAGGAGTCGAGAACAGCTTCTTTGGTAAAATCACATTTATTTATTTTTATTTATTTTTATTTTTTATTTTTAAATAAAATATTATTTATTTAAAAGTTACAAAACGAAATGTAGTGAAAAATATTTTCCTGCCTGCTATCTCTATTCCAGATGCCTCATCTCTCTGCCTGGAAGTAACTCGTCTTCCTAGTTCCTTGTATATCTTTATTTTAAAACATCCTCTAAATAGGTGGCAATACCATATGTACTGTTCTATTTTTTTTTTTTTTTTGCTGTTTTTCACTTACTATATATCCCAGAGATGGTTCATAACAGAGAGTTTTCTCCTTTTTCTGTAAAGGCTCCACGAATCACCATAACATTTAGCTCCAGTATGAGTTTCCCGTTGCTGCTATGACAAGTTGCCACAAATTTAGTGGCTGAAAACAACACAGATTCAAAACCGTATGGTTCTGGAGCTCAGAATTCTGACATAGGTCTCACGGGGATAAAAATCAAGGTGTAATAAGGGCATTGATCTTTCTAGAGGCTTTGAGGGGAACCTCGTCCACCTGCCAGGAGCTGTCTGCATTCTGTGGCTCAAGCCACCTTCCATCAGTGAAGCCAGCTGTGGTTGATAGAGCCTATCTCATGCTAATGTCATCTGACACTCTCTCCTGCAGACTTCCACTTTAGGAAGCCTTGTGATTACATTGGGCCCACCGGGATGATCCATCTCAAGGTCAGCTGATTAACAACCTTAATTCCATTGCAACTTTAATTTCCTCGTGCCATGTAACATATTCAAAGATTCTAAGGGTTCGAATGTGGTCGTCTTGGGGAGGGGCATTATTCTGCCTATTATACGCTCTGTTGATTGACATTTATGTTATTTCTAAATTGTTTTTAAACAGGGATAGAATAAGTATATTCTTATAAATGTCATGTTTACATATAGAAGCTGTGGGTCAAAGGTAGCTATTGTCAGGCATCATGTCATATGTTAAGTCATTTATATTTCCTTTCCTGTGACTCTTTGTTCATAGCCTTCATACCACTGTCAGTTTTTTAAAAATGTAACTTCGGAGAAGGGAATTCATTTTCTTTTTGACTGGTAGGAAAGCTTTACTTATTAAGGAAATGGTTTCTTTTACTACAAGTATTGGAAATATTTCCTCCAGTGAATTGTTTATCTTTTGACATGTTTATTGACTTTTGCTATGGAGAAATTTAAAAATAGATTCATAAAATTGAATTTATCAATCTTGTTTAAGGGCTTCTGGGTTTTGTCTTCTCCATTTTGAGATTTTTTTTCCCCTAATTTTCTCATTTTTCTTCTGGAACACTGTAATCTGATTCACCCCGAGCTTATTTTGGTTGCAAAACCTTTTTCGTTGCTCCGGGACAGCTTTGATGATGTTGGAATTGTCTATTTTTAAAAGTGGGTAGGATTCCTCAGTGAGACTATCTCGACCTGGTGTTCCTACCCCTGTTGAGTCCTTCCAATTCTCCTTGTAGTTTCTGTATTTTTTACTTTATGAATATTAATGTTGCACTTATCATTATAATGTGCCCTTATTTGTGTTGTTTAATGCTCCTCCCCTACTTTAATCTTTTCTGTTACTAAGTTCCAAACCACTGCTTTCCTTGTGTTGGCATTTGATGAATATGACTTTGACCATCTTGTTATTTTCAACCTTTCTGAATCATTTGGTTTTAGATGTGTCTCATGTTGTAATAGTGAGCCAATATTTATGGAGCTTTTATGGTGCCTCTGACATTATTCTCACTGTTTACATATATTACCTTGCTAAATCTTCTCGAGGATTCTGTGAGTTAACTTTAGTTAATATCCCCATTTTATTAAGGAGGAAACTGAAGCACCAAGAAATGAAGTAAGTTGTCCCAAATTGCACAGATTTAAATCTAGACAGCTTGGCTCCACAACTGTTAATAAACTCTCCTTCATACTGTCTTGTAACCAGGGTGTGGTTAAGGTTTTTTTTTAATTCAATCAGATTTTTTTTTTTAATGAGTGATTTTAGCCCATTTGTATTTCTTGCTATGACAGATATATTTGGGTTGACTTTTGCCATTTTGTGTGCTGTTTTATTGCTTTAAAATTTTTTTTGCTCTTATTTTCTTTCCTTGTGTGTGTAAGGCTTCCAATTATTTGGAAGGTTTACATGTTTGTTTTAGTGATTATCTTCATGTACTATAATTTTATATAAAATATTATTTATATATAAAAGTATTTAATTTTCTATTTCTTCAGATACTGTTTACTGCCTCTTACTTGAGCAGAAGCAGGTCAATTCACTAAAAGTAATTTTTTCCAAAACTAATTCACTGAACCAATTCACCAAAAGTCAATTTGCTCTAAGACCAATCTATTGAATGAGTTTTCGTAAACCGTCCTGAAGCCACTCTGAGTAATGGCAAATTAGCATAATTCCTCTCTCTTCTTTCTTACCTCCTACTGTTAAAGAAAAAAATATTTATAACACTTGTTAAAGAAAGTAAGCCTTACTCTGTTTAAAGGGACAACTACAATGGATTTTACAGTAGAGAAGAGAGACGGAGCTCAACTCCGAGTACAAGAAAAAGTGGGAATTGATAACCAAGAAACAGGGCAAAGGGTCAGTGAATGAAAAATTGCTAAGAGGAAAGATTAAAGCTAGGGGGATTCTTGCTAGACCAACTCAACAGGATTCTTGTTGATGGTAGGCCAGGGTGATAAGATACCAAGCATGGGGGATGAGGAATTTGATCAGATATCAAGAGTGAAAAATTTCCCCCAAACTGATCCAGCAGGATTCTTGCTGAAACTGGATTAAATGGGCTACAGGCAGAATCCAAGATTAGAAACTAGTCACAAAGAGGCCTCAGAGTCAATAAGTCAGACCTTAGATTGAAGGTTGGTCAAAGAAGAGTCTTTGCCACTACCCCTCAACCACCTACTTTCATTGATTCTGTTATTTCTCTTCTTAGTGTTTATTACTATACCTTGAAGTAAGGCTATGCCTGAATTATTTAATTTATTTTTATCTTGTTACCCATGATCATAAAAGATGGGGACATCTCCATATTTATCTTTCATCGTATCTCCCCCTTTCTCCAACTTTTTTGGTTATTTCATTTATACTTTGTCATGATTGGTAACATTGATAGTCTGTTCTGAACCATTATCTTCATAATTTTCTTTAGTTTTACCAATTAAATGGATAGAATCTTTTCTGCCAATCTGTTGACTGTAGTGTTTTCACTTATTTGATTGGCTGAAGTTTGTCTTCCTCAAGAGGGTCATAGGATTTTTATTCCTTGAATTTTTATATGTTCAAAAATATTTGTCTGGGAAAAGGACAAAAACCTTTTGGTTTTGTGACATATGATTTCATTCATAAGTGAGATATAAAACAAATGAACAAACAAAATAAACTATCAAAAACCCTCATTGATACGAACAACAGTATTATAGTTACCAGAGGGGAAAGAGGTGGGGGGAATTTGAATTGGAAAAAGGGGATCAAATATATAGTGACAGAAGGAGACTTGATTTTGAGTAGTGAATACACAATTTAATATGCAGATGATTATTATAGAATTATACACTTGAAACATATAATCTTATTAACTAATGTCACCGCAATAGATTTATTTTTTTAAAAAAGTCTGTTGTCTTTATACTTGAAGAACAGTTTAACTGGGAATAAAATTTTAGATCACGATTTCTTTCTTACACATTTGGTCAGCACTGCTTTACTTTCTTCTAGTACTAAATGTTGATATGCAGAGGCTTGAAGTCATCCATTGGTTTCTTCTTATGAGACTTGTATATTCTGGCTGCATACTCAAATTATTTTTTTTTTATTTTAATTTTTACAGCTCATCCAATCCCAATTCCTATTACTTTGAGACTGCAACTTTCAACCTTTTCAGATTTTATGGTATGTATCTTTGTATTAATAAGCGATGCTATTCCATAATTTCCCAGATATAGATATTATGCATTGACTTCCTGCAATGGAACATTTAGCTCTTTTACAACCCAACCCCAACCTACATCATCCATATGTACACATGTACTTACAACTGTACACTACTCTCCTTTCCTCTTCCTCACCGTTAGAATTGAAATCAATATTCAGTGATCATATTATGACTATGTAACTATTTCACAGCTTAGCTATATAATATACAGAGATTACATGTCCTTTCTTCAGCAAATTTTTTGGTTTTTGTTTTTCTTCCATTTGGTTTTCAAGAGTTAAAATTTGCATCCTTTTTGTATAATTGTTCATGTAGCCGTCCCAAAACTTTACCGGAACTGAAAACTTCATTAAACTGTATGCAAACATATCAAGTATTCTATACAGTTCATATTGTCCTTGAAAATGTCTCTCTCCTGTATTCTCTTGTCTCCCTACACTAGCCTGGACTGTGTGCATCCTGGCTCTGGTCAGATTTCAGCCTAGGGCTTCCCTTTACCATCCATCTTGGAAATTCCTTACCTATTTGGAACCTTTATAACCTGCATGATTTCTTCATCCTTAGTTATATCCTCATTTTGTCAAGTCATGCCTGCTGTTAGTCTTCTAGGAAGGTATATTTAGGAGAAAAATTTTTGAGACTTTGCATTCTCAAATTATCTTTGTTTCAGCCTCACGATTTATCATTTGGCTGTGTATGGAATTCTAAATGGGAAATAATTTAAGAAATTGCTTCATTGTCTTCCACCACAAAAGTTGTAAAGTATTGCCAGTCTGACCCTTAAGCATTTGTGTGTTCCCTCTGGATACTTTTAGAAACTCTTCTTTATCCCTGTTTTCCGTAAATTTGTAACAATCTACCTCAGGGGAAGTCATTTTTCTGTTCAGTGTGCTGGTACTCACTGGCCCCTTTCAATCTGGAAAACCATGTGCTTCAATAATGAGAAAAAATTTTATTAGCTAATTAATAATTTCCTCCCTTTCATTTTCTCTTTTATCATTTACTAGAAATCTAAATATTTGCATGTGAACTCCTAACAATCTATTAATTATATTACCCATGTTTCATTTATTTTTATTTTTTGAGAAAATTTTTTCAACAGTCCTTTATTTCTTCTTTTGGTAATGTTATTTTTTGCTACTTATGGTTAATTTAAAGAAGTCCTTTTTTTGTTCTCTGAGTGTTCCATGTATAAATATGTGTGTATGTGTTCTTGTTTTGTGGACATAATATATTCTCTTATTTCTGAGTTATTAATTCTCTTTAATTTATTAATTTGCTTCTCTCATTTTTTATTTGTACAGTTGTTTTAGTTTGTTTTCTTCTCTGTCTTTGGTGTTAGGGACTTTCTTCAAATGTGTGATGATCTTTTGCTGTTGGTTCATATTTCAGAATGAGGTGGTGGATTGGAACTTGATATGTATCGATGGAGATTGGAAATCGTTGAGCTTCACTATGGATCATTTAAGAGAGACTTGGTATCTTGTTTAGGGGTCTTTTCTCAGAAAAAAAAAAAACCCTCCAGTTGAGTTGTGATTGGGCAGGGAGTAAGAACATTTGCTAGAATTCTGAGACCTAGGAAAAGAAAGTTGGAGGGTGTGTTCACCTCTCAGTAAATGGACGTGTGTCATCCCTACCCTCAAGGTGTTCCCTACGTCCCCAGGCAGAGAGTCAATCTGTCTGTTTCAGGTTCCCCAGCAAGTAATCTCCAGCCTTCTGCTGAAGCTATTTAGGATAAAAAAGGAATGAAAGGATTTAACTGATCTTTTCAAACATTTGTAATCATTTTTCCTGTTTTCAATCCACTCTGCACTTCTGTCTTCAAAGCTACTTTTGCCTTCAATATCCAAGTTTCCATGAGAGCAATTATTTTGATTCTTGTGAGCTTTATACACATACTAGTCCATGTTTCAGCTTTCTCTGGTCTGCTAGGTCAACTGTCATCTGGTTTTCCAATTCCAAAATGTTGTTGACATAAATCTTCTTCTCCTCACATTCTCATTGTTTTTGTGAAATTTTTTAGAATCTACCATCCTTTCAGTAAACTTTTGAGAGGGAGTGGAGATAAATGTCTCATTCCATCTGTGGCAGCCATGAAAATGCACATTTCAGATGTCCTACTGCAGGAAATAGAACTGACTGAAGGTCCCAGCTGTCCTGCTCTCAAATCCAATACCTATGAGGAAGCCATGCTTCACCATTAGCTACCAGTCAATAATAAAGTGTGGCAGGGATACTGAAGCAGGCTCATTCCTGCTTCCTGAAGTGAGGCTCCTCTAATGGACAATGTTGGCTGGACGATGCCCCATCAGGCTTGCCAAAATTTTCTTAGAAGTTTATTACAGCCTAAAATCTGACTTATTACCGAATCTCTTCACTTCCTTCCTTCTCTCCCTCCCTTCTTCTCTCTTTCATCGAGATTGCAACTACACAGTGGTCTGAGGGCTAATACCTGAATTAATACGTGAAAAGTTATGTTGAGCAATCATGTAGAACAGGCACTTTAAAAACATGATAAATATTAATTTTTAAACACATTACAACAATCAAGTTTCTGAAAACTAAAGACAAAGGAAAAATCTTGAAATCAGCAAGAAAGTCATCATACCTTGCTTATAGGGGAACAATTTGAATGAGAGCAGATTTCTCAGCAGAAACCATGAAAGCCAGAAAAAAGTGAAGTACCAGTTTTTAAGTACTGAAAGAAAAGAACTATCAATTCAGAATTCTTTATTCAACAAAATATACTTCAGGAATAAAGGGAAAATCAAGACATTCTCAGAAGAATAAAAAAGAAAATTTTTCACCAGTAGATCTATTCTAAAAAAAAAATGGCTAAAAAAAGTTCTTTTCAAGAGAGAGAGAGAGAGAGAGAGAGAGAAAGGAAAGGAAGGGAAGGAAAGAAAAGGAAAGGAAAGGAAAGGAAAGGAAAGGAAAGGAAAGGAAAGGAAAGGAAAGGAAAGGAAAGGAAAGGAAAGGAAAGGAAAGGAAAGGAAAGGAAAGGAAAGGAAGAAAAAAAGGGAAAGCAGCATGGTTGGAAGATCAAGAAAGAAGAAAGAACAACAAAAAATAAAAGTGTAGGCCTTTCATCTCCTCTTGAGATTTTGAATCGTGTTTGGTGGAAGCAAATGGGAAGAGAAATATTTCCCAAATTAAATACAAAGGGATTGAAGGAGAACTCGCTACCTGAATAAATAGAAGGTCTGGGGAAAGCTTCCCAACTTATGTAGAAACAAGATATCACAACAAAACAAAATAAAAAGCAGCACCACAACTCTGTGAATATTCCATAGGCAGAAATAAATATATAACTCACAAAAGAGACGAATAATCAATCTGTATAAAATGGAACCTATGAACTAGAAAGCATTTCTCCAGAAGTATTTCATGATGTAGAAGAACCTTATAAGAATGTGAATATAATGGAACAGGAATTCAAGATCCTAATGATAAACATAAAAAGAATTGAAAGTGGAGGTTGAAGAGCTAAGGAAAAAAAACTGAAGGAAACAATATCTCCATTTCAGAATCAATAAACTTTAAAGAATAGCATGATCTGGCTAAAATACAGAAAATACTTATAATTATATGAATGTGGAGGCAAAATTTTTAAAAATTTTAAAATTATCAGAAAGGTAGTAGATATGGAAGACAGACAAAGATGATCTAACATAAAGATACTTCCTGAAGTAGAGAATCCTATCAACAAAAACAAATGTACACAGTATAATATAGAAAAATTTCCCAGAAGTAGAATACATGAATATGCAGATTGAAAGTGTACAGCATATTTGAGCTGCTGGGCTCTGTTTGGGTGCACACTCTTTTTTCTGAGACTTGGAAACTTTCTAGGAAGTGAGATGGGAAAATCATAGCATTTTTCTTATTTGTTTACCTTGTCTCAGAAATCATTCTTCTGCACTACTTGTTGTCCAACCCTAAAACTATTGTTTCAAAGATTTCATTCAGTTCTTTACTTCTTTAAGGCAGGAAGATAAATGAGTCCTTTTTATTCCATATGGGCTAGAATCAAAAGTCTTGAACTTCTCTTTTTTTTTCTACAAAACTCTAGAGATTTTTCTTAGAAAATAGTATTTATGTTGGTTAGAAAACATTTATCTAAAGTTCCTCAATTCCTTCCGTTTCATTTTTATATTTCTATGGATTTCAAGTAAATATAAATTTAATATTTTAAATTTAAAAGTAGTTTGATTTTCCAGGAATTATATGTATATTTTCTTTATTTCCATGTGTAATATAAACAGATGTCTGAAATAATGATCACATTTGTTAATGATAGCATTTCTATTTAGTAGGATTTTGGGTGACTTTTTTCTCTCCTTTTCTACTTTGGTATTTGTATGTATCACTTTTTTCAGAAAAAAAAATTAAAGACAACTTGAGATAGTTTTAACATAGATAGAAAGAAGAATAGGAAAAATGTGGGAATAATTTTTTCAAGGATATTGGAATTTTGGGGAAAGGTAACTTCAGAGAAAGAAGAATATCTTTTTTCCTCTAAGATAAAAGGATAAAAAGATAATTGTAGAGATTTAAAAAATAATCCATCTTAGGGGATAGAGTTCACACCAGATGTTCAGATGAGCATCAAATTTTAGAAAAGTAAGAGATAGGGTCATTTCTGGTGAAACCATTTCTTTGTTAGAAACATAATGAAAAACATGGACTCCAGGTTTTGAGGCAATTGAATCTTTTGATCTGAGAATTAATTGTGTCAGTCTTGTGACTCCACAAGTTTCTGTCTAGATGATAATGCAGTTGAATGAAATGCAAAGGATGAAAATGAAGATAAGCAAGTGGGGACATGGCAACATGAAGGAAAATAATAATAGTAGTAGCAGTAGCAGCAGCAGCTACCACTTACTGAATGTATGCTATGTGCCAAGCAGAATGATAAATGCTTTCCCAACATTTGGTCCTCTTAGCAAGTGAGTTTTAGGGAGGTTAGGGTCTGCCCACGGTCACACAGCAAGCCAGTGGCAGAATTGGAATCTGAACCCAATCTGTCTGACAAAGAAAGATAAATCTTTGGTTTCTTAATAAGAATTTTGATGTATCTTTACATACTGCTCAAATAGAGATCTATCTTTTAATAGTTTTAATGGTCTTATTGAGATTTGTGTTAAAAGAAACCATTCAAATGTTCTCATTAGACCACATTCCAAGTATTCTCATCTCTGCATGATGAAAACTGAGTTTCTTCTATCTTGTTTCTTCCCTCTTATGTTACTTTCATTTTAGCAAACTCAATTTCTTCACAAATCATTGGAATGGCACCTTCCAGCTCAGCCTGGATAAAGTATCCATCTTTATCTCCTCCTTAGTAATGCGACACCCGGATGTGGATCAAGGACTTTAGTTTCAGAGCCGACACACATTCTCTGTGACCCTGGCCAATCTTTTTGCTTTCTTGCTTTTATGTGTGTAAAGCTATCAGTGAGAACTGCGTGTAAAAATACTCAACACCCAGCACATTTATTTTTAAAGCATTGGAAAGGTCTTTGACAAAACATTAAATAGAATTGTGAAGTATTAATTAATATTCTATTGATTCAAAATAAAGTTTGCTGATATGTTAAAATAACCGATACTTCTATGAATAATTCACTAGCCTATAGAATTCCCACCAATCCACCCCACGTTAAAGGTACAAAGCAGTTAATGTTCACTAACGGTTTTACCTAGATATGGTTAAAGGCAGTAAAATGCAGTATCTCAAGAGAACTAATCTTTGTTAATATATTTTCTCAAAAGAATTTCTAAATTCTTTTTTTATTTGCTTTAATTTTTTTCAGGTCTTAGGCTAGAACTTAGGGCTACAGTTTCAATTCATGAACAATCAACCAAGCTCAAAAGACTTTAGAAGCTCCAACCTTTCTTTAGATTTTTGGCTTTGTTTAAGGAAAAATAGCAAACAAATATGCCTATGGGTACCCATCCTGTGGAGACAGAGCAAGATTAATTCCATTTCTAAAGAACTAATATGTAGGCTATTCAGATTACCTATTTCTCCTTGTGTTAATTTTGATAGTTGATACCTTTTCTTTCAAAAAATTAGTACAACATTTCTTAATTATCAGTTAATGTCCATGGGATCACCCCATTATAACCACTCTTTCATTTCTAATATTATTAATTTATTTCTTTTTTTCTTAGTTGGATGTTTCCTTGCTGGATGTTTATCAATTTTATTGATCTTTTCAAAGAACCATTTGATTTCTCTATTGATTTCCTGTTTTTAGCAGTTCTTCACATAGCATTCTTTGTTCTCTTTCCCTATTTTCCCCTCTTCTTCATTCTCAGTGCATAGACACTTTTTTTCATTGTACTTATAATATTTTAGTATTTAGTATTTCTCTCTCTTCTCCTTTAGACTGGGAGCACCCTGAGTTCAGGGACTGTCTCATTTACCCTTGTTTCCTTGGTGCTCGTCATGGTGCCCAGCATGCAACACATGCTCAAAAATTATATGCTAAATGAAAAAAAAATAATATAAACAAATAAAGAAGTCAAGGTTGCTTTTCAAGGGCATACACTTCTTTACATAGCACAGGAAAGCCTCCTCCTTTTGCAAAAGTAATGCCCCATTCTCTACCACTCCTTCCATCTTCTAATGTTCTAGAAGAGGATAGTAATTGGAAATGAGGAGCATCGATGTGGAAAGGTTGACCCCTGGTTTAGAGCGATTCAAATCCAATGTACCACAAAAGCAGCAAGCATGACAGTTAAAAAGTGGCGGGGAGCCATGAGGGTCCTTGTGACTGAGAGGGAGAGATCGAAAGGGGAGAGAAATTTTTCCTGATGGTTGTGAATGGAATTAGGGCTGGGAGATGAAGAATTCCATCAGGGAATATTGCTTCTTATTTATCCTTCTAAGTAGCTGGCAAATGGTGGACTCATAACTAGGGTCACTGAACTCAGCTGAGATTGCTGCGCAAATTGTTATCAGTAAAGAAACACAACTGGCTAAAGACTAGCTAAATCAATTTTAATAAAATAAGAAGGTGTCAAAATCAAGAATGGCAACCTCAAAGTTGCAATGAACCTGCTGTTGTATTTTTGAGAATTCCTGCCATGGTGAATGGACTTATCTTCCAAAAGATCACTGGTAAATCAGATGTTTCAAACAGAATTCACATGGAGATGTTATGACTGGTGGTAGAGTCCTAGGCCAGCACACAAATGCCTGTTTAATCTGTATGGTTGAATACTGAAAGCTGTGGCAGAAAGAGCTCAAGCTTCAGAGATGACCAGACTCGCTTAGATGTGACCATTACATTTAAGAAGAAACCCAGACCTCACATAGCACCGAGATATTGATGTCATGAGCAGTGTGTGAAGGAGTGAGTAGAGGTAAGGGTGAGAAGGCAGTGGGCAGCACAGTGCTGGAAACCCTCCTGATGGTTCCTTGGCCCTGGAGTCGAGGGTGCTAAGAGAGACTTGGTTGCTGGTCTGATCTTCTGGGTTGCATCAGAATTACCTGAGTATTAAAAAACAAACAATTCTAAGGCCCTACTGAATCAAAATCTCCAGGGATGAAGAGTAGGCCTTGGCGTGTTCAACAAACTCCCTAACTAATTCTGGTGTACAGCCCAGTTTGGGAACCAATTTCTGGCCTCTGCTATCTCTCTTCCAATTAATAAATTCTTCAGTGAGCAAAGAAGGGGAATAGAGAAGGTGGGAACTGCTGAAATATGGAAGGAAAGTGCTTAGTTTTATTGGCTACGAAGGAAAGGAAGCTGAGCTGGTTCCCCAGGTAACTGATGAGGAAACCGAATCTTAGCCAAGGTCTCAGAGCAGATGCAAGAGCTGAGATTCTAACCCAGGCCTGTCTCCTTCCCAACTTTTTCCCCCATCTGCTGCAAAGTTATGCCTCTCCCATAAGGTGAGCAGATATACTTCAGAGCCTGACAGTGCTGTTACTTTGCGAATTCGTAAGAATACTAACCCAGCAGTAATGTACAGGTGACAGAGCAAAAAGCTGGTGGGAAGGCCAGATCAGCCAGCCCCAGCAGAGCCTGTGCAGGCCATCTCCCAAATCTCCTTGTTGACCTAAGAGCAATGAATGGTGCCTTCGCCTCCCTCTCAGTTCCTCCAGCCATGAAATGAAGACGATGATATTTGCAGATCTTCACAGCACTGCAATGAAACTTAATTAGTTCATGTTTACCGAGTCCTTTGAAGACGAAAATCTCTGTGTAAGAGCTGTGTTATTATTCCACATTTCTTGATTTTATGCAACCCGTCTAGAGCTCTCTATTCTTTAAGACTCTTTTTTTTCTTCATTTTTCTGTTATTTCTAATCTGGCCCAAACCAGGACTTAATGGAATTTCTTGAGCTTTCCTAACCATAAATGATTGAAGGAGGTAAGAGCTGGCTAAGATCGAGGGGGATGGAGGGAGAGGAGGAAAGAAGCGTCTCTGAACAGAAACCTCATGTGTTCTGAGACCCGCCCCTCAGCCTGGAACTCTGTGGCTCTCCCAGCATTGGCTTTGACCTCCAGCTTGTGTATTCATAGCCTCAGAGCTCCTGACCCTTCAACTCTTCCTTGCCACCACCCTGCCCTTTTCCCACCCCTCCCCACTCCCCTCCCCACGCCCTGCACTGCCATTCCCATGTACACAATCCTAGTGAATGTGAGAGGTGGAAGGAAGATGGAATTTTTTTTTATGCAGTATTTGGCAATTTTAACACTACTTTAAAAAGCATTAAATGTTATAAAATCTCTGCTCTTTAAAATACTGCTCCTTCCCCTTTGCAAAAGACAGTGAACGAATATGTAATGTGAAAGAGAGAATAGTTTTGGTCCTCTAGAAGCAGTAAAATTAAATGCTGTTTTCAAGATAATGATGAAAATTTTACTGCACTTGAGCAAACAAGTTTTTTTCAAAAACATTGAAATTTGGTAAGACAACTCCTCTTGTAAACAATAAAACTCAATATAAAACTGTTCAATTTAAAGGCTCAAAAGCCTTGCTTACCTTTCTGGCCAGCCATCTGCCTCAATTCCTTTAAGTGGATAATTCGCCAGGGTACAAGCTGCCCTGTGGCTGAGTTGGGAAGTTGATGCAGTTTGTCTCCAGCATTCAAGTGTCTAACTGTATGCTCTTCTATTGAGCTTCTTCTGTTGCTCCGTTCCTGTCAGGCACAAATAGGAGATGTCCAATATTTTCCATCTGTTCCTTCATTTCCCCTCCCTGGCCTCAACTCCACCCTTCTCTCTAGTCTGCAGAAATGTGAGGAGTTGAACAGGAGTGATGTCCCAAGGTCTGACAGTAGCCACCAGGTAACACTACAGAGAGGTCAAGAAGTCAAAGGCCAAAATGATCCCTGAATTGCATGGTGGTCCTAGGTCTGCCAGGAAAAAGGATGATTTCATAATTCAGGTGGTTTTATATACATATATGCATATTTATGTGCTTATGTAGGTATGTTTGTAGGTATATTCAAGAGGATAAACTGAGTACCCTGTGTGCACAATCTGTACACACCGCACCAATCGGAGCCAGAGCTCAGAAGATAGATGATGTTAAAACGGAAGTGATCCCTGATGGGGTCATTGCAGGCCACTGGTCAAAGTGAACAAATAAGCCTGGCTGTCTTTAGGTTTCCACAAAGTAAAGGGAGTGATTCAGTCATACTTTTCTTTATTTTAATGGAGACTAATGGTTGGCCCGATTGGGGTCAGCTCGGATCCATTTTTGGAACTTCTGTGCTGGCTTCCATGAGATCCATAGCATAGGAAGTTCCTTGCTGGGAATTCTTCTCGTGGGAGGCGGTATGTGGTGGCTGTGTGAATGTGCCTGGGGGACTTTCAACTCCAGGCTGGTTGCTGAGAAGCACTTTCCTAGTCTGTCTCAGTTTTGTCGGATGGGGCACAGGAATTTGCATTGTACCAAACACCCCGAGAGTCACTGCTAAGAGTTAGGAAGCAGCAATTGCTACTTTTGAAAATGATGGCTGTGTTTGAATTTAGATTTAATATTCAGTTATCTATGGGTTTACATTTATGCCACTCAACAGAAAGTAATTTCTTTTAGTATGGGAGGAAGGCCGGCCGCTGTCCTGATCAGGCAGTGTAGACATGAATAGTGACGAGATTGCTTTCGTTCAGAGAACTGGAGAGGAGAATGCAAGAAAAGGCCCCCAACCCTGCATCGGGCCTAGTTACTTTGCTATTTCTGTTTGTACATTAATTAAACCAAAGATGGGGGCAGGGGAGGCAAAAATGTTCAGTCTGTTCTTAGCTGTGAGCTAAAGGACATCCCCAGCCACAACTAATACCATAAACAAACACCAAAGTCATCTGGGAGAATCTGAGTGTTCATGAAGAAAGGTAACGAAAGCAAGTTGTCCTGACTCCATGTTCTGAAGAAAGCTCGGAATCTTACAATCACGGTTTCTGAAGGGAGATCAAGTGCCTGCCTGAGGTAGAAAACTACAGCGAGGGGCATGCTACTTGTTCAGATGTCTTTTCGCTGTGGGGGTCGTTATGGGGGAGTAATGCTCCTGAGAAAACGAAGGGCAGAAGGAGGAGGCAGAGAGAGTATTTGTTTAAAGGAGTCGGAAAAAAGTACAAGGTGAGAAAAACGAAAGAGGATCACAATAGGGGAAAAGGAGAGAACAAAGAAGAAAATCTTATTGCTTTGAGATTTTGGCTTTTACATGCATCACCGTCCAGAAAGAACTGTGATCTGTGTTTTAGTTAAATAATTTTCCATCCATTTTTTCTTCATATATAAGGAAATAATCCTAAGATATCTGATTGAATTGCAAGCATCTTCCTGCATCCTGAGTATTTGATGGTTTAAGCTGAAAACCTGGGTCACAAAAGAAGGAGTTCCCTGATGCACTAAACATGTTTCTGTTTAGACATTCCCCCTTCTAGGCTTTCTGGAAAAAAAAAAGGACTGCGAACATGGAATTTACAGCTCTAGCTACAAACCCTGAAGGTAAATTTACATCAGCCTAGGGAGCAGTCCAGCGTTTGGCAAGGGCCCATAGGATAAATGGTATTCTGTAGGGCAAGAGGAAGTGCCAGCAGAGGCTACTGTCCCTGGAAATTACCTTGTGTTCTTTTATGGTAATTCACCATTTGGAACCTGCTTAAAAACTTCTTGACAAAAATTATGATGCTACCAACTGCTTTTACTGGTATTTTGTGCCCTGAGGAGCAGTAGTTGGAAATACAAGTGCTTCCAGGGGCCAGGCTAAAAATACATTTGAGTGAAGCAGGCCATGACTAAGAACATGCAGGGCTGCAGAAAGCTGGAGAACATGGGCTCAGTCTGAAAGCCTGGCAAACCTGTATCCATGAATCAGTTCAGCTTCCCCCATCCTTCCTGTCTGATACCCAGGTGCAGAAATAATGGAGAAAATCCGATGTCTGTGTTAGGAATCTTAAGCCATCCAAATCATGCTGTATGCAGGCCATTACTTTGTAAAATCTAAGATATGCCAAATCAAGATTACAC
The DNA here is from genome assembly GCA_004027375.1 of Macroglossus sobrinus. Lineage (NCBI taxonomy): Eukaryota > Metazoa > Chordata > Mammalia > Chiroptera > Pteropodidae > Macroglossus > Macroglossus sobrinus. The sequence goes on from PVKZ01001719.1 coordinate 84,133, forward strand.
GCATTCCTAGGTTTTTCTCTTTCTTTTTTCTATCTCCATATTTTCACTTATCTTTTAAATCAGTATATCAAGACCCGGTTATATATGAATAACTGCATATATCCACCATATGCAGTAGGCACCATAAGAATCTCTAAAGGATGAAACAAAGTCTCTGATCTCAGGGAAGTTTAGACTGTACCAGAGAAGGCAAGAAATAAACAAGAGATAAAACGAGATGGAATATATAACCCAAGAGATGTCTCCAGGTGGTTAGCAAATGTGTTACTGTGACTCCAGAGGAATTACAGATCAAAGTGAAATGAACTGCAGAGCTCTCAAGTTTCTCGAACAAGATGTGACTTGAAAACCTTGAAAAGGAAGTTACATTTAGCTAGTTAGAGGAGAGGAGAGTTTAGGTGATAGGTACAGGGCGAGCAGAAGAATACAAGTAGGTCTAGCTTTTATCCTTCCTTTCCTTTCTTCCTTTTACCAAATTCTGTGTTACCAAGGATGATTGGGAAATAGTGGAAAGTAACTAGACAATGGTGTGGGGAGGTGTCACCCTGAGTGAATGGGGGATAGCATTTTTTCCCCTCTTATATCCTGAAAAGTCTTTTTGTGAGTCTGTGTTACTCATTGTAGACTCTGAATTACTAAATGCTTTGTGGTTCTGGCCTGAAACCATGCCAAGCAAAGTACTAACTCCACCATTTTGGAGCAGGAATTAAGTCTTAGAGGGGATATCGGGTAGCATAGGCTTTGGCTGAAAATAACAGAAAACACAGCTTGAAATGGCTTAAACAATAAAGAAGTGAATTACCTCATGTGACAAGAAGTGCAGAGCTTGGGAATGTTCTCCCGTCTGGTGAAGGTGGTGACCTGACAATATCGTCAAAACTTAGATTTTCTCCAGTTTTCTTCCCTGCCATCCTCTGAGCGTATTACCTTTCCCTTAGAACCTCGGCTCTAGAATGGGATGCCTTGGGTTTAAATATCAGTTCAGCCACTTATTAAATAATTGTATTTGGACAAGTGATGTTGCTATTTTAAGCCTCTACCTCCTCAGATTTGTTGAGAGGATAATATAACATAATGTAGGTAAAGCTAGTAGCATGGGGTGGCACTTAGTAAGTGCTCAATAAATGCAGGCAATGGTTATTTACATTATAACAGCACATTGGTTTATTTTAAAACAAACAAATTTTTAAATGACAGAGTCGTATTTTTATGTACTCTATAGATAGTTTATAGTCCACTGGGCTCTATATAACAAATACGTAAAGTGCATTTTATAGGAACACAGAGCATACTTTTATTATTTTAAAAGTATAAAAATTTACATACAGAGCTTTGCCTTATAATTTATTTCTGGTTATAGCCTGGATCAGGAAGTCAATCCCAAACCTCAGTCTTATTCCTACAGGAAACTATGGTCTGCCCTACAAAGATCTATTTTTGTATGTGTTTCTAGGAACGCTTCACCGTGGAAAGTTACGTGGCCCGTGCTTCCTCAAGTCTCCCACGCAGCACAGCCTAGAGAAGATACTCCATTTTATTTGCTTAAGTTGGCTTTTTTATTAACTTAAAGATTAATAGAAATCTAAGTCCGTTTCTGCTCGTGCCTTAGAGTCTGTTCATTAATATTTCTGTTCGCTGTCCAACAGGCGTGCTGTGACCGGTTCAGCTAATTCGGAAGTCTCTCTTCTCAGGTCGCCCTGACTGGAGCTGGCTGGCTGGCTGGGACAGTCAGTCCTCTGACAGGTTGCTCCTTCCTCATTCATATCCAGAATGCTAAGCTCCCTTTGGCCCCGTCAGTTTTCTGGGATCAGTTTCCAAAATCAATATCTGATGTCTCTATTTGCTCTGGCATCCGCCATTGCCTTAGGTAGTGGCAAACGGGATTAGAATAGTCTGAGCTTTCCGTCCTCTTGTTGTACAGCCAGGGTCACCTGAGGCTCCAGACTAACTCTCCAACTGGAAGCGCAGCATATCCTGAGCGGAATTCTTTGCCAATGGACACGTGCTGGGCCTGGCAGTCGAAAATCAAGGAGGAGTCCAGTTCCCGATGGTCTTGAATGTTAAAAAAGCTTTGTTTTATGAGCTAAGATTTAAAACTATAAAATAATTTTTGTGGTTTCTTTTTTTCTATGATATTTTGCTTTCCTTAATTCCTTTAGAGCCACAGAGCAGTCATCCAGAAGCCTAATGTTCTTCCATCAGCCTTAATGGGACTACACTCTAAACATCCTCGATTTACTTTATTATGATCTATAAAAATGAATTACTTAAACAAATTTATAACTTGAATTGGTTGATGTTGCTGCTTCATGATTTTGTGCAAGTTAATTAGGGTCCCCTCTTCTTGTCTTAGGTTTCCAGGCTGGAATTCTGATTTTTATACAATAATATGTATATGGTTGTTTCTATATTCCCTTCATTAGTCTAGGTACCCACCTGCCTCAGGATCTGCACCTGCTTGTTTCTCTGACATCTTTTGCATACCACTTCTCTCTTATCAGGCAAAACCATGCTTTTATGGAGAAAAATGTACTGTTTTACATATGTTAAAGATTTCCAAACCCTGGCAACTAGTCTCCTAAAACGCCATTGTTCCACAGTTTTAAGAAATTCAGAAACAGACTTGTTTGTATAAGGAATGAATATGTTTTCTATAATATTCAGGAAATTTAAAATCCTAGACCTTGAGATTGCCTTAGGATAATTAAATTCAAGTTTGATATTTGACACAATCAATAGAGTAAAAAGGAGACCTACAGAATAGGAGAAAATATTTGCAAATCATATCTGATAAGGAGTTGATTTCTGAATATAATTTCTGAAACTCAACAACACGAAAACAAGTAATCCAATTTAAAAATGGGCAAACAACCTGAACAGACATGCCTCCAAAGATGATGTACAAATGGCCAACAAGAATATGAAAAGATGCTCAACATCATTAATCATTAGGGAAATGCAAGTCAAATCCACAATGATATGTCACCTCGCACCCATTAGTATGGTTACTATTAAAAAAAAAAAAAGGAAAAGAAAATATCAGTGTCGATGAAGATATAGGGAAACAGGAACTCTTGTGCACCCATTGGTGAGAATGTAAAACAATGCAGCCACTGTGGAAAACAGTATAGTGGTTCCTCAAAAAATTAAAATAGAATTGTCATATGATCCAGCAATTTTACTTCTGAATATAAATATTGGCTATATATATACAGATATACACCCTCCAACTCTCTCTCTCTCTCTCTCTTTCTCTCTCTCTCTCTCTTCATATAAATATATATGACTTCCTGATCCAGGGTGTGACCAGAAATAAATTATAAGGCAAAGCTCCATAAGTAAATTTTTATATTTTTAAAATAATAAAAGTGTGCTCCATGTTCCTATAAAATGCACTTTACATTTTTATTATATATATAAAATAAAAATATATATAATATATAATAAAAATATATATAATATAATAAAAATCTATTTATATATATTATATGTAATATAATATAATATAATATTATATTATATATATATATACAAAACAATTGAAAACAGAATCTTAAAGCAATATTTGCACACCTAAGTTCATAGCAGCACTATTCACAATAGCTAAGAGGTAAAGCAACCCAAGTGTTTGTTGACAAATGAATAGATAAACAAAGGGTTTACACGTACAATGAAATATTATTCAGCCTTAAAAAGGAAGAAATTCTGACACATGCTACAACATGAATGAACCTTCAGGACATTGCGCTATGCAAAATGAGGAAGCAACCAAAAGATAAATACTGTGTGATTCTACCATATGAGGTATCTAGAGTAGTTAAATTCATAGGAACAGAGCAGAAGGGTGATTGCCAGGGGCTGGGAGGAGGGAGAAACAGGGAGTTGTTGTTTAGTGGATACAGAGTTTCAGATTTGTAAGACGTTGGTTGTACAACAACGTGAATATAGTTAATACCACTGAACTGTGGCCTTAGAAATGGTTAAGATGGTAACTTTTATATTCTGTGTTTTTTACCACAATAAAAAGTTAATATTTATATGTCACAAATATGCTCCCTTATCCTTAGGGGTTGCAGTCCAAGACCCCCAGTGGGGGTCTGAAACCTCAAATAGTACAAAACCCTACATATACGATGTTTCTTCCTATACATACATACCTGTGATAAAGTTTAACTTATAAATGAGGCACAGTAAGAAATGAACAACAATAACTGATGGTGACATAGAATGATTATAACAATGTACTGAAGTAAAAGCATTAAGGAAAGTAAGGGTTGCTTGAACACAAGCACTGCAATACCAGGCCAGTCATCTGATAACTGAGATGCTACTAAGCGACTAATGGCGGGCAGGAGTGGTACACACGGCCCGGATCTGCTAGACAAAAGGATGAGTCACGTCCTGGGCAGGACATATCAGGGCAGTGTGTGATTTTATCACGCTGCTCAGATGGTATGCAATTTAAAACCTATGAATTGTTTCTTTCTGGAATTTTTTATTTAATATCTTTGGAGGGCAGTCGACCCAAGGTACAAAAACTACAGATAAGGGGTGACGACTGTACAGAATATGCATTAATGTTTTTTTACTTAGGAATGTCACATCTTAACAAGGGTCATATCGTTACTTAGTCACCTTTACAGCCAAAGGGACTGGCCCTCCACTGCTAACCAGTGTCTCAGGCAGGAGAGGCTTAAGATGAAATACCAAAACCCCAAAGTAGCTAAGTTATTATTGATAATGACCTTGAGGCACTAAATATGTATTTTTATTGAATACTTCTTCTGTGGCTTGAACTATGCTGATGGAGAATTATAAGAGTACTCCCCTCTTCTTCAAAATAAGGTTGGCCAAGTAAGACTAAAGCTCTAGAGGGGGGAGGGATTGCGTGTTGTTTTGCCTCTGTGCTGTGTAGTTTTCACAATGGCCTTTCCTAAGTGTACAATACGGTGCTGGCAATGCACTTGTGCCACACTTGCCAGCCTATTGTATAGGCTGTATAGCTACATGACCAACCCTTGGGGAAGGAGAGGAAGGCTACTTCCTGACTGCAGATCACTTCGAAACAAACAGGGATAGACATTCAGCAGGTGCATGGGGCAGAGAAAGTATTCTTAGCAGAGGGAAACCACAGGAGCAGACACATGGAAGTGTGAAACATGGTATTTAGAGAGCATAGGACACCAGCCATGAATTTCTTGTCAGGATGAGTGACAGAATTGAACACATCTTAGTTTCAGTAAATTCTGTTGAACTGAACAAGTTTCAAGAACTTGAAAGCATCTACATGTGTGTGCTTTGGGTTGCAGAGGAAAGTGCTGGGAGGGTTTACATACATGTATGAATACATACAATAAGAAAGGTTATTATCTTCATAGAAATCTAAACACTGTAGCCTGCTGAGCTGCCTCATCTGGCAAGATGTCTGTCAATAATTACTTTTCCCAATCACATTATGGTCACTTTAGTCATTTCTTCTAAGACACTACTATCAATTTTGAGGGGTAAGAATTTCAGGTCATTTGAAAGGCCAAGCAATAAGTATTTAAATTAAACAAAAGACACTACAACAATGCCAAAAATTCCCCTCCATATTAAGCTACAGTGGAAACATTAAGAGCAAATGTTAGAGATTATGATGGGAAGGGAGTTTTCTTTCAGGAAGAGCTGAAAGAAACAATTGTCTCTATATCCTGATCATCTGGACCCAGAAGAACATATGCCAAGAAAAGGATCAGAAGACTTCAGCTCAAAATAACCCTTATGCCAACGTGGCCTATTTTGGGATGGTATATTCTGATACTCTTTACATCATGACACGGTATATAGTTATGGCCCTATGGCCAACCAAGTATTTTTCCTGCCTCCACAAAAAAATTTAATCCATTTGTAGATATATTTCTGAGTCCTAGGTTTCCAATCCTTGAAAACAGCATAAGACAAAAATAGCATCTTACCTATCTTTCCACCATATCAGTGAGTTACCAGGAGCTGTATACACTCACTCAGTTATAGTCAAGTCTTTATCATTGCACTAAATGAAGTAGATCTATGGATAACCTTAAGTGGCATGTTTCAATTATTTATACTTGACTTTAAAATATCTCCTAGAATGGCGCTTGGTGATAGAACTAGCTGACGTTCTAGTAGTAAATTCTATTTATTTCAAAGATAGTAGTGAATATTTCCTAGGAAGCTCTGATTCCAAAACTCTCTAGTTTTCCAAACTCCTTTGATCGTTCCTTCCCAGTTCTGTTTCATGTCCTCTCACCGAAGGTTGAGTTTGCTTTCTCTGAAACTTTCCTAGAGTTAGAAAAATGGCGAAGTACGTACATGTCAGTACAGTATAATTAGAAGGAAATTAGATATTGACCAGCAGAGAAGCTGCTGCCAGCAGTGAGGACAATATAGGTAACAATGAAAATTTTTGACTGATGAGCAGAAAAGAAGGAAAAGAAAGTTTTCAAGATTTATTCTGACCTAGGATAAAGTGCTGTACAATCAGATAAATGGAAAGTGCCTTGCCTTTGATTAGCTGTCTGACTTTAAGCAAATTACTTAAGCTCTCTGATATTCAGATTTCCCCCTCTATAAAATGGGAAGAATAATCCCCATTTTTCCATATTGTGAGAATTAGACATATTGTAAAACACCTTGTTTAGTGACAATCACTAATAGATCCTGGAATAGTGATGAGCACTTGGTATTTAATAAATAGTTATCGACTAAATAGCAGCTATAACAACAATATGTAAAATTTGTAAAAATAAAAATAATATATAAAATAAAATTATTACTACATTTTATGCAATTCTGAAATAATCCAGGTATCTAATATTTAAGTCAAAGGACACTAAAAGATAAAACAGCTTCATTTTAACACTGAGAGGATTAATTCTATCCTCTGAAAGAGAAATGTATTATCCAAAATTGTAGTCTTCAATAGTTATTCTGAAAGAATTGGAATTTTTTTAAAGAATTCCAGGAAACCAGAAGCTTTTCGGTAATGAATCATAGTGAAAGGAATCACCATCTTCTAACTAGAGGTTCATTCTCTAAATGTTAAAAGAAAGTCATAGACTTTCCATTACCTTAACTTAAACTGACCTCTTGCAGTGACAAAGCCAAGTATGACTCAGGGAAACGCTGAAGGCCTGGCCAGTAAGAAAGTGTCTTTCTGCCATTGACATAAATTTCTTGTATGAGCTTGAACTTCTAGCTGCTTTACTCTGCTCTGGGTCTGCTTCCTAAAAGGAATTATTCTTTGGCATTTTCTTTATTCCGATCTTAATTTCATTCGGGTATTTACTGCTTACTTTCCCAAGAGTTATGTAACTAGAAGTAGTATATATCCACATATATGCATATAGTACCCTGTGTGTGTGTGTGTCTGTGTGTGTGTGTCTGTGTGTGTGTGAGTGTATCTCAGCATGTCTTAGTGTCTTGCTCTTTCCATGTAATAGCACAACACCATTAACTTTTCCTGCATGTTTTGTATATGGAATTGGGGTGACCCTCAACCCAGTACAGAGGACCATAAACTTGTCCTAGTCTATTCTTGTCCTACACTCTTGTCTCTGAGTGTAACCTCTGAGCTTTCTCATGACAGTAATTGTAAGGCCAGAAACCCATCTTTCTTCTTCTAATAAACCTCTTCGTGAAGCATTCAAATTTCCCACAGTGCACAGGGGTGACTGGAGGAGGAGGGTCGAGTTGAAATAACACCAAGGTCTGTGGCACAGGACCTTGACTGCTGGATGAAAGCTCATCTTGGAGAGTCACAGCCAAAAGGCAGAGCTGGGGGAAAGTAGGTCCTTAGTAGCTGAGGGGCCTGGAGGCCTCGGTGCTGTGGGTCAGTGTTACTCACAGTAAAGGGGATTTCAACCAGACTAGCTAGGAGCTGCCTGGTGAGAGCCCTTTTATTTCTCTGTTGCTTCATAGAGCTAAGTCTGGCTCCAAAGAAGCAGATCCCGCTGAAGGCTGAGAGATCCATGCTGAGAGGTGTCTCAGAACACTTGTTCTGAGTCCTCTAGGTTAACACCAAGATGAAAAGATGCCCACACCCTGGAAGCCATCTCCAGGGCAGTGCTAGAGCTTTCTGGAGAAGGCACTCTCCTTTTCACCCAATGCTTTTACTGGTCCAAAGTCCAGGCCTTCCCCAGCAGTTTTTTTATGGGGAAAGGCCATCCCCCAGGGTCTTGTCCTATTTCAGGAAAAGAAGCCCTGAATTTCCGCACTCCAAAGATCTCGTAGTGATCAAACTCTTTCAGTTTATGTGAGAGGCACTTTTCAGAGCAACATGGCTGCAGGAGTGCTTGGCCAAGGAAGTTTCCAACTTCTTCTGGAGTGATGGCCTCCCGACTTTTTAAAGACACTTAAAACATCAAAGTTCTGGTTATAATCCTCTCCAAGAATAACAGCCAGCTCACCCCACACTTAAGTGACTCAGTAATGTCACTTCAGTGACTCTTCCCAGAACACGAAAAACCTTTTCAAAGTGATATGCCCACCAGAACAATGGAGTCTATTCACACCACACTTACGTAAAGGAGGAGACCACGTAATTGTTTCTTCTCCTAACAACGATGATCCGCCTCACTGCATCTTCTGCCCTTCACTCATTATGCAATGAAACAGCTGCCAACCTCTGTCTTAGATACCCACGACAGATGCCCTGACATTTGGTTGGTTTACTTCTCACTTGCATCCTGTGCGTTATCTTCTCAGTTCTGTATATTACGTATAAAGCTGAATGCACCTCCATCTTTGCCTTCAATTCGTAAAAATAATAGCATGTTTAAAAATATGAACACATGATGTTGATATATATCTCACTGACAAAATCTGCAATGCAGTTTTTGCTTCTGCTTTACAAAGCTGCCTAAAAGCCATGATCTTAACCATATATGATTGAATATATTTCAGGATTAGGAAAAAAAAAAAGCATGTGAGCTGAAGAACCAATGTCAAGGTACACTTCAGTTCCATAACACTAAGAAAACGTCAACCGCATTTTGAAAGAAAGTAGGAAGCGATGGTAGAATCTCACCTTAACATGAGTGGAGTCTAAAAAGATATACTACAGATTATAACATGGGCCACTGCATTACTTTGAGGGGAATAACATCACCTAACCTGCCCTCCCGGAGTTATTACCCTAGAGGATCCTCAGTGTTATCCAAATACAAATCCATGCTGCATTTTGGAGCCACTTGGTGGGAGTTCTTCCCGCCCCCATCCCCCCACTAACCAAATACCAGTGGGGATGATTCTGAGTTGCATGTTGGCTGGGACTTCCAGGACAGTGAGAGTGACTCCAGTAATCTCCCACCCGATGGAAAGCTAGTCTGTTAACCCAACCCGAAAGACTGACCCAAAGGAAGACTGCAGACCTGTGCTCTGGTTTCCTGCTCCCAGGCTGGCTGCCGGCATATGCTCATCAAACTTTGTGCCTTCCTCCATAGTCTCAGCCTACTCCCCACATCATAAGAATATTAACACACTTGCATTTGAACATGAAAACTGGACAGAGGAGAGGAGCTCATTGGATTATATGTAAATTTGCATTATCCCGGGGTGTGTTCTCATGGAGTTTTACTATATCATAGTCCTGTGTGCTCGTCTCCCCGCCCTCCCCGATATCCTAAACTCCCACTTAAGACCAGAGGCATATATTTTTTAAAATCATTGTTGAGCTTATTTTATTCCACATTTACAGTAATATATACAATACCACAATAAACCAATAATAACAGGGCCAAGAATATATAGTAAGTATGCCAGTTCCATGAATAATAACTCACATCTTCTCATGGTTGGTCCAAACATTTAAAGAGTAATGGGTGTCCCCCGCTCTTCAAAAGCTCTTGAAATCACTTCATATTAAATGGATGGTTTCTTAGAAGCCAAAAACAATTATCAAAAAAATTTTCATAAAGCAAATTTTTGAGCCGTGGCTGGCAACGGAGGTTTTGTCTGGAGAAAGATTGCATTACATTACCACAGTAACAATTAGGCCCCAAAAAATGTCATTTCTGTGCCAGTGGTAAAACTAAAATGTCTGGATGTCAATATAAATAGACATCAGGATATGATACAAGGGGTTGAAAATATCATCGAGATTGTGGGTGTTTGGCAAAATAAAGACATTGAGCAAGCACATGTGTTATCCCAGTAAGCCACAGACTGCGAGAAATCAAAGCTCAAGTGTAAAAGTGCATGTTTTCTCCTCAGTGAGGGGGCAAAAAGCATGGGTACTTTCCAAGCTAGTAAACCAAACATTCATTAGCTGGCAACACCTGATATGTATCAGGACAGGTGCAGTCACAAGTTTTTCTCCAGGGATAGGAGTGTGGGAAGAAAAATAAATGTCCAGGGAGAGGAGGAGGCCAATGGAATTGATGCTTCTCATGAACAGCCTGTTCAAAGAGATGTTCCTGTCCACCCTAAGAGAAAAGGTTTCAGCCTAAAGTGAGTTTGGAAATCAGAGTTGACTGCAAATACCTTAGTACTTTGTGAGTTTTTTTTTTTTAAGGAATTTTAAGTGAAGAAGTCAGTTTTAAAAAGAATATCTCAATGACTTTAATCCTCTTCCAGTCCTCTGAACTACATGTGGGACCTTGAGACCCGGAAATGAGATCTGGCTCACCTCTTCGGCATCGTATGTGTAGCTCCCACGGACCAGCTTAAAGCTGCGGCCAGTGGTTTGGATGCTTCTTCCTTGCCTCTTTCACACAGCATTGTTCAGAAAAGGACATGTGCAGTAGTCCATGATGAAGTTGCATCATCATTAGCTTAACAGCTCCCGCCTCTGGATTCCCAAAGCAACTTAGAGGAAGACAGTGAAGGAGGCCTGGTCTGACCTATTTCTCAGGGGTGTGCAGAGACTGCTTCAATCAAAACAACAACAACAACAACAACAACAACAACAACAAAAACTCTCACAATTCTCACGAATATACTATTTAAACCACCAAGTCAAGGTAATTGTCCACAAAACACAAAATATAGTAATGAATGGCTTCTTGTGGCCTCCCGAATGGAACCATGACAAAACTGTATCACGTTCCCATAGGGGCCTGAAGCCAACCAAGGGTTTTCTCCAGAGTGCTCTAAGAGAACCGAAAAATAATAAATAAATACCATAAATTGCAATAATTAAATCTTAACACCCTTACTGCTTATGAATTAGTAACCCAATTGATATAACCATATCCCAATTGATAAGCTCTTCAAATTATCCTATTCAATTCAGCAAACTTTAAGCATTTCCTCTAGGCCAGATGCTGTGCTCGGTGAGCAAAAGTATTAAAATAGTCTGTAGTATAGGTTGAAATAGTCTTAGATTAAGCTAAAGCATCTTAATAATGTATCAGCTCAAAGATAATCATCCCACATTCCAGAGGGAACAACTACAGTTCATTCTGTTTTCTGTATCTCGAGGTCAACAGCCTAGGCCTTACTGATCAGCATTCCAAATGCCAGAAACAAACCTCTGGTGTTTAACAGTATCAAATGGAGTGATGCCTGTTGAACATTAGATATCAAACATCATTGGTGAAATTAAAAGTATTCACGATACATGGATTGTTTATAAATATTTCAGAGACTCTCTCCACTCTTGCATGAATAGGATATAAGAAGCAAACAAAGACTTAGCCTTTACTCTTAGAGGAAGATCTCAAGGCTCGATCCCTAAATAATCTGGGGTCTGGCTGTCAGTTATGAGGACTTCCGGTGGCCCAACAAACAACACAAGATTGAATGCCTCCTGACTCTGTAGCACTATGTCAGCATCTAACCAGACATGGTAGTTTTCAGGGCACCTAAAATGACAAAAATCTGAGACTTTATTAAATTTACAGAATTGCACATTTTTGGACCTGCTTACTAATCAATACATGGCTAATAAATGTCCATATATGTGGCAGAATTTGGTTTGAGACGTGCTTTCATTATGACCTAGTAGCAAGGTTGAAGAGTAATGAACCCTCATCTACCTCAACTTCTCGATAGCTACTGTTATCTTCCAGAAAGAACCTAGGAATTGACCAAGTTAACTTAGATTGGTTGCAATACAGAGGTTCTACTTTCAAAGAATCCACAGAGGAGTTTCTACAGGCCTAACAGCCACTCACCTGAGGCTACGAGACTGCTAAGAAACTGACCAATCAATTAGCTAGGATCCCCAAAGAAAGCGGTGTGTGTGTTTGTGTGTGTGTGTCCATTAAGCCAAGGTCCTTGATGAAAGATGCTGATATGTTTATATTAGTCTACTAAGTTTCCTTTAGTCAACAAATGAAGATCAGTTACTCAGCTCTTCTTCTACGAGTCAGGAACATACATCTTAGAAAAATCTATATATTCCACATTTCCTAAGAGATAACTGACTCTTCTTTTTAAAATTTGTAGAGAGACCAATCTTATTGTTTGTTGTGGGCCCAGTATTTAAAGTATCAGAGAGAATTTCTTTTTTTTATTTTAAAAATTATTAGGATGACATTGGTAAATAAAATCAAATAGGTTCCAAGTATACAATTCAAAAATATGTCATATATATATTGCATTGTGTGCTCACCACCCAGAGTCAATTTTTCCTGCTGTTACCAAATATTTGACCCTATCAGAGAGGATTTTGTGATGTTTCCCCTAAACTTTGCTATTCAGAGGTAAAGAAATAATTCTGAATGGCGAAGGTAAAAGTAAAAGGTCACATATCTCAATGTTCAATTCTCGGCTTCACTCCCCTCTAAAGCTTTCGGTCTTAAGTTGAATTTTGAACTTTAAAGTTGGGTCACTATCCTCCCGTTATGGAGGTTTTCTTGGCAGTAACACTTTGGAATAAATTGCTTGTTGGCCTAACTGTTAATAAGGAAATACGAGTCAAAGTGTAAGCCTTTTTTATTACACCAAAAATGCAACCTTAATTACAAAAGTATGAGTAACGGGCCTTTGGCTGACTCGCCCTCTTGCTGCGATTGGCGAGGCATCGTGACCCCGCCACAAGCTGTAATTTACAGAGCAGTAAACTTCACTTCCCTCCATTTCCTCCTCCTAACCCATCCCATCCACCACCACAGTTCTTAAATATAGAGCTGTCCCTTTTGGTCACAGTTCATGGCTAGTTATAGCAAAACTCCCTTGATACTCAGCCAGACTTTGATGATTTTTTTTTAAGGTTACCAGTTAAGAATACCATAGGTTAAGAATAAATTTCTCCACAAGTTCAGAGTAACATTCTCCTGCTCTTTTTCCCATAAGTACTAAAATAAAGTTAAAAAGTCCTTTTATTTTCCATCTCCACAAAACTATACTTTGCTTTAAATAGCTCTTCTTCCTAATGTTTGAAATCAATAGCCAATATTAATTTATTACACATTTTTCTAAACTCCTATTCTATGGTGGGTATCACATCAGAGTGAATTTTTTAAAAAATTGAGACAGATATGGATATATCCTCAAGGAGCTCACAGGACTAGGAGAAGAGAGAGAATAGCGTACAAATAATCATCACCAAGTGACACCTGTGATAAGTGATTATGGGTAATACAGTGAGCTTCTCAGACCCTGGAACGGTCAGTGTCCTCCCTAGAATGCAACACAGCATGATAATTAAGGTCACTGGCTTCAGAGACAAACCATTTGCTTTCAAATCTACCCCCAATATTTATTAGCTGTGTAGTATTGGGCAAGTTACATCATCTTTCTGAACTTCTGTCTCCTCATCTATAAAGATGGAGCTAATATGACTTCCCCTTTCATAGTGGATGCGAAGCACTTAGCACAGTGTCTGGCACATCGTGAGCTCTCAATAAGCATTAGCTCTTGCTTATTATTCTTTTTCCAAGGTCCAAATTAAATGTGAAGACCTTTATATTCCAGCTAAATCCTACTCTCCAACTTTATTTTTTGTAAACTTCAAAAAAAAAGATATTTTTTAATTAAAAATTAAAATTAGTGTGCATATAGAACACATACAATAACATTATACCATTTCTTAATTTAAAAATTATTTCTTAATTACAAATACTTCGGTCTTTTAAGTGGTGTGGATTTTAAGAACAATATAATAGAATGATGCATGAGAATACAAATTTAAATTGATGAAAGAGGTAATTGCTCTAATAAAAAAAATAGCCGTATACTTAGTTATGGTAAAGTTTATTTTCTCTCTTAAGATTCTGCTAAAATGATAATAAGTACATTTTAAAGTTACAGAACAAACACAAATAAAATAGATCACAATAGGCGATATTGCTGATGAGACAGGTAAACAGATTTTTGGAAAGCACAAATTAAATCAGAGTGGTGACTGACTTAGCTGCAGTCTACAGTGACTACAAAGAAATACCTGATTAAAAACAAGCCCAAGCTCTGAGAGACTGAAAAAGGACTTGGAGGCACTTGGTATCACAGAGGATAAAAACAGGAATAGTGAAAAATAGGGGTATCGATGTTTGAAAATGGAGTAGTGGGGTTACTATGTAGATAGACCACTAGCTCTTGGTACTCTGGCCCACTAAAAGGAGAACAAGACCAATGTGGGGGTTGCTCTAACTGCCAAGTATGTCAATCCTAATTATATACTTGGGAACCAGAGAAATGACCGCCTGGTAGGTCTGTGGACTCTCACTGTGAGCCAGACTCTGGCTGCAACTTCATTTAAACTTAATACGTGCCTCCTCCCATGTGTCTTCTCAGGGGGCCATGACAGTGCTTTGTGTCTCTGGATACCGACATCAATTTGGACCCTGTGTCTAAAGACCTCTCAATGTCTGGCTATTCCTTTTCCCGCAGTGTACTGTTACTCAAGTAAATGGTTGTAGGTCTCTGGGTAAAGACTAGGGTAAGCATTACAGTATATACTTGCCATAATGTGTGTGTGTGTGTGTGTGTGTGTGTGTGTGTGTGTGTGTGTGTGTGTAAAAAGAGTTAGGTAGTAACTCCAGAAAAAACAATAGATTATGAAATAATATATATGATCATAGTACATTACTTGGCTCTATAAAAACAATATTGACAGTTATAACACGTAAAACAAAGAGTTATTATTTTGTCCAAAGAAAATGATGTAAATATAATAATAGGCTGAGCAAGGAGAAGTAGGACCAGAGAATTAATTACCTATGAGCTGATGCTTCGGCTGCCCCTGCAGCAGCCACTCCAACACTCAGTCAACATGTGTGTGCTGGCTCATAATAAGGAGAGGAAGCCACTTCTGCGCATTCTTAAGGTTCAGAATAATAGTGTGGAGAGTCAAAATCTATTGAGGCATCTGTCCAGATATCCTCATGTCATGTGTCAGGGCCTCAGGTTTGCCCAACCAAAATCATGACTACCTTGGTCAAGTTTCCAACCATCTTTGAAGTTTTTCCAATCAGAATATCAAATTCTGAACTTGATATTTGTTTTTTTTTTTTTCTATGAGCCCATTGCATGAGATGAGAGCTTCTTTGAAAGCTATTGAAGAGACTCTCTGGCTTTTACACTTAGTTTTCAATTTGTTGATTACCCTCTGCTTTTCATTATCCATCTGCAGTTTCAATGCAATTTAGAAAACAAAAAAACAAAAAAAAAACCCATTCCACTATTACTGTATTTCTCATCTCTTCCCCCCATACACATTTCAAATGCCTGAATCGTCTCACTGACATTGCATTTTCCTCTCCCGACACATCATGGCTCACTACCTATGAGAGTTTTATCAGTTGCCCTGCCACTTTGTTCCAGAGACTGCCACCAGGAATTGGTTCTTCATCACCAGCCAAGGAGTGACTGAACTGGCTCCTACACACGCATTACTGCCTATTTTCTTGGACCTCTTGAACCACTTGCACCAATGGCCACAGGTTAGATTCTCCAGAAAACAGATATGAGCTTGACTGGAAAGTGCAAAAGTTTATGGGAAGGAACAGTTGTAAAAGAAAGAGGATGGAAACAAGTTTAGGCAGGATAAGTGTCAGACCACAATGCGGATGTGACAAATCTCTTCCAGCCCAAAGAGAGCTCTGGAGTGGAGCTGTGAGAGGTGTCCTGCAAATGGATCCCTCTCTGTGTGGTCACAAGCTAGGGCTGCCAGTGGAAAGCATGAGCTCAGCCACGCTGCTTTGCTCAGTCATTGGCTGGAAGCTTCCCCAAGAAAAGGATGACCTTGACTTAAATTTTGATCTAGATCCTGAAGGAGTTAACTGCAAGGAATCCTTTTTTAATGGAGGATCTGAGCCTTGCATCCCCGTATCTGCCACTACCTAGTCCTTACCCTGAGCTTATACCTTGATAAGGGAAACAGACATGTAAGCATATGATTGCTACTCAGTATGATATGCACAATGCACAGGGTCAACATAGCTAAGTGGAGGAGTGAATGAGTGGGATAGAGTGCGAGTGAAGACACTCCCACTCTCATCTGCACTGAATACCAATCCCGAGGGTCTTGATCATCTTTTTGTGCCCCTTACTTATCGTGTCAACTTGAAAGACTGAAAGCAGATCATACAGTGTATAATATGTGTATTTGCAGAAGGTCAGTCTATGTTTTAATCCCTAAATGAAAATAACTAAAACGATGCTTGGCATCTTCCAACCACAAATGGTGAAGTATTTAGCCAAAGTGGAAACTAATTTGATTTTTCATGGAGTTGTAAAAGAAAGCCAAGAAAATGTCACAGTACGGAATGCTTTATGCTTACTCAATTTTAAGAATTTAATAGGTTTTCTAACAATCATCAAAAAGGTTTATCAAGAGACTATGTTTAGCATGGTCTAAACCAGCTTCTAGATTAACCATCACCTTAACTCTTGATATATTCCTTCAAAATGGAACTGCTAGAGTCATTATAAACTTATTTGAGCTTTTTTCCTTCATTGGAATTTTTAAATTACAGGAGAACATATTTTCATTGAAAAAGAATGGAGAATATAGTAATAGTAATATACCATCTCTCCTTTAGAGGAAGAATATCAATTTTGGAATTTCCCAGATGCTTTAATGAATAGCTTCATTTCATTCTGGGCAACTTGCTTCATCTTACATGTGTAGAATCAGCAGGCTTAGCATTCAATTACTTGTACTAAATAGATCACAATTATCTGCATTAACTGGTCTTATCATTGCCTAATTACAATACAACACACCAAGATGGAGATCAGTGAACTCCATTATTCGTCCAATCTTACTTATCCACTATCAAAATCCCTTTGAACTGAATGATTACATCACTTTAAAGGATTCTCCCTAGAATTTTTATGAAGAAATCATTCTCATCTTGGTTCCTCAAATTCATTTTCCCTCTTTAATTATTGAACAGAATATACATATATATTTTATAAAAATACCTGCAGATATAAATACATATTCCTTAAAGACTGTAAACAATTCTGTCAAGTAGTAATAAGTGGATAATGGATTTCAGGATATGAAAAGGTCTCAAATATTTGATACTTGCATGAGATTAGTAAGAAAAACTACTCACAAATGAACAATTTAGGCCTTTCTATAACAACAATCTTCTAAGTTAGCCAGAAGCCAGGGTACTATGGTTAGTTTCCTCTGAGGAACCTGTAAGTAATGGTACTCAGAAAAAATGGCTCTACCAAGCCTTTAGCCAATGCAATGGAAACCATCTATTACTTTCTTAATCATATATTCAATGATAGGGATTCCTAGGCCTTGAAGATTCTACTTGATGTTAACAGCGCAACCTTTGTCAAATGGTGTGCAAGAAAACTCCCGAGAGTCTACAGATTCATGTGTCCATATGGGTTTGATTTAGTTAATCTATCAAGTACTCATGTGCAATTTTTCAGACACATGGTTTTGTTTCTCCATTTTTCAAATAAGTTCTGTTTACTTAGGCAGATGTTGTAAATTAGCTCTTAAAATATTGCAAATGAAGTAAAGAAATTCTTTATAGTAGATCTACGACTAATGTGAATTTCATTACTGATTCACAAGAAAGACTAATCCCAGAATCCTATGCAAGTCCTCAAGAAAAATTTTTTTTTAAAACTTGGACATTTTCTCCACTTTCTTCCTCCTTGGCATGTGGTGTTGACACTGCACCTTATAGGCATCCCAGAAATTTGGAAAATTTTTAGCTCAGATTCATTCTTGGCCATAGAAAATGTGAGTACCGTACCTTAACCTTTTCCCAGTTTCTTTAGTTGCTCCATTAAATCAAAACTCTATTGTGAAAGAAGTTTATTAAAGTATCCACTTCATCTAGTTGTAAGAATTTCATTAATTAGGCCTGTGGGTCAGGTCACTGAAGTCACCATGAGGTAACGGTAATTTATAGTATTTAAACCTATCCAGTTAAGACATTGTAAAATGCTGCTTTAAGAATATATGTTATGAACAAAAATGCTGCTTTAAGAATATATGTTATGAACAAAAATATTTTTAATCATTATGCAGAGAATTCTGCGTTTTTTCTTTTCTTTTTAATTAGTCCCATCAAAAAGGAATGAACTATGAACATTTTTTTTAAAAATACAATAAATTGTCTCTTAGTAAGCTTATCCATTCACATTTCCCATCATCCACCCTTTGCTGATAATTCTTCCATCTATGCCTCCAACACGCACTTCTCAAAAATAGCCCAGCCCTTTATTTTTATCCATCTGCACTGTGACTCCACCAGGATATGACTAGAACTCATAATAATGACTCCACAGGAATCCTATTGCCAATTATGCCCTGCCGAGGGAGGCAGGATGCTTACACCTGGTACTCTAAGTTAAGTGTGGTTTCAACATCGGCAGTGTTTGTGTCTTCACTCTCTCAATATTTCTCACATTCAGCTGTGCCCATGTGTAGCGAATTCCTTCTTCAAAATGTGTCTCAGCTTTTAGCAATATGGGGCAAGGTTCGTGTTTTACAGTTAAACAAAAATAAAGCCGACATCACAGAGCCAAAGCCAAAAAACGGCTCTACTTTTGTTTAAAAACGTCCCCAAGAATGCAGGGCTTGATTGGCTTCTAACGTCTTTGTTTGCAAAAGGGGCCTTTCTCTGGGCCAAGGCAGCCCGCTCTCAATACCCACTTACACCCTCTACACTAAATTGCTGCATCTAATATCTCCTACAGCAAAGAAGGAAGCATGCATACCACTTACCAGCCTTCTTCGGGTTCCAGAACACCATTTTCCACACCTAGGAATGCTTCAGCCTAGTAACAGGTAGCACAGAATGCTGTTATATTTGAGTAGGATCAAGACCAAGACAGGACTCTACAGCAAACCTAGAAGGCAGTGCTCTGCCACTTGGGCCCTCTGATCTGGCAGGCATCATGAGGATGGAAGAAATCAATGATGAAAAAGGGAAATAGGGTAGAGTTTACGACAAGCCCAAGTGGGAGAAGAGCAGTGTAGACTCCAGGGTTCCTCAGTCCATCTGCAGTGGAGAAACATGCTCACCTTCTGAAAAAAATGCCCCTAAGAGTGTTACTGAGCCACAGCAGAGAGCTGGAATGGTTAAGCATGGAACACCAAAGTCATAATGCATCTCACACTATACAGCATGAGCTGGAGCCTAGAGAACCTTCCAAATTGTAAGGTCACAATGGCTTGTCAGCAATCCATCATAAAATAAAAATATATATCCAAGCTTGAGCATCAGTAGGACCAGAGGGTACAACAAGCTGCATGAGCAGGGAGCCCAGACCCCCATGGCAGCCATCACAGTTTCACCAGCATCCCGCCCCCTGCCTATACCTCCCGTTGTATCAGGGAAGAGGGAGGGAATCTCATAGGATGCAATGAGAGAGGAGAAAAACGCTTAAGCTTAGTTTACAGATGAATGGGTTCAGCACGTGCGAGCCAAACGTTGTACGGCAACAGTGTTGCACCCCCACTCGAGAGTGACCTTGAGAGGCAATTGCAAAGGAGAAAACCTCAGTGGGTAGAGTGTTACCTGAGTGGGTGTGCTTAGTCATACTCACTTCGTGTGAAAGTAGAAGGAGCCTGAGATGGACTCGGGAAGTAGAAAGTGGCTTGTCTGGCTAGTCGGAGACTTCAAAAGGAAAAGATGAAACACTTGGAATTTAATCTTCCAAGCAAGGAATTCTGGAGTAGAGGAATGAGATAAGTGCATGGAATTGCATGTGAAGTACACAAATAACCAAACAGACAAAATAAGTTGACGAGTTTCTGTTAGCGAGCCTTTATCAGCATCTGCGGCAGGGTGGGCAAAATGCACACACACAGTGGCCACAGCACAGAATCCCAGTAACCAGGGCCAACCTAGGTAATAACGTCCAATCACGTCTAATGTCCACCGTCTAATTTTCCCAGCACCAGAGACCAATGCTGAGCCCCTGATGTGGCAGTGTTCCTCAGGGAGACCACTGGCCCCTTGGCAGCAAGCTGACTTCACTGGGAATCTGCCATCTTACACACAAAAAAGACACTTCTGCCTGGTATGAGTTTGCCCTCCTTGCCCACAGGGAAGCTTCACTATCTGGGAATTTATGGAATGCCTGATCTACAGATATGGGGTGGATCGATCATATCGTATATGACCTCACCCACATCCCCCAGAGGCAACCAGCCTGTGAGGGTAAGGAACAGTCTGCTGCAGGGCAGCTGAAGCACCAGCTCAGAAGCAATGCTTTGTGAGGGTATGGCACCATCCTCTGGGAAGCAGAAAGCGCATTGCGTCAGACACCTCCCTATGGCACTGAGTTCCCACCAAGAGGAATGCATGGGTCTGGAAAACCAAGGGATAGAGGCAGAACTGGCCCCACTTACTATCTCTCCCAGGCATTTACTGGGGAATTCTGTAGTGTCCCCACAACTCTGGGCTCTGCAGGATGAGCAGCCCTTGTTCCCAAAAGGGGCATGCTCTCACCAGGGGACATTGCAGGGGTCTCATTGAAACACAGGTTACAGCTGCCCCCTGAGTACTTCGGGATCTCTGCTTCCAGGGACCGCAAGCAAGAGAAATCACCATCTTGTCAGAAGTAACTGGCCCCGAACAGCAAGAGAAAGATGGAATCCTGGTACACATTACGAAAAAGGAGGAATATGTGAGCGTATCTTGGTACTCTGCCCACACGAATGGAAACCTGCAACGAGCCTGGCCAGAGAAGTTTATGTTTAATAGGAAGTTGGACTCGTTATAAAAACTGCCAAGACCAGAATGGGCGGGAGCTGAGAGCGAAGGGAGTTTAGAATGGAGAGTGGAGGAGGGAGGCGCTGAGTACCAGGTGTGGCCATCTGCAAAAATAGGGGCTCAGTTTTGTCACATTAACCGACCTCTACCAGGTTTCCCCTCACCAAGTGAGGTCCACCAGAGCCCATGAGGAGCTTTTTCCAAATATCACGGAGAAGTAGATCTGTGTGGCATAAGCGGTGGGCCATGGCGGATCTTGAGCTTTGCTGGCCAGAAGGACGAAAGTGGTTATCCGACAGGTTCTGGCTGTTGGCTGCTTCAGGATCCACCTCGGCATTCGAGCTGTATTCATGCTGTCCTCAGAGAAGATCCTGGTTCATGACTGAGCAAGGCTGTGGTAAAAGAGGTCCAGCTCTTTGGGGGCTGGCCCCCACCAGTACCAGAGGGGTACGAGCCTACCCCTGTGCACAGACTGCTGGCCTCTTCCAATGGCGCCGTGCTCCAGAGCTTCCTGTTGGGCGGCTGAGACACGGTCAGGTCTCCATCACGTGATGAAGCATCATCTGATGCTCTTCTCTTGCTCAGTCCTGCCTCTTCTATTTCTCCTTCGCCAGGGTCACTCTCCTGCAAAAAAACTTTTGCTCTCAATTTCCATTTGGTTTCTGTTCTCCAAAGAATCTAACCTGCGACACATGTTTTAGCCGTTTTTGTAACCCAATTACCTAGTCTAGGGCCTAGAACATAATAGGTGCTCAATAAATATTTGGCAAACAGGGCCAGATTGTCTATTGCCTTCTGTGATAAACTATGTGCTTAGACATGGTCAAGTAACATGGCAGATACAAACAAATTTTTTCCTTCTTTTTAAATTTTATCTTCTAATTCATAGAACTTCTAGGGACCTGACTGCAACAAGGATAACGATGCTTTTGTTGGCTTCCTATTCATTAAAACGAGACACAATCTAATTCTTCCAAGTCTTTTGCAGTTTACTGAGGCAGAAAATTTTCCATGCTGGGAAAAGAAGACCAATTTGTATTTATATCACAGGAATGTTCACTAAATATTTCTTGCGGATGACTAAAGATGTGTTCATCAGAGCCAGTCAAATTTGAGATGCTACCCGTAAGGATGAGGCAGTTGAAACAGCTCATCGGCCCCAAAAACCACATGAAAGCCCTGAATGAAACTCTGAAGCCACCCACATAGCTGCCACCAAGCAATCATTCAAGGCACAGAGGCAGGAACTAACTCAAGTGGTGGTTAAAAGACTATTTGAAGAACTTGGCCAAAGCTTGTTGATTTTATGAGGGGGGCTTTCGGATGAGAAACAAAAAGTAATCTAGATCATCTGCCCCCACCGTGAATCAAATTTCCTGTGTCCCTTTGTAGATGGCTCTGCAGCTATATATAATGCTTTGCTCCAGAGAACTAATATAAATAGTACCATCCGACTGTACTTCCTAGAATGACAGCAATTCTAATAGCACCTCTAGATAAATGAGAATTGTCTCTTTCCAGGTCAAAGAGGTATTTAAAAGGAAAGAACGCAGGCCAATTGTTTTATCTCAGAATTGGGAAGAATGCCTCAATAAATCTTCTTTGAGCATGTCGGTAACGAAGTGAGTGAAAAGCTGACCTCCATACTAAAAGCCTGACACGTTCTCCACAACAATCTCTCCCCCGGGATCTCACCATAGTTTATCTTATAAAGCAGAGTCAAAATCTGAGGAAGCTCAAAGAACTACTATAAATTCCCACTAAACCCTTTTTATTCCTACTAAAAGTCTGACAGTCACACTGAGTACGAATTTTGGAGTGACTCGTAGCATTGCTTGAATCACACACTGTGCACAGCCCCACAGAGGCTAAGACCCTTTACCTGCCTCTTAGCTTATGCCCACTTTAAACTTCCTTTTGGGCATCATTTTTATAAGTTGTACCGAAGCCTGTAGTGGTTTTGTGATTGAAAATGAAATGCAGTTGAAGACAAGGCTGCAAACTTCCTTTGAGACATGAAGTACATGTATAAGAAAGCCCTTCATTATACCATTAAAGAGACATGGAATCATTGGGTATTCTACCACTCAATTTATATTCAGGATATTCAAAATACAGCAATTTTCCTTGTGCAGAATTTCCTCAGCCCTTTGTTTTGTCAAAGCATCAGAGACTCATTTATTAAAAGGGACTCTTAAGCATACAAAGCGCAATTGACTTCATCTAAAGAGAATTTTTTTTCACGTTCCTGTAGATGTTTGTAATTTGTTAAACTCGATACAAACAAACACTCTGGTTTGTTGGCACATTAAACAACCGTTACCATATGTCTGACCTAATTCTGGGGGTAGAAAGTGAATTTTAAAACTAAATTTGATTTCATGTGCCAAATCCATCTCTTTTAAAGGAAAATGAATTGCCTTCAGTGGAAGCTTCTAATATAAGCCCTTTAAATGTTAATTGCTAGAGGAACCTTGTAAATCTCTTACTAACAATGCGCTCTACTTCTAATTTCTCATTAACTGCTAGCAACAAAAACAGTTGCTTTTTTATGTTCACATTGGCAATGGTTAAAATATAGGTGTGAAACAGACTGTGGTTGTAACTGGAGTTAGGTTTCCCAAAAGCAGAAATATTACATAGCAGCAAAAAAGAAAAAAAAAAAAAAAAAGAGAGAGACGGGTGGTAATAAACAGTGTTTACTGAAAATTTAAATGTGCCAAACATTATAAAGTTTCTGGTAGGCACACAAAGAGGGTAGCAAGTCCACTTACTAATTGTATTTATCAAAACACATATGATATTGTACTTCTTAAAAGCTAACAGCAATGTTTTTGACATTCTGTTGGTGCTAACAAGAAGCCTGCCTTTTCCTAATATCAATTAAAGAAAATATCCATGAGCAGAGACACAAATCTAAAAACAAAAATTTAGTGAGCCTTGTTTTACAAGCCATGCCAAAAGAAAAAAAAGTGCACAAAATAGTGCTTTGGCATCTTTTGCTTCAAGTAAATGGCACAATAGTTTGAAGAGTTGATTGCTGAGTCAAAAGAAATTAATCAGCATCTACTGGGCACAAAAATAATCAAAGAAGAAATTCTAATTTTGAAGACTGGAGAGATCATTGGATACCATAAATAGAACACCTAGGAAGTTATATGACATAACCTGAAACTATCCGTACGTGAAAAATGGTGTCCCTACTGAAACATAACAAATGACTCTAAGCATTAGTGGCTTAAAACAACAATTTATTATTATTATGTCTTACTTTGCTGTGGGTAAAAGACAGGACATGACAGAACGGAGACAGCTTGTCTCTGCTCTACATTGTCTAGGGCCTCAGCTGGGATGACTCAAAAGGCAGAGGGCTAGAAGAAGCGGGAAAGGGGACCTGGCCATCTCTCTCTCTCCCTCAATCTCAATATCTACCTCTATTCCTCTCTCTCCCCCTCCATCCCCACATCCTCTCTGCATGGCTGCCTTGGGTCTCTTCATAGTATGGTAGTCTCAGGGCGATCAAAATTTCTTCAGTGATAACTCAGAGGACCAGACCAAAGCTTCCAGTCTCCTGGTTTAGCAACTCTGGTCAGTCAAGGTCGAGGGGAAGGGAACCAGATCGAACCTCTTGAGGGGCAGCATATTGAGGGATTTGTGGCCCTTTTAAATCAACCATAGATAGATAAAAGAGATATTTTTAAATCTCAAGCATTAAAAAATTATGATTTCTCTTTAAAATATTTCAGATAGAAAATTTGTTGACCTGAGTTGCCCAAGCAATTACATTCATTCTGAACTCACATAAATAAGCACATTTCAAAAATATCATATTGGATCCCATTACTTTTATCCTATATCTTTGCCACTACTATTTTGGTTTTCCATGTCCTCGGTACTTAATAGCTACAACATTTAAAACATGATATTTTAATCCACAACAATAGCATTATTTTCTCCTCCGATGTAAAATAACCAACCAAGAAAGGCAATCTGTTAGGAATACCTACTGTGACTTCAAACAACCCTTATGAAGAAAGAATAGTTTTGTATTCATATCAGCCTTTAAGTGGCGTTTTTTAGCAATGTAACATAGTAATTTAACAACAGAATCACAAATCTGAGTTTGAAGGAATGTTGAACCACCTGATTGTAGATAACATAAATTTGTACCTACTCATAGTCCTAGAAATAGATCTTAAAGATCACATACTATATACCTAAATAAAGTGAGATCGAGTAACAGTGCAGAACCGTGGGAGTCTTCGGCCCTGGGCCTTCTGGCCATGTGAAATCAGGACAATTGGTTCAGTTTCATGACTGCATCAGGGAGCACCAACCCACCTAAGCTCTCCCACCTAAGGTCACTTGCTTGGCACAGAGCTACTGCTCTGCCTGCTATTGAGTTAGGCTCAACAAATGTGTGCCGAGAAGCAGGCTCAGTCCTAGGGTCTGAATATGAAATGACATGGTTGTTGCCCTGGTGGGAATTATAACCTAATGATTTTATTTCCCATCTTCCTAGCCCTCCTTGAAGCAGACTCATGGCATCACTTTCCCAGTGCTCATTCAACACATATTGGTTGCCTGCTTAGTCGGCATCAATTATGTGAGCGACGCATAACAAAAACAAAGATGCCATTTCCTAGGGCAGTCATTACAAAGCACCACAAATGCGTGGCTTCAGCAACAGAATGTATTGTCTCACAGCCATGAAGGCTAGAAGCCTGAGATTGTAGTGTCGGCCTTGTTGGTTCCTTCTGCGGGAGACTTTTCCAGGCCTCTTTGGCAATCTTCGGTGTTCCTTAGCTAGCAGGCATCTCTCTCCATCTTCACATGATAGTCTCCTTGTATGTGTGTCTGCGTCCTGATTTCCCTTTTCTATAAGGACCCTAGTCATACAGGATTAGGGACCTACCTTATTCCAGTATGACCTGGTCTTAACTCATTACCTTTTCAACAACCTTGTTTACAAATAAGGTCACGTTCTGAGCCCCTGCGGGCGAGGACTTCAACATCTGAATTTTGGGGGACATGATACAACCTATTAAAGGTGCTAAGTGGTCATATTTCCAAAGCAACTATCTACTTTATCGAATAAATAAAGCAATAAAGCAACTTTGTTTCTATGTAAGAATAAGTACAGGCAGACTGATTACAAGGGTTGGCCAGCTTTCTAGCACTATCAGCTCTGTTCTGTACATGTTCCCAGCAAGCATAATTTGAAAAAAAAAATGTCTTATGCAAAAGAAAGTAGAAAGATTTCATTGAGTGTCTGAAATTTCCCCATCTGACAAATGTTTATTGGGCGTTGTTCTGGGCATTGAAAATAAATCCATAAACAAAATAGACAAAAATCTCTCATGGAGATTACTCTAATGGAGGAAGACAGGAAAATAAAACAAAATACATAAGTCACATAGTAGATGCCAAATGCTATGAAGAAAAACAAGACAGGGCAAGAAGGATGGGGAATGCAGAGTTTGGAGCTGGGGCTGAAATTTTAAACAGAGTAGTCAGTGAGGCCTCATCTAAAAGGTGGTAATTAAGGAGCTGAAGGCCATGAGGGCACAAGCCACATGGATAGCTGGTGAAGGAGTATTGCAGATAAAGGAAATAGCTAGTGGGGTAGGAGTATGGCTGATGTGTTTAAGGAAAACACAGGGCGACCGGAGAATGAGAGAGGTTGAGAGTAATTGGTAGATGAGGTCAAAGAGATATGATGGGCAGATCAGAAAGGGACTTGCAGGCCATCGTAAGGTTTTCAGCTTTTCTCTAAGTAAAGAAAGAAGCCATTGGGAGGTGCTCGGCAGAGGAGTGATGTGATCTGGTTGGGGTTTCATTAGGATCACTCTGGTTCTAAAGGTAAAGGGAGCAAAGAGAAAAGCAGGGAGAAGCACGAGGAAGCTATTGCAATAGTCCAGGCAAGAGACTGGGTGATAGAAGTGAGGTGGGGAGAAGTATTTGAAGTCTGGATATATCTTAAAAGGAAGGCCAGTGGGATTTGGGATAGATTTATGTGGGACATCAAAGGAAGAAAGAAAGCAAGGAAGCAAGGAAGGAAAGAAAGAAAGAAGAGATGATGAACTCCAAAATTTTGGCTTGTATCAAACAGCAAATTCTCTTCATCTTCCATTGTTACCAATTAATTTTTTTTTACTTAGACGAGATGAAAAACATTGAATAGTTAAATCCAGAAGTGAAAAAAAAAATAGGTAATCGATTGCTTTAAATTTGAAATTTTTAAAATTCTATAGGAAGATGCAATCAGCTAAATCTAAAATGTAAGTAACTTCACAGAATGAAGAATCAAGGTTCTTCAAAAAATAAGTTACTAAGCAAAAAACAAAACAAACAACCAAACAAAAAACAGGGAAGGTGAACTTAAAAAAATTATAAGACAGAGAAATGTAAACATTGACTTGTTTGTTGATTAGTCATTTTATAATATGAGAAAATTATTATTAATTTGGTGGTATATGATATTGGTATTACAGTTAGTTTTTTAAAAATGAGTTCTTATTTTTGATAGATACACAATAAAACATTTAGAGATAAAATATGTTGTCTAGGACTTGCTATATCATAATGCAGTGGAGAAATGAAAAATGAGTATTATCTGTTTTACTATTCTTTTTCATTTTCTGTACATTAGAAATTTCATATAACAAAGAGTAAATAAATACACAAATACATAATACACTATTACAACATATTAAAAATTAATAACATTGTTTGCCTTAAGAAAGGGGAGGCTGGGAGCAGGAACGAGGGCAATTCTTCTCTTCCTCCTCTTTTGTATTTTTCAAATATCAAACGATTGAAATGTACTGTCTATTGCTAAGTACAATAAAAAATTTTCAACCGCTCGGATAAGGAGCAGCTTGTATGGAAGTTATGTCTCAGGACGAGCTACGGCTGATTTTCTCCTTGAGTCTCCCTTTTCTGATCTCCTGCTGGCCTCAGGTTGTCTCATGACTCCTCATTCTGAGACAATGCTTAATTCAGCAGAATGTAAGCCAAAATTAGAATGACTCAGGGAATAGTACCCCTGAGCATTAGAGCATATATCATTCTGAAACAAATTTTTCCATGCGAGTTTCACTGGATCAGTTCAAAAACGGTGCTTGTATTGCAAGGAACTGTAAACTAGTATTAATATCTTTTTTAGAATGGTGGCCTATTTTGTATAACCCAAATGATGGGTTTACATCCTGATACTCTTGATGAGTGGGTTAGATTTCATTATACGACCCCTGCATATATTAAGCGAGTATTATTTATTAATGTGATGAATATAATATACCTTACCTGAATGATAAATGTATTTTCTTAAATATAAAACTTCGTTACATTCAGTATAGCTCCATGAACTCTGAAGTGCACTTCTGATACATGAATCACCATCTTCTGAACTCCTGACACTCCGAGATCAATTTCAAGGACGTATATTAATCCAAAAAGCCTTCCAAATTTCAACACTTTAACAAATAGCTTTTTTGGAAAGGTGTGAGTGAATGACTTCCCTCGCCCTTTGGGGGAGTTCTAAAATCAGCTGAACTTTTACATTTTAAATTTCTTTGTCTAGGAATGTAATCATAGAGTAAACAAAATTGAATAGACGAATTCACAGAAAGCTATTGTGTTTTTTTTTATTTATTTGTTTTGTTTTGTTTTACCCAAATATTAGTCATCATCGAAGTCACTGCTCCTACGCTTTAGGACCAAAACTTTCTTTTTCTGCTTCAAGCTTGGAAATAAGACATAAAAAGCAAAGTTGCCACAATCACTGTTTGGGTCAGTGTTTTTTGTGTGTCTCGTGGAGTAGCCACATTTAGTTTGGTAAAGAGTTGTCAGGATCTTACTTTCTACAGATGAGCTGCACGCTGTGTTAGTTATTGAAGCAAATATAATGGCAAAAGTTCCTATGTGGCAATCAGGGCTCTGCTACTATCTTTAAACTCTGGCTATGCTGCTTACATCTCTGACACCCTTCATGGATAAAATGGGAGGGTTTGGTTGGATAGCCTTAAGTGTGCTTTTAGCTTTTAGATTCTATTATTTCTATTTTTTTTTTTAGAGAGAAACACATAAGATTCTATTAATTTAGGATAGCTTAGTTTTATCCTATCCTAAAATTATTTATGAACCTCTTAGTCAAGGGATTACTGTTTTAAACACTATTAGTGTCCACTCGATATCCATTTCCCTTCTTCCTTACTAAGAGACCTCTGATTTAATGTACATCAACATTGTGTTCAGCTAAAATATGGGAGCATGAGTTGCTGAGTGAGGCTTCCAGTAAAGCTCTTTTAAAGATAGTAGACTCCCCTAGCAGATATCTTTCATTCCTTGGCTTTTCTCTTCTTCCAGCTTGGAACCTAGACATGATACTGGAGCTGCGGCAGCCATGATGTGAACACAAGGCAATGAGCACAGCTGAGCAGAAAAGTATATTAGTCATAATATAACTGCCATAACAAAGAACCACAAACCGAACGGCTTAGAACAACAGAAACATGTTCTCTCACTGTTCGGGAGGGTAGGAGTCTGATATCAAGGTGTCCAGGGTGACATGCCTCCTTCAAAAACCCAAGGGAAGGGTCCTCCCTTGCCTCCTGTGTGTCTCTATCCACATTCCCCTCTTCTTATAAGGACAATAGTCCTATTAGATTAGGGCCCATCCTAATAACAGCCTCTTAGGTTGACTACACCTGAAAAGACCCTATTTCCAAATAAAGTCACATTCACAGCTACTGGGGGTTAGCACTTCAACATCTATTCTGGGGACACATTTCAACCAACAATAGTTTTGACAGCAATCTGGAGCTGCTTTACCAACTCCGAAATGTCTACCTCTGAACTTATTCTGTGAGAAAAATAAAGCCCCAATTTATTTAAGCCTCTGATTATCTATAGATTTTTACATTCACAACAGAACTCAATTCCTAACTGAGACAACAACTTCAAAGTGAAGGCTCTAGCAATTAAAAAATTACTTGTTATGTGGAGCCTAACTATCCAAAGGATAGTTTGTAATTTTTTTTTTAAAGACAGGGGCCATTGTTCTCTTATTTGGGAGTGGGGCAATGGGTGGGAACTTGTGCTCAGCTAAGATTTTTTCTAGTCATAATTTAAAGATCAAACCTGTTTTCAAAATAGAGTTTGCCAGATACTGAAAAGGTCAATGGACATGTCTTCAGCAACCAAATTTAGGCCCTAACCCTGCCCTGGATTCACACCCATCGCAGATATGTCTTCGTTAGTCACCACGACATACCGCAGTGAATGAGAGTATCAATGCAGCTTTTGTGCCTAAGTTACCAGAAGCACAGTTTACTTGTCCAACACAATCAGGTTCAATTTTATGACACTATCTTTCTGCCAGATGTGGTGCTTGGAAATAAATGTGCCAGAAAACACTTCGAGCAGCCAACACTAAAATTTGTCTTAATTTCGAGAGAGTTGCCAGGAGTCCTGAGACCATTTTCGTGGCATCCATACCAGGAACACAACCATGATTCATTCATCTTCTTTATGCGCTCCTGCAGTGGGGATAAGCAATTACTTCCATCATCTCTGTTAGTCAGAGAGCTGTGAATTGTTCACTTTACTGCTCAGCAGGCTCAATAAAGGCTGACATCAGAGCAAATAGATATTCCTATCACTTCTCAAGAAAGATGAGGGCAAAGCTGATAAGTCAGGACTTTTCATCCTTCCATTTTTTTCTCCAAGGTATGTTTATTAAGTGCCTATCTTCTGCCAGACTAATGCCAGGCACTGATGATTAAACAAATAAGCGACAATCCCTATTTTCAAGGAGCCTACAAGTTTACTGACAGAGATGGACAAATCAACAGTTAATTGCAAGACATCAGTGTAAATGCTGAGATAAAAACAGTGTTAGGGAAGCACATGGCAGGGAAATTAACTCCTTCTTTGGGCAATCAAGGTGAAGTCTTCAATTAAACTGGTGTCAAAAGTTAGACCTGAGGGTGCACTAGGAGTAGGTCAGGTGAGAGGGAACAGTATATGCAAAGACCCAGAAGTAAGGGAGCACATGCCATGTCTGAAGATCGGCAGAGAGTGTGATATGGGAGGGGATGAGGTGGCGGAATCTGTCAATAAAAGGAAATGAAATGGAGTCTACACCAGGAGCCACTAAAACAACTGTGAGTCAGACAGTTACATCATCAGCTTTGTGTTTAAAAAAATGCCTTTCCGGCAACAGTATACAGAATGGACTAGAACGGAGCAGAACCAGACAGCGAGAAGCCAGCAGGAGTCTGCTGTGGTACTCCAAGGGAGGGAGGAGAGAAGGAAAAGGAGTGGAGAGACACGCTTGGAAGTAAAATTGATAGCATTTGAAGAGTTATCAGATTTAGCAGGCACCCAAGGATGACACTAAGATTTACGGTTTAGTTAACTGGTGTGTGTGTGTGTGTGTGTGTGTGTGTGTGTGCGCGCGCGTGCGTGTGTGTGTGAATTTGAAGAGGTGTCCTTATACGTTTAAAATGAGAAAACATGATAAAAAATACTTAAGTCTATAATATTGAAGCTAAAAATGTGTATTCAAATTTCATATTCACATTTAATATAGTCACTGAACTCTGATTCTAATCAAATTTCTAATATAATAATTTATTGAATTTTTTTAAAATGTGAAAAGCCCATTTACTTTAGAAACGAGATATTGATGAGGATGAATGGAGATTTTAATGTGAGAAAGTCTCAGGACACCATTATGCTGAACCCATGAGATTCGATGCAAGGAGCACGTGTCTGATAATGACTATGGGTGAGGGTGCCTTGGACATGCAGTCGTGTGGATTCACTGAGGCAGTATCTGAAACTGCACACCTGTCTTATACCACGCACGAAAATTAACCCCCAGTGGACTGAAGACTGAAATGTAAGATTTGAAACCATAACATTCCTAGAAGAAAACATAAAGAAAAAGCTCTTTGACATCTCTTTTGGCAATGACTTTTTTTTAGATATGACACCGTAAGTACAAGTAACGAAGGCAAAAATAAATAAGTGGGACTATATCAAATTACAAAAGCTATTGCATGCAAAAGAAACAACAAAATGAAAAGATAGCCCACAGAATGGGAGAAGATATTTGTAAACTACGTATCAGATATAAGGCTAATACCCAAAATGTATAAGGACTGCATATAACTCAATAGCAAAACAAAGCAAAACAAACAAAAAAACAAAACTAAACAATTCAATTTAAAAATGGGCAAAGGACCTTAATAGACATTTTCCACAGTAGAAAGTCAAATAACCATCAGGTACATGAAATGGTGCTCAACATCATTAATCACCAGAAAAATGCAAAGTAAAACCACAATGAGATATCATACCACACCTGTGAGACTGCTATTACCAAAAAAGACAAAAGATAACAGTACTGGTAAGGATGTGGAGAAAAGGGAATCCTTGTACACCATTGGTGAGAATGTAAATTGGTCCAGCCATTAAGGAAAACAATATGGAGGTCCCTCAGAAAATTAAAAATAGAACTACCATATGATTCAGCAATTCCACTCTTGGGTGTATATCTGAAAGCGAAGAAATCATTCTCTTGAAGAGATGGATATCTGTACCCCCACATTCATAGCAGGGTTATTTACAATAGCCAAGACATGAGAATGACTAAGTGTTCATCAACAGATGAATGGAAAAAAAAGGAAATGTGGTGTATATACACAATGGAATACTAATCGGCCATAAAAAAAGAATGAAATCTTGCCATGTGTGACAGCATGCATGAACCTTAAGGGCGGTAGGCTAAGTTAAATAAGTCAGACAGAAAAAGACTAATGCTATACGATCTGACTCATACGTGGAATCTGAAAAACAGAACTCACAGAAACGGAGTAGACTGGGGAAGCAGGGGCACTGTCAGGGAGGTGAAGATGGTCAAAGGGTACAAACTTCCCGTTATAAAATGAATAAGTTCTGGGGTTGCTATTATAAATAATACCATATTATAGATTCAAAAATTGCTGAGACAGTGAATCTTAAAAGTTCTCAACACATACACACGCCGTAACTATGTGAGGTGCTGGATGTGTTAACTAACTTTATTGTGGTGAACATTTTGCAATACATTCATATATCTAATTATCACGTTCTACACCTTAAACTTACACAATGTTACTATTAATTATATCTCAGTGAAGCTGGGAAAAAAATAAAATAAACTCATAAAGAGAAGGTTGAAGTTGCAGATTGTTTGTCAAGCGTACAATTTTTAAAGTATCAGTTTCTCATTAGCTAACTCTTCTGGTTGGACCAATAGAAAATATGACTCCCCTTCAACAACAATTACTCTTCCTGAAACAGACTAACTTCCTAACTGGAAATAGAAATCACCCTAAAAGCATCAGGAATTGTCCTAAAGAGGAAATGCTCCATTGTTATGTGTCCCTTTGTGGAAGAATAATGGGGTCTTTGATTTTATGACACTTGAAAGATTTGTGATTTTGCTTCCTTGAGAAGCTTCACAAGAAACTAATTCAATTTAGTATAGTTTCAAAATGATAAGTTATTAAAATATTCTAGGTACTATGGCAACTTAAGGGTGCAGACAGGATTAGACTGGAACTTAGCTGACTCATGTAGAAAAGCAAATTAACTAAGTAAACCATTTTCAAATCAATCTGAAAGCATTTATTAAGCACCCACAGTAAGCAAAGCACTGTCTCAGGTACTCTCCCGCCCGCATGAGCAGGTAATAGTCACTGTGTTTGCAATCCAGTGGGGATAACAAACATGTGATTAATAAAAAGTCACAGTAGAATAAAATGAGCTCTATAATACTCATTTAAGCAAAGTATAAGACGGCCATCTTGGAAGGAGACATTAATTTAATGAATATTGAGAAAGAGAAAGGAGGGGAAAAGGAGGAGGAAGTAGTTTAACAGCAGAGAATAAAGTCAGTGTGTACCGCCCCTTGACACCATTCCCACTTCTCAACCTGAGGATCCCCTTCCTCTAGGTTGTTTCAGAAAAAAACGTTTGCCTCACATTTGCTCCTGAGTGATCCTTCTTTGCAGCTGCTTTTGTGACTTACTTGTTCCTGTCCACTGCACTCAGCTCTGCTCTGATTCTCCATCCTGCTCCCCACCTGGATGATCTGGAATTCCTTTTCTCCTGCTGTGATGATGGTCTCCATGGAGGGATGTAAAACCACACTTCCTTTTGTTGCTCTTCCCTTTAATTTCCCATCATACCAAGAAGGAAATTGTGCATATCTAATAGGCTTAATGAAAAGGGTTGGTTAAAACTAGGAAGATTTATGATTTAGAAGAGAAAAACTTAAAATTGGCTGACAAATGTGACAATTCTCACAGCCCAAAGGGAAAACTTGTAAGTTCTTTATAGGTGTCCTTTTGTGCAAAGATCCTAGTTTCTAACTTTGCTCCCTTACTTGTAGTCTAGCTTCCTCTTTCCCCTCTTGAGAATGGCTTAGTTCTTTCATCCTCCAAATACAAGTCTTTACTACTGCTGAATAAACCTCACCCTTGACCCTAGGCCTCTACCTGGATAGCTGAGGACACAGTAGCACCACAGGGCATCATTTTAATGGGGAGTCTCAGAG
The DNA here is from genome assembly GCA_004027375.1 of Macroglossus sobrinus. Lineage (NCBI taxonomy): Eukaryota > Metazoa > Chordata > Mammalia > Chiroptera > Pteropodidae > Macroglossus > Macroglossus sobrinus. The sequence goes on from PVKZ01001719.1 coordinate 118,855, forward strand.
GACAGCCAAGGTGAGCCTTGCACGATAAGTCCAATCTCTCCTTTGAAGTTTCCATGCCATTTTGATGTGAATCTATGCTCTTCTTCATTCCTGAGGCTTTTCTGGTGGATAGCTGTTGGACTAGACACATTCCACATATCTTTTCTAGTAGGGTCAATACTTTTTAAAGTAGTACACTCTAAATCTGTACTAAAAAACGTAAACTTTCTAAATGTCAAGTTACCTGCCTGATGGTCCCCAGCCCCCCCCCCCCCACACACACACACACGCACGCACAGCATTTTATAAGGCCTTAGCAAGAAGTTTAATTTCTTTTTCCTACTTTCAGGAAATTCCCAGAGGTCTACCTGTGCTTCAGAAATAAAGCCTACCTTGCCAAGCAACAGAACCATCTACTTCGATGGCCAACATTTGTTACATAAAGTGAAAAAGAAGCTTTCCAAGTTCTTTTGTGCTTTGGGACAAGTTGAATTCACAGGCAGGCCTTTTCTTCCTAATGACCTGTGTTAAGAGAGACAGTGGAATGGCTGCCTAGAGCACAATGACCCAATACTCTTTCTTAGGTAAGAGAATCTACGCCCTTAATCTCAGGAATGGACATGTGATTGGCCTGAGCCAATCATAATACTTTATATTCTCAGCCATAAAAATTCATTCAAGAATTAAAAATATAGTTCAAGCCTGGCCAGTCAGAGTCCTGCTCCAAGATTTTATAACCTAACATTAGGTAAGAGAAAATCCTTTTCCTCTGTAGACCTATGAAAGCCCAGGACTGACTAAAACTCTGTTTTCCACCATAAAGACAGAACTTCCCCTCCTTAGTAAAACAGAAAAAAACGAATATGCATTGAAAAGTAGAAATGAGATTCAGAAGCGTATGTGCTATTTAACATTTGAGTGCTTGATTCCAGTTATTGAGGTCTTCAAAATTGCTATAGTTCCTAAGAACCATCTTTCAATTCTCTGAGTTATTCCAGCATTCTTTTAGTTCAGCTCAAGTGTGACTTAAACTGAATTGAATTGAGTTTCTCTTTTTGCAAACACAACATGCCTGAGATTATACCCTGTCCATATAAAATCATCTTTTCTAAGGGTGGGAAAGAAGATAGGAAAAGTTACCCTTCCAATAAACATAAGAAAATCCTACATATATAATCAAAAAGTCCTTCTCCAGCTTACAGCATTATTTTACATATAGCCAGATGTGACCCTTCAGAAAGGGATTTTCTAGCACATTAGTATGACATCACAGATCCTATATATTCTAAACAACCAGTTATAAAATAGAGCTCTCTGGCCAGTCCTGCTGGCTCCAGCTTCTCCTAAATATTGAACCAATTGCATTTGCCACAAGCTCGTCTTCAGAACATACCTGCAATACATTTATGCACATGATGGCTAGTAATTATTAAGTAACTTATGTTCAGTGAAAAAATTTATTGATGTGGCATACTAAGAACTGTACCTGGAATCAGTTTTATCCAGGAGATAAAGCTTACTCAAGGCTTTTTCTCTTCTTCCAACTTTACAGTAAGTATGGAAAAGGTTTTAGAGGTGCATGACTGATGAGAAGTTTTCTGTGCCTCTCACTGGGGCTTCCCCTGAACTAAGAACTAACCATGGTGATGCAAAGTGTGATCGCCCCTAACTCAGACCCATCTCCTATGAAGAACTGAGGAGACTCAGAGAACCACACTCAGCAAATATCTCCCTCGTTTGATGTTTTCTGATGCTTTGCTACAAGCATTTTCTTTGGGAATATCACAATAGCATATAACTTCTATGAGATTTGTGTGCCACTTCATAAAGCCTCTGATCCAGTCCTATGAAGAACTACTTCAGGGCCGCAGAAATAAAAAAAAAAAAATACTGGGAAATGTAGAACCTTGTGATGTCTTTACAAATATCTGGACCAGACAGAACTGGGCAATTTCCAAACATTTAGTCTAAGGGGTGAGAAATCTCAGTGTCTACAATTTATACCTACACTACGACCATACACTTCGAAAGTAATGTGGGTTATTAACATGTAACTCAGATGTCGTATGAGCCCCTTTACCTCTTATGACGGTTCAAACTCCCATTCCATATTTCTTCAGTGAAAGTCCAAAGTCCTTGCCCACATTTCTGGGAATTCCCAGCAGCCTTTTACTCTCATTGGTATTTCTGGCTCTGAATACTGCTGCTTCTGCTGATTAGTTTACGCGACAGTTTATCTTGCCATGTGGCACACACTGTCCCTATTCTGTACCACATTCACCCAAACATGAAACTCAGCTCCTCTGTGTCCACAGGACACACATTCACCCAGGCCGGGCATTCACACAAGGCATTTATGTCTATACTAGAATTTACTAAAGATTTGGAACAGTGAAAGTGGGATTTACATCACGGAGATAAAAATTTCATAAAACTGAACACTGCATATTCAACATCTCAAAAAGGTTTTAAGATATATCACGGCATCACTCCCCTAGTTGCTCTCCCACGCTCCCCGTCTGCTCGGTTTTCCCCAGCTTCAGGCATTGATTGTAGAGCCGTTTAACTCTGGCTGTTCTTTGTCTCCAGCTACCCAGGCCCTCAGGATGCACCTTCCACCCAAACAGCTCATGGAATATTTCCCCAAAACAGATCCTGGTCCTAGCTGTCAAGGTTTCCCCCCTTAGTGTACATAAAATAATTTAAATGTTGAAACTGGAAGATTCTAAAGCATTCTAGTTTTTCTTGCACCAAATATCATGAGTTCTTATCCCGGAACAACAAAAGCTCTCAACTTCACACCTCTTAGGTATAAAGAACATTGTGTTACCCAGTCCAGGTTAAGTCCCACCAAGCAATGATATTGTAACCATACCCTTGGAAATCGGTCTGTGAGTACATCTAGATTTTTGATAATGTATAATGAATTAGTTTAACCCCAAATTAAATATAAAAGAAAGACACATTCAAAGAATGGAAAGAATGTTAGATTCCTTCCTGCAGCAAAGCAGGTGGGATGAAAGAATTTAAATGACATCAGGAAACAGCTGGCCTCTGGATAGATGTATTTGTCCTCTAAAGTGATTAATAAGCACATCACTTTGCACTTTAAAATGGCTGTTTTCCCAATTCTGCAAGGTCATTCCGGCCAAAGACATTGTTTGTTTTCTGTTTTGATATGAGCAGTAGTGTAGGGAGCAGGCGCCACACCTGCTCTGGAGAGAGTGGGTAACCAATTCGTTTGGCCAATTAAGCCATGGATCTGAATTCTTGCCTTGAGTCCAGAAATAGCTGGCGTGGGCTATTCCTGGGCACAGAAGTCTGGGGTTTTAAGGAGTGGCCTAAGTTCCCAGCCACTTAAAGCCAATTCGAGAATAGGAGAATCAGGTTGATGTGTAGCCACCTCTCTTCTCAGAACTGCAAAGGTGGTGTGAATTCCACCAGCGCTGGTGACCTGGGCTGTACCTCTGATCTCCAGCTCCTCCCACTCCCAGAAGTGGCTGGACCTACTCACAGACTCCGGTATAAACTGCCTCTCCCATATCTCACCGTGCTCCATCCAGACCCAACCACCCCTGTGCGGTTCCCCAGACACACAGAGTTGTTGCTGCTTCTCTAATTGAAGAGTTTGTCCTCCATGTACCCCTATAGCAGCATCACTCACTTCATTCACTCAGAAAGGCTTTCTCTGCCCACCTTACCTATGATGGGATCCTCCACATCCTTTTCCCCTCTTCTGTGCATTATCTTTCTTCATAAAACTTGCTACCTGAGATTTCATGCATGTACTGCATAATGACGTTTCCGCCAACGACAAACCTCCTATTCACTGGTGGTCCCATAAGGTTATAATGGAGCTGAACGACTATCGTCCGGTGACGTGCTAGCCACAGTGAAGTCACAACGTCGCAGTGGAACACATTACTTGTGTGTCTGTGCTGATGCTGATGTAAACAAGCCCGCTGTGCTGCCAGCGGTGTAAAAGTACAGCACATCCAATCCTGTAGATAATGCCTGATAATAATAACAAATGACTATGTTACTGCTTTATGTGCTTACTGTAGTGCAGTTTTATTGGCATTTTGTAGTGTACTCTTTCTACTTAAAAAAAAAGTTTGCCGTGAACGGTACGCAGTGTTACGCCGACAGCAGCCGCTATCTGCTGTATCTCTTGGTTGCATCATTTTCTCTTGTTCTCGATTTAATCTCGTGTTGTGTTGTACAGTTTTGCCATGCTGTACAGGCTTGTAGCCTAGGAGCAGTAGACCGTATCAGGTAGCCTAGGCGTTTGGTGGGCTGTACCTTCTAGGTGTGTGTATGCACCTCTTTGATGTTCCCACAACGATGACATCACCTGACAACGCATTTCCCAGAACACGTCCCTGTCACTAAGCAGTGTGACTGTATATTGCAACTTATTGTCATGTCACTAGAAAATCCCTGAGATCAAGGCATTTTTTCAGTTCACCACTATGTCTCCTGTGCCTAAACAGTGACTCTTACACAGTGTATGGAATTAACGAATAAATGAGGAATGAGTGAGCAAGTGAGTGAGTGAGTGATAACCCTAGAAGAAAAAGGGTAGCTTCATGTTTTAGTGCATGGACTTTCTGAGACAGCAAATCTGGTTCGAGTTTTGGCTGGATTTCACCAAGTCACTTATTCTGTCTCCCAGGATTATTGTACAGACTAAGGAAGGTGATATGTGAAAGTCATTTAGCAGAATGAGCATCATTGTTTTCCCATTGTTCCAGTGCTATCATTGTATACGTGAGGAACCAGAGGTAGACTGAGGCAGAGAGCCTGGGACAGCATCTCTAATCTCAGGGATATCTTTTGCAAAGAAGGAAACAAGTGTCCCATTCCCTCATAAAGGCATCCTCAAACAATATTGAGACTCTTAAAAACATATATTCACTTTGATTGAATTTTATTTTTGCAAATATGTCCCAAGGAAATAATCGCTTATGTGGGCAAAGGTTTAGCTATATAGATCTTAATACAGTTTTGTTTAAATTAGCAAAAATTAGTAGTCTACTAAGTGTCCAGTAGGAAATTGATTTGATAAACTATGGTACAGACATATGATGTAGTATTATATTGCCATTTGGAATTAAACTGTAGAAGAGTTAATAAGATGAGAAAATGCTTACATATACTTAAATTTATGACTAACACAGCAAAAAGTCTGAGTAGTTGGAATCAGAATAAATGGTGTTTTCTTTGTGCTTCTCTGACTTTCCCATTTCTCCAGTAAGTAGGCATGATTTTCACAATCAGTCTTTTTAAGTAAAAATAATAATAGCTTGTTAGCGTCTTTCCAATGAAGCGTTATATTTTGCGAGGAAACAATGAGAGATGCGTAAACTTGAGGAAGTTTCCTGAGTCCTGATGGAATAAAATTCTTTTCCAAGTGTCATGATTTTAAGTGAGCACACAGCAGATTTCAGAGTTTTCTCACTTTGTGACCGTTAGGACCGACTGCCACGTGTTCTGAACATCTACATTCCTCTGTATTAGCACCTTTAACGATGACCTTAGCTATGCTGCATTTTTAAAAACCAAATTGACTTATAGCATTCCTCATTCGATTTAAATACAAGGGTGATTCATCATTTACAGTAAATCTATTAGATAGATTACACTGCAAAATTCACCATTGTCGGCGTGGCAGGCCTGCCTGGAAATTAAGAATGGGAAGGGAAATTGAAGGAGAGAGATTCCTATCCGTGATTTGAAATTTAAACTTAGATAGCTATGGCAAGAATCCGAGCCTCAGCCAAAGAGGACAAGGCATCTGTCACATGTGTAAGATATTCCACTCTAATAATAGCCTAGGATCTCTTTTAGAACAGGTTAATGCCTTGCTTCGTAAGGAAAATTTTTGTATGTTAGAATGCTTTTAGGAGTATTTCCTTACCCCTTCAAAAAATTTTTTTTCACAATATAACTAGGCTGCATATGGGATACATACAACAATGATTGGGTTTCTGCTGGTTCAATACTGTGCCAAACCAACAGCATGTTCAGCTAGTGGCCCTCACTCACCAGATGTTATTCCATTAATAGTGAGTGAGCTCATCCTTGGTGTGGAAGCTTATTCATTTGGGAGAGAATAATGAAAGTGAGACAATCATTACGTCACCTTTTCCTGTACATTCTTCTCCCCGGCAGCTAACAAGGAAGATATGTCATGCCATTAGCTGTAAACTCACTCGTGTTCTTGCTGTCTTAGATCTCCCTCAAGTGAATTGAGGGGAAATTCTAGGCTGAATTAATTTTAAATATATAATGAGAATTTTACATGTGGAGAGTGAGCATTCGGGATGTCTCTGTCTTAGACTCAAGCATCGCGGCATTCTGAGATGTGATGATGAGCACTTGGCTCCCAGAGGCACTATCCTCTCCTCACGCCTTTGCGGGGTTATCTCATCTTCCTCAGCTGGCCGTTCGCGAGGCAGAGTCTGCTGTTTCCAGAAACATAAAGACTTCTGAATAATGAGCTGAACTTTTAAAATAATGCTCATGAGATCATGTCTTTTTTTTGCTTGAATGACTCATTTGGTGCTACCTATCAAACCACAAGTTCAAGTTCAGAGTAAAATTTACAGATGATATAGCAAAAAGAGGCAATATATTTCTATATATACACTCATATACATATATAACACATATGTATGTGTATATATGTTTTATAAAAAACAAAAGTCATCTTTATGTGAGAAATTATTTTTTTAGAAAACTCACATTTATCAATTAAGAACATTAACCCTTTACTGAATTTTATTGCAGCTTTTTTTTAAATACAGTAACTACTCAGCAGCAAGCAATTTTACTAAATTTCTTTGAAAGGCTTTAACTTTTCGTCAAGGGCCTAAAATGACCTTGCTTTTCTAGTGTCTTATTTTCTTTTTAGAACGTGATTACAAAGGAAAGTGAAACATCTAGTAATAACCCACTTGATGAAGCTGTCTCTTTATTTATTTTATAGAGATATAATTGACACACATTATTAGTTTTATGTACACAATGAAATGACTCAATATTGTTGGATATGGCAAACAGATCACCACAATAAGTCTAGTTACTAGTTGTCACCGTACATATTACAAGATTTTTTTTTTATAATGAGAAATTTTAAGATCTATTATCTTAGCAATTTTCAAACATGTAATTCAGGTTATTAACTAGAGTCACCATGCTGTACATTACATCCCCATGATTTGTTTATTTTATAACCGGGAGTTTGCACATTTGAAATTTTTCACCGTTTTGTGCCCTCCCACACACTCCCTCTGGCAGCCACCAGCTTGCTCTCTGTATCTATGAGCTTGGTTTTGCTTTTTTTTTTTAGATTCCATACATAAGCGAGATCAGATGATATTTGTCTTTCTCTCTCTGACTTATTTCACTTAGCATAATGTCCTTAAGATTCACCCAGGTTGTCACAAATAGCAGGCTTTTTTTCTTTTTATGGCTGAATAGTATTCCATTGTACATGGAATACTTCTTTATACTTAGGTTGCTTCTATATCTTGGCTATTTTAAATGATGCTGTTATGAATATGGAGGTACATATATCTTTCTAAGTGTGTTTTTTGCTTTATTAGGATAAATACCCAGAAGTAGAATTACTGGATCATATAGTAGTTCTATTTTTAATTTTTTGAGGAACCTCCATACTACTTTCTATAGTTGCTGCGCCAATTTACATTCTTAACAGCGCACAAGAATTCTCTTTCTCCACATCCTCATCAATACTTTCCATTCCTTGTCTTTTTGATAGCCATTCTAACTGGTGATATCTCATTGTGTTTTTAATTTGCATTTCCCAGATTATTAGTAATGTGGACCATCTTTTCATGTACTTGTAGGCATGTCATCTTTGGAAAAATGTTCTGTTCAGATCCTCTGCCCCTTTTTAAATTGAATTGTTTGTTTTTCTAGCCATTGAATTGTATGAGTTCTTAATATATTTTTGATATTAACCCCTTGCCAAATACATGATATACAAATATTTTTTTCCGTTCTATAGGTTTCCAATGAAGCTGTCTTTAGCTGGCCAGCCAACACTGAATTTTACTTTCCCTCCCGCTCTTTTGAGCTGCCTAAGTCTTTTCTTCAGCACCTAAGTGCCATCTCAGGAAGAAAGTTTAGTACCTAAGAAAATAGCTAGTCAATTATAAAGCCTTTTATATTTTTAATTTCTATTGTGTTCTTTCGCATTTTTGTCTCTACCCTTTTTCACTGTCTCTAATGGCATGTTTTCCGCAAAGAGCACCAAACTGAAATCAGAACTTCTGGGGCAGTAACTCCACCACTCTCTCCCTCCCGCCTTTCTTCCAGGTCTCATAGTCCTCATTTGTAAAATTGGAACAATAGCATCATAGATGCCAAAAAATTATAGAATGTATGCACATACACATTTAATAAATTTGACTAGTTTGGGACGTGCCTCTGGATCCAGAGCCACACTGTGACATTTGTGGGTCCTAGGTAGGATTGCCTTCATAGGCTCTTCTCCATAAAAAGATATAAAAAATTAAATTTTATGACTGTGTCATTATACTAAATATACTAATGTTATAAATTGAAACATTTTCCTTGACCCAAGGGTTCATTTATTTTTCTTCTGATGTTTAAGGAATTAAAACGTTTTTATGAGCCCCTAAGAGTATTGTGAGCCATCAGCATTGGGCCTGATAGATAAGTCAGTTCTACTTTCATCGCAAAATGTCTATCAGTGCATCATGCTTTGTTCTCTCCTCCCCATCCCGGATGGCTTTTGTTGTTATTCCCTTCTTCTCTCTTCCCTTCCTTTCTTGCTGTGTTTTTTTTCCCATGGATATAGATTACCTCTTCCCCTTCTCTCCAGCCTCTCTTAGGTTTTCCAACTCTGGTGAGTCAAGGCACACCTGCCAACAGACACACAATTCAAAGAATTAAAATTATCGAAAATGTTCTGGGAGAGTGGAGGATGATTCAGGGTCAGTCCAGGCTTCTGTCCTCTACCATCTCTGGAGACTCTTCTAAGTGGGTCAGAATCACTTCTAAATGGAGAGTTACATGTGCAGAGAAGTTTCTGGAATCATCTGCACCAAATTTGAAGGATGGCTTTTATTAGGTTGTGGGCTTTGGGTGATTTCTCTCTTTCTTCTTGGTAATTTTCTATATTCCTTGCATTTTTAAAATAAGCATGATTTTTAATAGAAAAAAAAATGAAATATTAAAATTTAATTTTAATAAGGATCAACTACTATATTTTTCTAGAATAGGCGCTGACACAGATTCTATTATCATTCCAAAATAGTTCTTTGGTCTGAAAAGCACACCTCACTAATTCTAGGGGCTGGATCTTCTCTTTCCAAGCTGACTCTGGGTATGGCCATATGATCTGCTTTGGTCAGTAGGATAATAGCAAATGTGCTGCAAGCAGAGGTTTAAATAGCTGTTTTCTTGAAACTATGTTTTGGGTTGGAGATGAAGGCACATTTTCCAGAAGACTATCATGTTTCTCTTAGTCAACACAATCATCAAAAGAGAGAGAGAGAGAAGTTGTTTGCATTTTTCTTTAACACATTTTTTAACTTGCTATCACCTGAAAGTGAAAAAGAACTTCTCCAAGTGCCTCAGTAATTAAAAGGGAGTCGTTAATGTGCTGAGACAATAACTGGAATATTTTTCTCAGTGGGTGGCCTTGCAAATAAACACACACAGAGTGGCTCTGATCTAGCCAACCATATGGTCCTCATTTTCTATATCTATTTCTATCTATGTTAACTCAAGAATTCTGCCACTGTAAGACTGACTAACCTTTTGCCCTTTGCTTCTTTCTTGTATGAAACAGACGGCTTAGCTTGAAACATTCCTTGGGCGATGTTTTCTTCAGTTTTCCTCATGTGGGAAAAAGTTCAAGGCCAAATTGCAGTGTAAAAAATTACATTTGCATTATTATTTTTAAAGGTGTTCCTCTATCTCTGCATTGTTTAAATCCTTTTCCTTTTGTCATTTATGTAAGGCCATAGTCTTACTGTCTCCTTTTCTACCAAGAAAGAAAGCAAAAGATCCTGAGTGATTTTAGCACATGAAGAATCGGAATCAGTAAACAATCAAGGAAACACTGAGAGCCCACCATGGGCCTTCCAACCTGCTAGACATTACGCTAGACATTACGGGAAGTTGTAAGTGGATCCTGGCAAAACCAAAAAGTCTGCTGCCTTGGTGTCCACAAGCTCTCCAGTCTCGGGGTGGATGGGACCGTGGAGACCTGGATAACACAAGAAAGGCAGCTGCTACTCAGCTCCAGCCAACTGTTCCCATGTGAGAATGGAGGCCCAGTCTTGCCAAGTCAGCTAGTTTTTCCCCAAAAAAGCAAGAAATCAAGATTTTTGCATGAAATCTCTCCATTAAAAAAGTTGTCAACTAATTCAAAAAATTTTAAAACACTACGTGGGCCAACAAATGTGCAGGCCAAATCAAATAAATCTGCAGGCCTGATCTGGCCTGTAGTCTGCCAGTTCGTATTACTGTTCCAGCTCCCTCAGAATTTTTAAATGCTTACCTCTCAAACTGATTTGGTGACAATTACAATGTGCATTTCATAAAAAAAAAAAAAATCTTGAATAAGATCGCTTGTACACAAATTCTAAACAATAAAACCTGCCACTCCAGTCATTTAGCACTACAAGGCAAAGTAACTTCTTGACAGAAACTTTCACTTCTAAATAATTGTTTCGATATGTAGATTCACCCTAAATTATGTACGTATCAGGTCTCAATGGGCTCGAGTCTGTATCAGCATTCCTTCTACACACACATGTAAAATATTGTCCCATAACAAAAATGACCCCCGTAGAAGATTATTTTGAGTTCCTACAAGATTGTTATTCCTAGAAACAACAAGCAATTGATAAAAATTTGGAGAAACTGGAACTCTTATACACTGATGGTGGAAATGTAAAATGATGCCCTACTATGGAAAACGATATGATGGTTGCCCAAAAAATTAAAAATAGCATTACCATATGATCCAGCAGATCTACTTCTGAATAGATGTATCCAAAAGAATTGAAAGCAGGGTCATGAAAAGATATTTGTATACCCATGTTCATAGCAGCATTAGCCACAATAACCAAAAGGTAAAAGCAACCAGTGTCCACGGACAGATGAATGGCTAAACAAAATGTGGTACATATACGCAATGGAATGTTATTCAGCCTTAAAAGGGGAGAAAATTTGGACGCATCCTATAAAACATAGATGAATCTTGAGGATATTAGGCTAAGTGAAAAAAGCCAGTCACAAACAGAGAAATATCGTATAATTTTACTGATATGAAGTATCTAGAGTAGTCAAATTCATGGAAACAGAAAGTAGAATGGTGGTTGCCAGGGCCTGAGGGATGGGCAAGGGGGGATTTGTTGTCATTTAATGGGTATATCAATCAATGTTCTCCAGAGAAACAGAACCGGTAAGATATTTAGATACATGGAGAGAGATTTATTTGAAGGAATTGACTCGTGCTATTATGCAGGCTGGAAAGTTCAAAATCTGCAAGGTAGGCCATCTGGTTGGAGAACAAGGAAAGAGGCTTTGTTGCCGTTAAAGTCTGAAGGCTGTCTGCTGACATAATTCCCTCTCACTTGGGAGAGGTCAATCTTTTATTCTATTCAAGCCATCAACTGATTAAATGATGCCCACACACATCACAGAAGACCATCTGCTTTACTCAAAATCTACCAATTTAAATGCAAATCTCATCTAAAAACACCCCTACAGAAATATCCATGACATGTAAAAATCAACCATCACAATGGGTTTAGAGTTCCAGTTTTATAAGATGAAAGATTCTGAAGATTGGTTGTAAATGAATGTGAATATACTTCATACTACTAAACTTTACACTGAATAATAGTTAAGGTGGTAAATTTTGTCATGTGTATTTTACCACAATTTTAAAAAAGAGTATATTAGATCTTTCTCTTGGGCCTGCAGCACCAGGAGGATGGGTAATGTCTTTGTACTTCTGGAAAGCTCCACAGCTACCAAGACTAAAAGTGGCATTTTAAACAATACAAGAAAGCCCATGAAGGCCAAAGCCTTTGGAGGCACTTCACATAGAAAGGGAATTTTGCTGGAAAAAGTCAGAGTTGAAGCCAAATGGCCAAATTCTGCCATTAGAAAGTGTGTCAGGATCCAGCTGATCAAAACCAGTAAGAAATGCAAAGCTTCTTACCTGATCATGGTCACTTAGACTTTAGAGTGGAAAACAATTAGGTTCTGGTGGCTGGATTTGGTTGCAAAGTCATGCTGTTGGTGATATTCCTGGAGTCCACTTTAAGGTTGTCATAGTTACCAGCATCTCTCTAGGCCTTATATAAAGGCAAGAAGAAAAGACCAAGACCATAAGTTTTGAGTATGCAAACATGGTAATAATAAACTTTCAGATTCCCCCCAACCAAAGCAAATTAGAGAGGGAGATTTCTTTCACTTAATAACAAAATAAATCTTTCCTAAGAGACACAAAGGTACAAACTGATTATATCTTAATTTTAAGGTTTTGCAAATGACCCAAAAAACGTTATTCATATAGCAAACTTTTGTAAAAGTTGAGAGAGTAAGTTATTATATCTTAAAAAAGCTATTTCTATGGGGAGTTAACATGGCATAGTCCAGGTACATTGCTTCCTTGCAGCATAGTTTTCCTCAGGGATGGAGCATAGAGAGCTAGATAAATAGAAACTGATATATTCCTCCAACTGTTTCTCTCAAATAACAAACTTTTCAACTGAAGTGTTGGCAATAGCTAAATAGCAGTCAATTCACAGTTAATCATTTGACAAGTGACTATAATTTTAGTATTTTGGTGAACATTGCTATGTACACAGGAGATAGAATTTGATCTATCTAACCAAATCCATGTTTCCAATGCATTTTAAGCAGACCTTCTGACATTTTATGCTCATACTTGAGGATTGTTCATGAGGCTAGTGAGGTAGCATTAAATGACTATTTTATCCCTCTTAACTTGGAGACTTAGATCATTCATTCAAATTTCTGTATGCTAGAAAAAGTCTTCCAAACACAAGTTTCCAAAACTCAAATTTAACAGTTGTGACAAGAAGCATCCCTAAGATTCAGCCACTAGTTTATCCTACTAACAGGATTATAGAATAAAAATAATCCTCAGCCTAATGCTGAGGGTTAAGGTATGATCATGATAGTAACTACTAATTATAATAAAGGCTATAAATTCATGTTACTCTAAATTCCATAGAAAAGATCAATTTAGTTTTTTGTTAATAGTTTCTGTAATGACTTCCCGCCAACCCCCCAAGAAATTAGAGAGTTAAATAAAGGAGACAATTATTGCTGAGGTGAAAAGTGAGCATCCCTTCTCCACAAGAAGGTAAGCCCTGGACAAGGTTTTCAGTCTCCAATAAAAGCTCTGACTATGAGAAGCTCATTTAAGTAGAGCAAATCCAGTGCAGTGATGACTGAAATGCTGAGCTCAGCCCATCGTAATTTCAGATTTTTAAGTCTCCGGATTTTTAAGTCTTCAGATTTTTTAAAGAAATTTATTTTCTTTTATTTTTACTTTTTTTTAAAATCCTCAACTATGAATATAAACATAGCAAACCAGTGAATCATTCATATGAAGGACATCTCTAAAGACCATCTAGCCTATTTCTCTGCTTCTGAGTAAAACCAAATTCAAACTTAGGTCTATCTTTAAAATGCATTTATGGGAAAGGCCTTCCCTGAGCCACCCCCACCCACTGCCAGACCGTTACCAGATAGTGGGGTCCTCTCCTGACACATTGTTCAAGTTCTTAATGTCTCGAACAAAGAATAGAGCAAGACACCAAAATACAGTAGAAAAGAAAGGCTTTATTAGAAAGGAAAAGACACTTCCAGAAGTGGAAGGGGGCCTGAGCAAGAGAAGTGTGGCTCAAGAGACCTGGTCACAAAGCCCTTGGTGTTTTCATCCCCATTTGCTGTGGGTGGTGACTTTTCTTAGAGGAGTGGGCTTCCTTGATTGACAACTAAGATTGACAGGACTCAGTGATTCATCATTTGCTCTCTGCGCAAGTTCATTCCCAGAATTCAGTCTGTTTTAATGATATTAATGAACTTCTGAGCATATGCATCATATTATAATGATGGTATAATGAGGCTCAGGTGAGTTGAAGGTCCTTGGAGTCTTCATTGCACAGGTGCGAGTGACTGGCTTAAACTGGTACCTAATTCTCTGCTTACTTGTTTCTTTGTATGAGTTTTAAAAAATGCCTGCTGGCTTGCTTAATTTTGGGGCAGATAATTTGGGGACAATTAGCAGAATTTGAGGCAGAGGGCCTTTTTCCCAAAGAAAGGAGGGAAACTTAATTAGGTTTACTAAAAAGATTAAGAACTCTGCAAGAGATGTCCCTTGTCATTTCCTGCTAAAAGATTAAGAATTTTACAAGTGAGGTCCTGTATCAAGACTAGGTTAGGCTTCTCTGGTGTGCTTCTTCACACCATTTACTATACATATATTTCAAAGTACTTACCACAAAGGGACCCAAATCATTACAGCAGTTTCTCTTCGAATGACATCATTTCATTCAACGTCCTTTCCTTATCATGTTCGTGAGAAAGAAAAAAATCTGTTTCCGGAAGGGCCACCGTCTGTGTGGAGTGTGCATGTTAGTCCCCCGTCTGCGAGAGTTTTCTCCGGGGGCTCTAGTTTCCTCCCAGGTTCCAGAGATGTGCACGTGAGGTGACCTGGTCAGTCTGCATCATCCCAGTCTGCGTGCGTGTGGGTGTGAGTGACCCCATGACTGGGCGTCCTGTCCCGGATGGGGTCCCACCCTGAGCTGTTGGGGACAGGCTCCAGCCATGGAAACCCTGAAATGAATAAGTAGTTTAGAAAATTATTATCTTCCTTGTTTTTATTCATCTTTCTTAAATGTATGTATAGCTCACATTTAATGTTTGATATCAGAAGTGTTTTGGGTCTTTTTGAGAAGCTTTGGGATGTTTTCGTAACCAGAGATACGGCATGGGAACTTAACTCCTGTTTATATCTATTAGCCTGTGGTAAAATGAGCTTCATCATTTGTAATTTCAATTAAAGTACGAGTTTCTGAGAACCTATCCAGGACATGAAGTGAGGACTTACTATACTTGGACTTTCAGTTGAGATGGCTGACTAACCATTTATCTCTCTTCCACCCACAAAGTCCTTCTGAGATAATTAAAGAAAAACAGCGATACAGATGAATCCGTAATTGGAAGGATATCAACAGAGCAAAAGAGTATGGAATTTCTAGAAGAGTTAATCTAGGTAGGAGAAAACTAATGGAGGCAAGGAACCAGAAACCCCATTTAAGTAAAAGAAGAGACTTCTAAACAAATTTTCCCACTAGAGAATGGGGAAAGCTCCAATCAGAAGTAACTGGAGCCAGGAGAAAACTGAGCTGAAGAGGCTTCTCCCTAGTAATTGAGGGTCTGGGGAATCCCTGCACCAGCTCCCAGCTCTCAGAGCCACTGATTGAGCCTCTACCCTGGAGTAAATAAGGCCATATACATTTTTAAATAGCCAAATAAAATTAGACTTCTGATGAGTAAGACCTCCAGTATGAGCTCTGAAACTAGAGAAGACAGGCAGTAGCCCCTATGAGTAACAACTACTTTGAAGGACACAGATCCTCTACACACACACAGAAGGTACCCCACCACACTCAAAAAAAAAAAAAAAAAAAGGAGCCCATTTGGCCACACTCAATCCCTCTAGCCCTCCCCTTCTCTCTTATCATCATCGCTGGCTCCTATAATATGAATCTGTCTTCACTGCCAGGAGATCACACACCTTCAAATACAGATCAGTCAATATAGATCTTTTCTACAAATATAAATAGATAATTAAAAATTGCCAAGCACTGGGATAAAACCAGATTGTTTCATTTTGTTGTATTATTTCATTTTATTAGATAACTTATGACAAAATAGTTAATACGGGAAATGGAGACCATTTTTAAAACATGTGATTATTATTATAAGAGAAATTAAGAGAATACTATGCTCATTAAAACAGAATAGGCTACCGCGAAAAATATAGTTCTTGGAAATTAAAAGTGTAATTTTCTTGGAAATTTAAAGTGTGACTTTCTAAATTTAAAACAAATGTCAACTTTTTTAATATTAAAAAATAAGATTTTCTCATAACTACTCAAGATGTTGACCATCTTTTCATGTTTTTTGTCCACTTATAGCTCAATTTCTATGAATTGCTTATTTATATTTTTTGCCTATTTTTCCTTCTTGGGTCATAATAATTTTTCTTATTGATTTGTTCTTTGTATATTTTCTATATTGTTGTGTTGCTTTATATATATGAGACAGATATTTTCTTTTATTCTCTTTCAGGCTGCCACTTGCCTTTTAACCATCCTTAAACGTCTTTTAACATTCAGGAATTAAACATTTTATAGAGCATCATCTGTAATTATTTTTCTAAAAGCTTGGTGGACTTTAATTTTGCTTAAGAATGTCTCCCTCAATCCTAATATAATAATAGAACTTATTCTGGTGTAACTATAAACATTAAAACCATCTAATCCCTCTAAACATTTTACGGTTTTTCTATAAAATGAAGATCATGTCTTTCTCATAGGACTGTTGCGAGAATGAACAAGAAAATGCACATAAGATATCTGACACACGAAGGCACTCAGGACGCTTAGCTGTGGTAGCCTTACTGGGGAGATAAGAAAGTTGAGAGCAATGAAATAATGGGAATGGCCAAGATCAAATACACACAGTGATTCAGGACAGCTGGACCAAACGGTCATCGATTCAGGGCAGCTGGACCAAACGGCCT
Organism: Macroglossus sobrinus; assembly: GCA_004027375.1. Taxonomy (NCBI): domain Eukaryota; kingdom Metazoa; phylum Chordata; class Mammalia; order Chiroptera; family Pteropodidae; genus Macroglossus; species Macroglossus sobrinus. Next base: position 135,695 of record PVKZ01001719.1, read on the forward strand.
CTCCTTCACCTTTGCTATGGGCTGAAGAGCAGATTTTCCTTTTCACAGTTTTATGTTTAAACAGTGCACAGACACCCTGAAAATAGCGTACCCATCCCCCCGGTCAGTGCGGAAGATCGTTAATGGTTTGAGATTTGTCTTTGTCATTTCCTTCTTTTCCACCTCCTTCTCGACCTGTCATAGGGTATCTATGGCTTTGTCTTCCCTTCTCCTCACCTTGTCATTTTCACCCCTGCCCTCGCTTTGAATCTATCAGTCCACAGGCTATGTCCCTTAAGCCTGTGTCACCGGTGAAAGATCCAGGATTGCCAAACTCCACGGGAGGAAGAAACACTTTTGATTCGTCCCTATCCCCTAATTCCTAAGTTTCTCATCTCATTTTTTTTTCATATAAGTTACTTTAACAGGCTCCTTGCCTCTCAGCCTTCCTACCCACCTCTGCTTCCCTCCCATTCACATATACTCCATTCTGCTGCCCTAATGATATTTCTAAAGCAAATTCTGACCACGTCACTTTTTACTTAAAACGTTCTGGTGCTCTGTCACTCCCTGGCTGTTTGGCACTAGGAAAATATCTTCATTGGGTCACTTTCTCCATTCAAAGAGTAGGTATAATAACAGTGAGCCATTGCTTTTAATATAAAATTTAAATACTTTAGCTCGACCTATAGAAATCCCTGTGTGATCTTCAGCTTCATCCCTGGCCATGCCTTATCTTACATTTCTTGGTCCAATCATCCCAGTCCCTTTTCCGTTCCTAGAACACAGCACACTCACTCTTATCCTGTGATTTTGCACATGCTGCTCACTCTGTTTGTTAAAATTCTCTCTCCCCTGCTCCCAGGGTCCTTCTTTCCACCTTCATTGACTAATTCTTGTTTATACTTCAAGGTTCGGCTTTCTCCTAAACTAAATTTCTGACACATAACATGCTCTGAATAAATATTTGTCGAATGAATAATGACCAGATATTACGTGCACATAATCTCATTTAATACTCACAAAATTCCCGAGAGGTTGATATCGTTATTCCCATCATTGTGGATGTTAAAAAGCAAAGTTCACAAAGGTCGAGCAGCATATCCAAGTTTATACAGTTTATACAAGTGTCGGAACCGGTACTGAAATCCAGGTCTGCGTGGCTCTCAAGGACAAGTTCGAAGTGAAATAGAGGGTCGAGCAGGCCATGAAGGAAGAAGTAATAATAAAATCAAATCTTAAACATAAAGCCCTCAAGAAGATGGCCTTCTCAAGCACAGATGCATAGGTTTTCAGAAGTTGCACAAAATTCTTCAAGCCTGGCTTTTTCACCAACTCCTAGGGAGAGATGCCAAGGCCTCACGCAGCAGTGGTCCTTGTGGCCCATGTAGAGATGTGACGACGTTCCAGACAACCCTCCCTGCCACAGGGCCTCTAGCGTGAGAAATCAAGCATTAGAAGGTTCTTTTCAGGCTATTAGATCTCCTTCCTCTGTGCCGTAAGGTATAGCTCCATTTCTTTTTAAAAAATATCTCTTAATAAAAAGCTTTCATCCTGATATATAAGTTTACAAAAAAATCACACTGTTAAAAACAGTTTTAATATGAAGGGTAGTCGTGTAAGCACCCATTTTCAGAACTTGGGCCGTTCTCATTTGTAGTCATAGCACATTAAAAGACATTATTTTAGTGTGTTGTGCATGGTCATAGATTATAGCTACAGAAATAAAACCATGGCACAAGCATAGATTTTTATCTTTTCGAAAGGTTATAGTGTCTCATTCTCTGCTTATCCTAAGAAACGACTTTACGAAGAGTCACTGTTAAATTCGCCGGTAGCTTTTTCAAGTGGTTTGTTAACGGTATGTTTCTAATAATTCTATAATGGTTTGTCCTCAGACAATGCTGACTTCAAGTAGGGGACAAGGTAACTTCCTGGGAAGATGGATGCGATGCTGAATCGAGGTCTAAAGAGGTTAGAAGCAACAATTAGGTGTGTAATAATGATGGAATGCTTTGAACACAAGGACTGGGAGTGAGGCTCTCAAAATATAATGGAGAGATATATTGTGAAGTGGAAAGGTCTGGGAGAATATATTACAGTAGACTGTGTTTTGTGTGTGTGTGTGTGTGTGTGTGTGTGTGTGAGAGAGAGAGAGAGAGAGAGAGAGAGAGAGAGAGAGAAAGAGAGAGAGAGAGAGAGATCTAGAAAGACTCGTAAGAAACTGGTAAGAATGATTGCCTCTGAGAAATGGGATTAGAAGTACTGGGTTGAAGAGGCAGGTCAAGGTGAAGAGTAGATCTGATTTGCTGTGTGTGTGTGTGTGTGCGCGTGCATGCGTGAGCACGTGCACACATATGTTCTAACTATGTGTGTGCATTTTCATTTAGAAACAAAGCAAGAATGCCCAGAAGCAAAGCTCAGGGATCTAGGGGACACTCAAGCTCAGCTGAGCTACCTTGGGTGCAGTCTGTCAGAAGCAGCCCTGGAGCAGATCTGTGACTTTCAGAAAATTAAGGCTTCAACGGCTCCACTGTGCCCTGCCTGGAGAGAGCTTGCTGGCTAATACGAGAGCATAGAAAAGAGTGATGGGAAAACTGAAGGAGCGATGGGCCTTATGGAACCAAGGAAAGTGAGAGCTGGAAGTCAAGACTGTGTCCCCGTTCAGAAACCAGCTACCAAGGTCAGTGTTAAATCGTGGTCTCTGGTCTTTCCCGAGGAGTGTAGGTAGAAGGCATTTCGGACCATCATCATAGGGCAGGATCTTCCACTTCTCTCTACGTGCTTCGATAGCAAGTTTCTAATGATCCTTTGGTTTCCCATGCATCTTGTCCACAAAGAAAATATGTCCCAATAGGCAGAGGAAAGATGGAGTGAGGGGTAATTCCAGCCCACCTTGCAGTTCTGTTTTCTACTGTATTTAAACAAATAAAAAATGAAGTCACTTGTATGCAGATAATACAATACAATAGTGTTTTCATTTGTTTCCTAGCACTTCCTTTTATCAATTAAAGCAGCTGAATCATTCAGATTCATTGGCTCAGGAAAGATATGCGATAGCACAAAACGGGGGGAAAAAAGGAAACTTTTCTAACTTTTTTTCAAAGCTAGCTCCTTAGAATAAAAAAAAAAAAAATGATCACAGCAATGTATGAGAGCAGTAAAGGAAGGCCCTCCCTGTCGACCAACTAGACAAGAATCTTCCACATCTGGTAAAAGAAAAGAATTAAAGGGGAAGTCATACAAATAGGACACAAGTGTGACCCTGAAGAAAGGGGGGTCTCTGCCCTGCTTTGCAGGCTAAGCACAGGGACAGGAGCCAGAACCCTAACCCCCAGACGTGATTATAGAATCTGATAGCAGGAGAGACCTATGCCCGAACGACTAGGTAGGATCCTGGGAGGCAGCGTGACCCCAGAGAAGGAAAGTTTCTGTGATCCATGTAGGCAGATCAATGTCCAACCTTCAAGCAATTCTGGTGGGGCAACAATAACAGAACGGGTCTCACGCATCCAAGGGAGACAAAGAAATAGTTAAGACGGACTGGCTAGATTCGAAGGGTTGTACAGATGGGCACAAAAAATGTCTCTGTGACAACCTGCACGAACCAATTCGAGAGGAATAGATTTCCCCCGACCCCTTGGTGAAGACCAGATCTCCTTCCTTGCACTGCCTCCACCGATGCTCTGGAACCACGTCATTCCTATAACCACATAAACTTATATAAACCTTATAAAGTCAGAGCTCATATATAACCCCAAGTAAGGGAAAAGGCAGCAATCCAAATTGGCAGAGATTAAGTTTCTGCCATCCTGATGGAATGGCGACTCAGAATATATATTTTGCTGAGTTAGATAAGAATAGAAGTTGACATATTACTTGTGCATCTAAAATTTGTGGCCTTAGTTAGATTCATACCCACAGTACATATTATATATTCTAGCTTCCTGTGAGTTTGAGAAGTTGATCCAGAACTACTTAGATGCTATGAGCCATTGGAATGTTAATATCCCCACCAGCCTAATAAGGATTTTAATATCCATTGTGTGGGGTTAATATGAGGCTCCAGTGTAATAATGTATATAAGCTGCCAGACCCGGTGTAGATGCTCTATAAATACTATTTCCTTCGTGCCAATATCATCAATTCAGTTGACATTCATACAATGTTACAATTTCCAAGTTTGTAGCTGGTTAGACATTAATTACGCTTTAGGTTGGCTGCCTCGTGATGGCATCTTAGCATCTTAATCTCATCAGTAAAATGTCCTCACATCACATGGATTACTTCTGGGAAGGGTTTCTGTGGCCAGTTAGTCCCACCCACTGTGTGTAGTTTCCAGTAAGTTTCAATCAAAGAGAGTGTCCCCTCCCTGACCTGAGCATGCTGTCCTTTCCCAGTCCTCCCGCCACAAGCATCTCAGAGGCCATCTCCTGGCATTCTCACTTTCTGTCCCTTAACATACAAACTGAGCCGTGACCTGCCCGTTCGGATCCAGGAAGTGTGCGCTGCCCCTTTGCAGGCAGGACGTCTCCCCCTGTAGCCAGGTAAGAAGAAGGAGGAGCATCCGTGCGGCCCCTTCGGATACATTATTTCACTCAGTCTTTGTGATTATCACCATTTCACTGACAAGAAAAACCTGAGACTCAGAGAGGCTAAGTGATTTCCCCGGTACCCAAGAACTGGTAAGCGACACAACAAAACTGGAAGCTAAATCTGGAGGTTAAGCTAAATCTGGACGGCTCCAAGCTCATGCTCTTTCTGCCGCATAACCACCCGTGGAGGAAAGGATGTGAAGAGCACGGATGATTTGTACCAAAATGATGGTTGATTGGAGTGCATGGCCAGTAATTAGAGGTATTTGCAGTTGTCACCAAAATACACACATGTGTTTAGATAGGAACATGTAAACTCAGAGAGTAAGGGAGTAAGGGAGGGAAGGAGAGAGAGAGAGAGAGGGTGAGAGAGAGAGAGAGAGAGAGAGAGAGAGAGAGAGAGAGAGAGAGAGAACACATTTAAACATCTTTCTCTGGACTACAGTGAAAACCTGGGTTAACATTTAGTTCTATAATGGTAACGGTAATAACAATGCTTCGTGTATGTCTAGTACTTGGCTTTTCTAAGTGCTTTCAGATTCATTCTATGATTTAAATTTTATAACATCCCTGGCAGGACATAAAGGAAAAGCATCATTATTCTCATTCTAATGAAAAGGAAAAGAGGCACACACTTGTTCCACATCCCCTAGCAATCTCAGAAACAGAGCTGAGGTCTCGAACGAGGTGTGTGTGGGCACTCTAAGTGATGGCTAGAGAGATGCAGAGAGAGCTGTGACCTCCTTTTCCTTGGTGAAGCAGCGAATGAGGTGTACTAGTCAGAGCCTCAGCAGGAAACAGACAACATGGTCAAGTTGGCTAATGTGAGACTATTTTAATAAAGGGGCTATTTTTGCGAAAGAATGCTCAGAGGGTAGGGAAGCCACAAGACATAGTGCAGTTCTCTGGTTTGTACCAGTGAGGAATCATTATCACACATGGGACTGAAGGGCGACAGGGGGTGTGGTTATTAGAAGAGAGAGAGAAAATCTGTGCAGAGAGACCACCCAACAGGAGCTCTGGACTTCGGCCAAGGGACACGGCCAGGCTGCAGTGACCTCACGCCAAGGGGTTCAGAGAAATGTATACCTTGATCTTACCCCACTCCCTCTGTCACTCTGATCACCTGCTGGTGCTTCTTGTTGGCCAAATCCACCTGGAAGTCTGAGGCAAGGATCCTTATTATTATAGTCAAAACAGTTCAGCCTCATGAGGCACAGAACAGGGAGCAAAGGGGTAAAGTAGATCTGGAGGAGCAAACAAATGATATCCTGCAAGTGAGGTTTTCTACTAAGAGTCAGCGGCTACTCTAGAACAGTATATCAGTAAGACTTCAGCTTACTTGAAATGATTGAACAATGCAGAGGTATTACTGGACAGCCTTCATGTACAGCCAAATCAAGAGGCTGGTTCTCTGTGTGGGTCTGAGATCTGTCCTCAGTGTGCCAACTCTGCACTCCAGCTGCCTTACCACATGGTAGCAAAAAGGCTGCAGCAGTTCCTGATGTTGCATCTGCATACCATATCGTCTTGAGAAAGAGAAGGATCATGTTTCAGAATTCCCAGTAAAAGTCTTGAGACTCATTCTGATTGGATTATTTTCGGTTGTATACTCCATTGTAAACCAAACGTTATGGCTAGAATATGAAATGCATCTACTGGCTTAGCTGAGGGCACATGTTTCACACCTAGATAAAGGAATAGAATCTTTCCACAAATTACGTAGATTCTGGAACAGAAATTAGAGCTTTGTGGGATGGTTTAAGGGACTACCAAGAAGTTCCCACTCAAGTAGAATTGCAGACCTGCCACTGTTAGGAACGGGAGGAACCACATGGGAATAAGGAGCATTTCAGTCCAAAGTGTAATTAAACAACAGAAGCCTAAGATAAATTACTTGGACAAGGGTTTATTTATTTCACTCAATGAAGCAATGGTGGGTAGGCCATCAAGTGTTGGTGTAGTAGCTCAAGGATGGCCTTTGGAACTAGGATTCCTTTCTCATCATTGTTGCCTCGTGGTCAAAAGGCGTCTGTGGCAATTCCAGGCCTCCATCCAAGTTCAAGACAGGAAAAAGGAAAAGGGGCAAATGAAGGTCCAAAAGGGAAATGAGTTTACCTGGACAGCTCTTGCTTTCCTATCTACAAAAGGGAACCATTTACTTCCTTAGCCAGAACTATGCTCTGTGGCTACCTCTTAGCCACAAAGAAGGCCGGGAAGGAGAGAATTTTTGTTTCCTAGCTCAAGTTGTAGATGAAGATAAGGGAGGAGGGGACTGGGAACTGTTTTGGAGAGCTCACGCATGGTCTCTGCCACAGGAATGATTGCCTAACAGCACCGAAGACCCAGCTGGGGCAGGAAGTCATAAATCTGTGCTGGAGCCAACCAGCAGAGCATCGCCCGCTTGACAGTAATATTGGTTAACTGGAAAAAATGACAGCTTTATACTAAATTTCACTGATTCTGCTAACTTGGTAGAACGATGGGCCAAATTTTCCTAGCAAAGAGGGCAGTGAAGCCAACCGCATAGATAATGCAGAAAAATTGCTGGAACAGTTGCTGCTATCTCATTTCCAGAAAAAATTAAGAGCCTTTCTAAATAGATTTATAAGCTAAAGCTCATAGTCTGTAACATATACCCATACCCATACTGGTTATTTTTCCAAATAAGTTCATTCATCTAGGAAGAGCCTTTCCATCTAGTTTTAAAGACTACTAACAAAGTTTTAATACATGTGTAGATAAATTAAAAAAAAGTTTATATTTTAATAAGGCAGGTCTGGAAAAGGATTCTCTTATTGTGCAGTTCTCAGCTTTTTCGCATTATCATAAAAATATAAATATTTTTTCTTATATGGATATCTAGAATAGGGCCATATAAAATGTGTGCTTAATTAGATATAGCTCAATTAAATGAGCTTTGTGTATATAATTGTATAATCCAAATACAGCAATGCTCTGATTTTAGGACCCACAGCAACACATCTGAGAAATTGACAAATTCAACTCCAAAAGCCTTGGAGAAAAATGTAGATCTTCACAGGTCTTCTCAAGGAGCATCTAAGAGCGTTCACCCCCACATAACACACCACAGTGCGTTTCTTCAGTTCCGCATCACATGGCAGCTGTTGTCCCCGCAATTTCCTTCCCATCTCTCCTGCCTATTCCAGAAGAGACACCTCATGTTCTTATTTAAGGAGAACTCTTCACCCCTTTTTCTAGTCTCCCGCACATCAAAAGCTTGGTATATTCCAATCAGTACGTCAAAGGCCACATCCATCTTCCCAAGCAGAAAAAGACCTTCCTTCTTAAACAAAAGAGAAGGGAGAAAAACTGACAAAGGTCAAATCATAGCAATGCCGAACTCTAAGCGAGTGCTTAGTATAGCTTCATAGAAAGTGTCAGCAACTTCCCACCTTTAATAAATGGTAAAAGTACTGAAGCAAACACATATTAATAATTTATTTTCACATGGCACTATGTGGCAAAAATAACGAAAGTCACAGATTTCACATGTCTTCAGTGTAAAATAGAAGGAGGAAAGAGAAAGAGGAAGATAATAACTAAAAAGCTATGAAGCAAGAGCAATAGTTACATTTTTGTTAGAAATATAAATTTTAAACTCTCAAATAAAAAGTATATGTTCAATGAAAAAATAAAATGGCTCCCACTGTAAATGTATAAGAAAAATTATGTTTTATGTAGCATGTGAATGAATGAAGGTACTTTGTGGTTTGTGGCTATCCTTAGGTATATTAATCACTTACAAGTAAAATAAACTGATTTCTGTATAAAAACAAAGAAATGATTAGCACAATTATTAAGCTAACCAATGATTCCAAGAGTGACTACTTTGAATCCCTGTGACATTTATTAACTGGCATAAGTAACAAATACCTATATTCCAATTTGGTTTCCTCAGTCAAGTCATTTAGTTTTTGTCCACGTCTCTGCTTCTTTATCTATTGAACTGCAGGGATAACATTTGTCTTATGTCTAATTTTCCATGTGCAGTAAGATCGATCTAAACAATGCTTATGCCAGCATTTTGAGAATTGTGTGAAGTACTATCAAACCCAAAGTACTATTATGAATAATAGTAGTGGCAGATATTATTTAGGGCTATCCACACAGCATGCAGCAAGATGATGCTATGTGCACTAGATAGGTAATAAAAATGTATGATGGTTACTCTGAAATATTTAGCCTTCATATCATTGTCTAGGACAGTATAATATGTTCCTTGGAATTTTAATTAGTAGATAATAACAACAGCTACCATTTAGTGAGCACTCAAGAGGCACTAACTTAAAGACTTTAAATACTTTACATCATTTAATGCTCACAAGAACCTGATGAGGGAGGGAAGTGTCATCATCATCTTTATTTCATGGAAGAAGAAACTGAGAATCAAAAGTTGAACTCACTCAATTCACAATGGAATTGAGTCGTAAGACTTAGAATGGAATCCAGGTGAAGAATTGACATGCCACTTCATCTCCTTGGCGTTAGACCATTGAGGAGGATAAACTACTTAGGCGACAAATACGTGCTGTCTGATAGAATGAACGTACACAGACCCCCGCGTTTCACGTAGTTAGGACATAACCAGATTCCTATAATATCCACATATTATTATTTTCTAAATGAAGAAGGGAAAAGAAACTTTCTCATACCTCTAATAACTGTCATCATCAAGAAACAAGTTTTTAAGAGCAGACTTTTCCTGATAACTCAATGAAAAGACTAGATTGTAAACTTCCAATTAATTTTGATGAAAATTTTCTAAAATATACCAAAAAAAAATTTTTGAAGATCAGTGCTCAATTGACTTCTCCCACTCCCCAAAGGGATTATCACACCTTATCTTTTCACCTCAAACATTCAACACCTCCTCCTTCATGTCAGCTAATGATCTCACCTCTAATTTTACTGAGAAAATATAATCTGTACAAAGAGACCCCACCTGCCAGATCTTCCACCACCAAACACTAATCCACCTGTGTCCACACCCACATAGCATCTCTCTTTGCTCTCTATGCTGTGTTCTGAGCTATTTTTTTATGATCATGCAAATCACTAATTTTGCCTTCAACTATATTAGAATTCAAATCTTCTAATCATTTGAGCTCCCATGACTAGTTTTTATTAACAAATTTTTGATCACCTTTTTGTTGCACTTTTGCTTATTTTTATTCCATAATTTCTCGTTCTTTTTATTAGACGTTATGCCTTTATCTCTTCGATCATCTCAATCCTATTTATATTAAACCCTTACCAAGTTACTCCAGAGATGAAACTGATTTCATCTATAGTCAGTTTACATTCTAATTCTTGATTCTGTTGGCTTTCTTTCTAAGCATTAAACCTAACCTCATGTTTTGAAAGTTGGGTTTGCAAGCTCATATTGAAGCATTTGGAAGCTTTTAACATTTTTCTTTCTATCTCTCCCCATGCCTTCAACCATGAGCTCACCTCTCACTGTCAGCAGACCCTCCATCAAAAGCCAAGTCTTATAATAGCAGCTTGGAATTTTTGCCCTGAGGTGATATTTTGGAGTCCTCAAATCTAGCCATAGAGCAATTAGGCAGCTTGGCTCAATTTTTGGTTGTAAGATTGTATCTAGGTACCCCCATCACCCTGGATCCACAGCTTTCTAAAAGCCATGTCTCCAAGTAAAAAACATCTGGAATTTTAATAGCTCTTCAGTCTCACCCCTGAGAAGGGAAGAGTTTTTAAACTATAAGGTTGTATCTAATTTCTCATGGAGCAATTTTAGTGTCCTCTACTCATCAGGAGCTGAAATCCTGGCCAGAACTCTATACTTTCTGGATTTTCCATAAACTTTATGGCTTTAGCCCACACGATTTGATATTTTTGTCTCATTTCCAACTAAAAGATGTTTTGTCTTATTTTTTGAACCTGGATTTTGCTTTATGGTTTTCTCCCTTTAGTTTGATATATTATTGTCATATGTTTGGAGCAGGGTGCGTTATCAAAACTTGAACTCAGGAGCCATCTGGTCTAAAAGTCATACCCATACACTCTGTCTTTTCTATCATTTCTGTCAAAAGCCAGTCTCCTCATTTGTGCATTGCAGTTTATCGACCCATATCTTCTTGAGGACTTCGCTCCAGTAATTATTCTCTTCTTTCTGAAATATCACCCATTTTATTAAAAAAAAAAAAAAGAACCCAGAACGCTTCTTAGACTTCACATTCCCCTCTAGCTACTTTCCATTTTCTTGCTCCTGTCTATACCAAAAATTCCTTGAAAAGGTTCTTTATATTTACTACCTTTACATTCTCATGTCTCATTCTTACCACCACTCATTGCAATGAGGCATCATGCCTGAGACTACATTGCAAAGGAACCACTTTGCTCATGTTAAGTTGGAATTGTCAAGTAGGCATCCAAGCAGAAATAATGAATAAATAGTCTTGAGGTTCAGAGAAGAAGAGTTCAGGGCTGAAGATACTAATATGAGACTCTTCAATATATGATATTATGGCAAAGATTACTAGGTGCTCATCTAATATTTTTTCTCCTCTGTTTTCTTTGTACAGAACTTCAGTCTTAGCTGAGCGTACTGCTGCCTGAAATTAAGGCCACAACTGCTAGCCTTGCTAGAAGTGAGATATGAACATGACTGAGTCTAGCCATTGAACTACTGTGATAAAGGCGTACATGTGTGTGGGGTGGGAATTGGGGGTGCTTCCAAAGATTCATTTTTAAAAAGCTGATCTGCTGGGAGAGGCCCCTTTCTGCTTTCCTTCTTTCTGAAATGTGTAAATGATGCCTAGAGCTAAATTGACCACCTCAGATCATAAGGTGGCTGAGAATGCGAGCCACTTGCTAGAATGATACAACAGAAAATCAGAAATAGCCCGAGTCTCTATGACTTTGTGGATCTGTCACATCAGCTGTGAACGGACTCCTTCTGACTCCTAGTGAGTAAGAGAATTAACTCTTATGTGTTTAAACGACTGTATTGGATCGCTGTTATCAGCAGTAGAGACACAATTGATTAGAGAACAGATGGCATTTAAAGTCTTAGGCATGGAAGAAATCACCTAGGAAATAAACAGAAGTGTAGAACAAAAGAAAACCACACCGGAGCCTCTGGATCTCTAACTCATAGGAAGAATTGGATCTAAGGCAAGAGACTGATGATGAGGGGTGAACAAGGTCACAGGAGAACCAGGCCAGTGTGGGGTCCAGGAAGCAAGTGAAGAAAATGTTTGAAGAAGCAGTAATTAATTGTCAAATGCTACTCATCGGTCAAATAATACAAGAACTGAGAACTGACCGTTGGATTTAGCGACATGGAGGTCGCTGGAGACCTGGACAAAAGTGAGGTCAGAGGTATGGAGGGAAAAAGCCTGATCTGAGTGGATATAAGGAAGAATGGGAAGAAAGGAAGACAGAAAGTATAAGCCACTTCTAAAAGTAGTTCTGTTTCAGAAAAGAGCAGAGAATTGGGGCAATAGCTGGAGAGGTAGACTCAAAAGTTTTTGTTTGCTTGTTTGTTTTAAGATAAGAAAAATAATAGTGTGTCAGGTACGTACGGGAATGATCTCATTTAATGATGCAGAAATGAGAAGGCAGAATTGTTGGTGTGATATATGTTTAAACCAAGTTGCTCCCTGAGCTTAACTCTAATAATCACTTTATTATGTTTTCATAATTAATTATCATGTAGCTCATTTCTTCTGGTTCTTTTTTATTTAGGATAATATAAAATTTAAAAACTCATAAAAATAATAAACTCAATGCATTAAAAAATAGCATAAATGACTACAAAAAATAATTTTGAGGAGAATGTTTGATTAAAAAACAATGAAAATATATCCTAATTCAACTTTATTTAGATTATATTATTTAGATGCTAAGTGCTTCAAATACGTACAGATATAAATCTCTAATGTATTAAGAATTACAAGCTGATGACAAAAGAAAAAAAGTGCAGTAACTTTACTTTAAGGTTGCTTCCTATCCAAGGATGGAAACTTTGATCTACAATGTATAAGGCATGATTCTGAGTTTGTCTTTCCTGTAAGAATTATAGCATGAATAAACAAATACAATTTTAAAACACAATTGCTGTCTTCAAAGAGCGCTTTAAACGCAAGGCATTATTAGTTAAGGATGGAGAGGACTGCGATGTGACTGGTGAAGCTTTAGTATTTATAACGTTACAAGGAAGCTGGAACTATACCAACATTAGGTGGATTCTTCCACCTGATCATGGGTATTTGCACTACAAGTCTCTCTGGGAAGGAACTAGGGCGACCCCTGCTGGGAGGATGAAGTGAAGGGCTCTCTTCATACAGGGCCAGGCTTAGGGTAAATAAAAGGTTGCAGTTCAAAAGTTTTGTGGATGAAGATCCTTAAGGTACTTTGTCATTATTTCACTTTTCTGTTTGTACTTTTCATTCAGGCAAAGTTTTCTGTCTTCCTCTGGCTTCAGCCCCATTTTGTTCGCACTCTGCTTCCCTTGCTGTCCTGTGTTTTCTCTCCCTTCGTCTTCAGCCCTGATCTCAACTCTGTTCCCAGCCCTCACTCTGCTAACTCCCTTTCTGGCCTGAGCCACAGTTTGAAAATTTTCAAGATTAAGCAGACATGAAAAATTTTGGAAAACTAGGATTGAGAATATCTGCTCATCCTTCCTTTAAAATAAAACCAGTAGAACTTGGGAAAAGGAAAAATAACATTTGTTTTTTCCTGATGCGTATGCCATTTTTATCTATTTTATTTCACCTTGCTCAGCTACAGCGAGAAATTAATGGCACTGCTAGAAAAACAAGTGAGAAATACTGTTCCAAAATTTCCACCTGTTAAATTGGTAAATACAAGCTAGTTGAGTTTCTAATGAAATGATAAAATAATTTCAAGCCTACATTTTTTAGAAGTATGTTGCAATTGTCATACTGTGTGAAGACTGTTAACTAAAAATTATTCTTTGACTTTCTTGCAATATGTTAGTATACTGCTCTATTATGAACCAAATAAGAAAATTTTGTTTTAAACTATACCTTAGGTAAAAATTTTATTCTCACAAAGGAGACATAGAGGCAAATCAATTTTTTAATGTTAATTAAAGGTAAATTCCTCAAAAATGATTGTAGGAAATTACTTTCCAAAAGAGTATATGAAACCTAGATATTTAGAGATAAGTCATGAGTGCTGTAAGGAATCAAAGAAGTTACAGTTAATTCAAAAATGAAACATCAATGTCATGATAAAAATCTTAAGTCACACTACAGATTTTTTTTCTGTAAATGGTGAGGGCTTTGGCTTGAAGAATATTTTGCTACAAGGATTGATGATTTTACTTTTCATTTGTGTGTTTTCGAGTGTTTATAGATAATATATTTGTAGCCTGTAATGTGAATGAAATAAAATAACACCCTATTTGTGGATGAGGATTTAGAATGAGGAAAGAAAAAGAATATAAGATAAAATGATCATATATGACAGGCTGAAGTAATTAGTCTTCTAGATAAATAAGAGCCAAGACAGGGCTCCGAGGAGTCATAGCAAGAAAAGAATCATGTACATGAAACCCCAAATGAGTCAATTAATATGGAAATTTTGTTTCCAGACCCCATTAAAGGACTTTTGTGGCTCTCCTAAGAGTTCACATACCCTACATAGGTCAAAAATCCCTTCTAGGAGAAGATACTATTCTCTGAAGTGTGCAAATGGTCGATCAGATACACAAAACTCTTGAAAGATTCCTCATAATTTCAGAGAAACATTAAGGTTAAAAAGAAGTCTGAGGAGAGGAGATGGCCACAGGATTGATAACTGTAAGGCCTGAGAAGTCTGGAGAAAGTGATGAGGTTTTATCAGTGGTCCTTCAGTGATCCCTTGCACCACAATCTATAAATTGCAAAACCAAATTGCTTTAATTAGTTTCTGTCTCACTTCAGAGTTCTGCTTAATATATCAAGTAAAGGTGAAATTGAAAGTAGAGAAAGAGACACAGAGAGAGAGAAAGAGGAAGATAGAGACAGGAGAGATTGGTACTGTAAATTAAAGACTTGATAGGATTGTTAGCCTGGGGTTTATGACCCAGAGTGCCCGTGGACAGTTTTCAGAGGATCCACAAACCTAGGGGAAAATATTTTTTCTCTTATGTATTCCCCAATATTTAAAATTATAGTTAGGGAAGAAAAAACTTTTGTACAACTTATATTTTTTATTAAAGCCTTGTTTCATACTAAATAAGTAAAAGGCAGCATGCAAACCAAGGTATAGTTTGGTCATTTATAATTGTCATCATTGGCCAGTTGTACGTCTACCAGGTCTTCCTTTGATATGAATTGAAAATGTGATATATCATTATAATTATGGACATATATGCATTGATACTAGCTTGGGCTAGGAAATATCATGAAAATCATACACGTATCTCCTTAGGTTTTATTTGTATCGTTGAACATCATGGAACACAAAAGTCAGAAGGCATCTTGTGTGACAAGATTCTTACCGATGGGAGTTGGAAGTCAGTAAAGCTGAACTGATCCGTCACATCCTGAAAATACGTTGTATAATCTGCCTCTTTTGCCTAAGTAGAAGGCTCCATTAGAAAACGTTAAAGCTTTACCAAAATTAGATTTACCCCAACACCAATAGTGTTGTCTTGAGTCATCCTACAAAATTACTTGCTGCATTACCAAAGCACCTTAGTCAAGCAAAGCAATATGCCTTGGAAATGGTCAAGTTGCTTTGTGCCTTAAAGGAAAATTTAAAAAACGAAAGCAATGCCTCTGTCAAATGTTCTCATCCACTCCAGAAACACTAATATCTATTGCAGTATTTGGAAGCAGATTGTAGAGGAATTGCCATTTCTCTTCAAAATGAAAGTATTGACTTCTCTCAGCAGAGCCAAGCCCTGGTTCCCGTGTTATTTGCACAAGGACAGTGTCAGACGAGGGTTCCTGCTTTGGGAGCCTTTGGGAACGTTCAAAGGCCTCCTGTGGTTTCGAACTTGCAAAAACTTTATTTGCCAAATAAAACTTCACCTCGAACCTTGGTCCTGACGATGGTTGGAGAACTGGCAATGATTAGCAGCACCTCTGGAGTTTCTGCCCCCGTGAAGAAAGAAACGCCACAGCACTGAGGGTTTATCCCTTCCCAGATAGTCTTGCATTCATGTCAAAGACGATTTTTGTTTGTGAATAAAAATTTTGTTTACTAGCCCAAAAGTTATCGATCTATTCAGAGTCAGCAACTTGAATTTCTGTCTTCTCAAGAAGTTTTGTTAGGAGAGCAGAATCAAGTTCTCTGCGAAACAGAATTCTGCTAGTTGTGTGAAAGATACATCTAGTAAAACCTCGACTGAATTCGGGATAGAGGACTGGTACTGAGCCTTAAGATCTCAGATTAAACAACACTTCTTTAGGGTCCTATCCCTTCATATTGGTTCTCACAGAACCATGTAATTTTCCTCTGTAGGAATTTTGTATTTGTGGTTGTGGCTATTTGATGAATATCTGTATTCCCCACTAGACTATCAGCTCAATGAGGGCACAGACTAATTCTATCTTAATTGATCATTGTATCTCTACACATAGCACAGTGCTAGGCACATAATGGTCCCAATAAATACTCAGAAACACATGAGTAAATGAACAAAAGAATAAATGGCAGGAAACAATCTTTCCACAGCCTTCCAGATATATGTGTCCTTTCGAATAATAAAAGGTGGCTACATGTATTATAAAACTTTATCTGAATTAAGCTAATTATCACAACAATCTTATCCAATAGGCACTATTTCTATCCATCGATGAGGAAATCAAGGCCAGCTACTTGCTTAAGTTCCCATGGTTCCTAAGGGATGGAGCCAAGCTTCAGGCAGTCTAAACTTGGAGCCCACGCTCCCATCTCAAAGTCCCCTCCGTACTCACTATTAGGGGAGCTGCTAGAAAAGTGCTTACTCTGGGTGAAACTACCTCTCCGGTATTGAAGGCTGGAGGGAGGTGGCTATGGAAACTTTACAGACCCAGCGGGGACGTTGTCTGCCAGCTAGAACCAGAATAGCAACTTCTCTGCAGGCAAAAACCTCTAGAACTGGGAAACACTGCAGACCTCTGTATGTTCCTTCTTCTCAAAATGCCATAGGGCAGTATCAATGGAGCAGATTTGGACCAAGATGACCTCAATGACTGGCTGGCGGGCAAAGAAATGATACAAATGGAATCCAACTCGCAACATGTTTGAGAAGTCTTAGATGTCTCTGCTTGGAGCCAATCCTAACCTGAAATAGCAAGTGATGGGACTTTAGATTGCATCTGAAATACCTACCCTCATAATGAGGAAGTTCAGAACTTACTGCCATCAGAGTTAGAGTTGAGACTTGGAGAATGTCAAATATGACCATGCCAGAGTCCATGCCAAAAGGTAAAGTTCTTATCAAAGTAAAAAAAAAAAAAAAGCCATGTATCTTTGAAATTTCCTTTTGAAAAAAAATCTTTATTTTTAAATATACAATCTGGATTTATTTTTTTAAATGTTCAGGCATTGGCTGTTCTTTTTTGCAAGAATATAAGCAAGGAAGATCCAATTACTTGTTTAATAGAAGATTCTCTGTAGAGAAGGAAAAAAACACAGTGTATGTAAATTTGTGCTGGTGCTTTCATATACTTTTTGGTATCTGTGACCTAAAAGGAATTAGGAATCTCCAGTCTCTAGGTTGAAGCTCTTTTATGGGTTTGTAGCTGAGAAGTAGGTAGTTTAAGGGGCAAATATATGGGAAAAGGAGGATTTTGTTGAAAGTCTGTGTGAGGATATTTTCCACATGTCCTTCCAGATTCACTCTCTGTCCCACCAGCTCTTCTCTGAACCCCTGGCAACTGACCTATGTAGAATCGTCACCACCCCCCTGCTTTCTGGCTTCTGGTTGGTTCTTCTACCAAAAGCCACACTTTTGTTCAGCAGCCCCTCTCTTTCAGCTTCCGGAAGCTGACTCTTCCTACCGCCCTTTTAGGCCTAGGGCTGGCAACTGTTTCCTGCTAGGTTAACAGTCTCTTCATTATAATGTATTCAATGACCTTTTGACTGTGTTTTTTATTAAGATCCTGATGGATACAGACTGCTTCTCTTCCTTCACTTTATTTAGTCAAGAGAATTTTTTTTTAAAGGTAAAAGAAAGAAAAAATGAGCTACATCATCAAAGATCTGATCCATGAAACAAAGAAGATGGACTTCATGAAAATTAAAAACTTCTACCTTACAAGAGACAATGTCAAGAAAATGAGAAGACGGACCACAAAAGAGAAAAAAAAATGTGCAAAAAACACCTGATATAAAGGGATGATATTCAAACTATACAAAGAACTCTTAAAACTCAACAGTAAGAAAACGACTGGATTAAAAAATGAGCCAAAAGATATTCATAGACACATCATCACAGAAGATATATGGGTGACAAATATGCACATGAAAAGATGCTCTACATCATATGGCCTTAGGAAAACGCAAATTAAAATAGAAATGAGATGCTAGTACTTACCAATTAGAATGCCTAAAATTCAGAACACTGAATACCAGATGCTGATGAGAATGTGGAGGAAAAGAAACTCTCACGCGTTGCCAGCGGGTTTGGTGGTTGCTTACAAAACTAGACATAGGATTTCCATAGGATCCAGCAATCACACTCCTTGGTACTTACCCAAAGGAGCTTTATTCATAATTGCCGAAACTTGGAAGCAACCAAGATGTCCTTCAGTAAATGAATGGATGAATAAACAGTGGTACATCCAGACAATGAAATAGATTCAGTGCTAAAAAGAAATGAGCCATTAAACCATAAGAAGACATGGAGGATGTTATAAGTATATTAGTAAGTGAAAGAAGACTATTAAAAAACCTACATACTGTATGATTCCAACTATATGACATTCTGGAACAGGCAAAACTATCCGGCAAAATTATCAGTGTTTGCCAGGGGTGGGGAGAGAGGGAGAACAGAGGGGATTTTTAAAGGCAGTAAAAATACTCTGTGTGATATTGTAATGACAGATAGATTTCATTACACATTTATTCAGATTCATAGAATGTACAATACCAAGCATGAACCCTAAAGTAAACTATGGACTTTGGTTGATTATAAGTCAATGTAGTTTAATCCTTGGTAAAAAATAAAAAATACATATATATTTATATATATGAATATATATATGTATATATATGTGTGTGTGTGTGTGTGTGTGTGTGTGTGTGTGTGTGTGTGTGTGTATATATATATATATATATATATATATATATATATACCATTCCGGTGAGTGATTTTGATAAGGGGAGAGGCTATGCATGTATGGTGAGAGGGAATACACAAGAAATCTCTACTTCTCTTTCAATTTTGTTGGAAACCTAAAACTGTTCTAAAAGAAGACCTTAAAAATATTTTTAAATTACTTTAAGTAACTGAAGACTAAACTTTGTACTCACTCTACATTTCTCTCCCCACGTTCTCGTCTCAGTCTGATAGCTTTGGTTCCTAGAATGCCCTGTGGCCTCCTAACCCCACCCCTGCTCTTCCTCCAGCAACATGGAGATCCCAAAGCGTTCCAAAAGCGTTAGTAAATGACGGCGACTTTAAAGATGCTTCCCTGGGCAGATGAACAAGATGGTGACATCACTCTTTCATGGAACAGTTTTCTAGAAATCTCCCTCTTCTGGCATCTCGTTCCAAAGCTCCTCCCCAGGGGCTGTTTTCTCATCCTCTCACTTCTCCCCAGAACTCACCTGTTCTTCCACAGTCCTGGCCCTGCCGCTTCCCCTCCCCCGCACCCAAAAGTCTGCACAGCAAAAGCAAGACCAGTCAAAACACTGCTCTAACACTGCCCTCCTTCCACCAGAGGTCCCTGAAGTGTCCTTACACTGCTGCCTGCGAGGAAGAAGCGGTGGCTATGTATCATCAACTCCCGTCATTCCAAACGGTTCTCTGAACCCTTGTCACCAAATGATCAGATCTATAAAGATTGTCTTGAATGTATTTTTTTTTTCTTTCAAAAGAACAACAAGTCTCTTTTTCTGGTAAGAAAAGTAACAGTCGCTCATTACAAAAAAAAAAAAAAGAAAGAAAATTCAAACATTGCAGAAATGCTTAATTTATAAAGTTAAATTTCTCTTTCATTCTAATAGCTACAGATATCCACTTTATTCGTTTGGAGAATGGTTTTCCAGATCTTTTTTCTTTGCATATTCTAACCAATATTATTTTATTTTTTAATAAAAAAAATAACTTTTTCATGAGTAAAAGATTTCTATAGCAAATAAGCAATATGAAAAGATGCTCAACAGCATTGGTCATTAAGGAAATGGAACGTAAAGCCCCAATGAGATACCAGCAAGCACCTATTAAAATGATTACAATTGAAAAGACTGGCCACATCATGTGTGGGCCAGGCTTCTAAGACTGGAACTTTCATACATTGCGGGTGGAATGTAGTATGAAATGGTATAGTCACTTTGGAAAACAATTGGAAGTTTTCTTAAAAAGTTAAACACACACTCTCCATATGATCCAGTCATTCCATTCTTGAATACTTACCCTGAAGAAACGAAACCATATGTTTATAGAAAGACTTGTACACAGATGTTCATAGGCTTATTAAAAAATAACTCCAAACTGGAAACAATCCAAACGTCCATCAACAGACAAGTGGATAAACAAATTGTACTATAGCCATACAATGAGATGCTACTCGATAATATAAAGGAATAAATTCTTGATACATGCAACAACATGGATGAATAAAATGCTGAGTGGAAGAAGCCAGACAAAAAAACATATATACTAAAAGTTTCCATTTTTCTTAAAACTGTAGAAAATGTAAACGAATCTATGATGACAGAAAACAAGTCAGCGATTGTGTGGAAGAAAAGGGCAGGAGAGAGATTATCAAGGAGCACAAGGAAACTTTTGAGGGTGATGGATATTTTCGCTCTCCTAATTATGGTGATAAGTTTACAGGTATAGAGATCATTCAAAACTTATCAAAGTGTATACCTTAAAATATGCAGTTTATCATATGTATATTGTAATCTGAATAAAGCAGCTGAAGATGGAGACAAAACAAGGTATACAACTTAGCAGTTTATGTGATTTATGCAACTTATCTCAGTGAACATATGTGTATGATTTTTTATGTAAAGGAGATGAAGGGCACAATTGACATCAGTTGTACTAAACAAAATCCCATTAATAATAATAATAAACTATCTAGTTCAACAAATAATGTGTTACCAAATCACCTTTTTGTGTGTATTTCACTTGTGCAATCTATAAAGTTTCTCCAAAATAACCACCAACTTCAGATTGGTAAAAATCAATATTATAAATGGAAAAGTCAGTTATTCTATAAGTTTTGTTACCCTTCTCAGATATTTCTCAGTTTCTAATTGGTTTAATTCTATTTTTATCTAAAGTTATTTGGAAAAGGAAACAGTTATTGATATATATTTTTTAAAATGCTAATAATTTTGCTGCCCATATCTCAAAGTCAAACAGATCTGAGTTTGAATCATTGTTTTGATCATAGGTAAAGTCTCCTAGCTTTAGTTTACTCATTGATAAAAAGGGATGGAATGATACCTACATATTAGGGTTTTCATGAACAGTAAATGTGCTAATTCATATAACCTATCTATCGTGTATGGTAAATGCTCAGCAAATGTTAGTTTCCTTCCCCTTGTTCTTCCTAAGCAGATTCTTCTATACCACTACATAATCTGCTACATAGGTAATAGATAAATAAGATGTTTCAGGTAATCTTGAAGTGACAGATGAGGCCTTATAATTGAGGCCAGTGGGGAAAGGGCCCACACATTCAAAGAGAGAAACCAAACACATCACCTTGGAGATAGCCAAGTTGATCCAACAACCAGCATCCACCAAGAGTCTAGAGATTCATTTGGGAAGAGACTTTCTTCATGGCAGCCTTGAGAAGAGAGAGCACTGCAGTTGCATAGACCCAAGGCTGCAACAAGATCTCAGTGCAGTACAGAGTAACTAAGAATTCTTAGGAAAGCTTGTCATGTATCTCCTGGAGTTTGGGGGCGGAGGCTGGTGCCTGAATGACCCTGAGCACAGGTGGGCTAGAGTTCTCGCCAATGTCAGGGCCAGAAGGCAAGATTGGAGAGGACCTGAGGTCTGTTTATACACCAGTTGTAAATATTTTGAGTTGCAATGAAGCTAATAACATCTTATATCAAAATAAGAATTACTCTCACAAACTAAAGACAAATACATAAGCATCTACGAGGGGAAAGGAGAGTTTAGGATTTCACTGGAGTTTTCATCGGTTTATATAGTTCATATACATATGGATAAGAAGTAATTAAACATAAATCCTTAGGTGGTTCTAACTGGAGGCAGAAATATTTGAATATATTACAAAGTGATACCAAAATATATGATCGTAAGAAATTAATCATAAGAAATTATAATAAGGTTCTTTGAAATAAAAATGTATTTGAAGGCAGAGATACTTATATCCCTTTACCATAAATAATGTTTGTTTTATATACAAATTTAGGTAAATAAAACCATAGAGGGTAATATCATAGAATTCAGTTACTTTTCTATGACCAAAAGAAGCTATTCTCTGTTCCCAGAACAATTAAGTACTTCGGTGCCTTGAGATAGACTGTTCCATAGATGAGTCAAAAGCAGCCTCTGTGTATTAGCCCCCAGGTTGTTTATGTCTTCCCTTCAGGCTGAGACCCACAATCTCAAAAGCCAGCTGGTGCCAAACGCAAATTTGTACACATCGAATTGTTCTTAAAGTAGCCTGAACAATAAAAATTTTAGCCACTTTGTATCTGCCTGTTAAACCCTCACCCAACAGGTTTACCTATTGATAAACACGGCCTTGGAGTGATAAGTCTCCAAGCTAATGATGCAGGAGAGCTCTCAGCAGAGACCTCCCCTCGCTCATTCCTCTCTCTCCTAGGAGCTCCTTGCCTTCCTTTCTCTCTGAGTGATGGCCCCTGCCATTAGCCTCTGGCTAGTCTTCTGCTAGGAAGGACTTCCCCTCTCCACAACCTTCAAATGTCATCCAATAAACTTCTGTGTTACTGCTTCTCTTAGTCACCTTTTTCCTTGATCAGACCCACATCCCTCAAAGTCCTGCATAGGCTAATTCCAAATTCGATAGAAAAATTATAAAATGCTGCCAATTATGGTTAAGATATAACTACAAAAAGCAAATTTTGAGAGACATCTGTTAAACAAAATCCAACTGAGTAAATATGATTATCTAATTGGCTTTATGAAGCCATTCAAGAATCAGGCAACACCCCACCAGGTGACGTACTAGAAGGGTGTTTCTGAGGGGGTTTGTAAAAGGCAGGTTTTTATAGGAAAAAGGACAGGGCAAAGAAACTGTTGACAGAAGAAGAAAGGATTATATTTAGACCAGGACTTCTTTGGGGGAAGAGTTTATGGCTAGGGTTTTTATTATGCAGATTTACCTCTTCTTTCTTGGGTGTGGGGCAGGTTGTACAGAGGGCCCACGTGACAGATTATTTTACTGGAGTTTGACCAGAAAATTCCAGACTGGTCGATTAAGATTACATTTCTGGGAGAGGCTGAAGCTCCAATTAAGTCACGTATTAAATCTAGGTTTGGTATCCTGGGCAAAATTTAGCACAAGTGATGCTATTTGGGGCCTTTACATATTTACAATTCATTTACTGTAATCTGAGACTGTTAAGAAGAGAAAAGGTGTGGGAATTGTACAAAGATTCAAAAGATGTCAATTTGGCCTAAGCAACCAAATATATTTCAAACTTAAATAAATTCTTTCTATTTCCACCATTAAGTTCAGTGGGAATGGACTGTGATCTTGGTTCTGTCGTTTACTAACTGTACAAACTTGAGCAAGTTTTTTAAAAATCCCTCTGAACTACCAGTTCTGTAACCATAAAATGGAGATAATCATACATATTGTGAAGTTATTCTGAGTTACTGTGAATATTATTTGAGATAACAAATGTGAGGCACCTGGTACCTAACAGATTTTCTGAATTTGTTAGCTATGATGGAAACATGTTTTTTCTTCACAAGGATTCAGAGTGCTATCACATGATCATATGATATATGATATATGCCATTGATCTTTATAACAGGAGAGTGTTTTCAGCAATAATTTACTAAAGAAAAAGCTAACAGTTTCAAAGGTAGAGATGGTCCAAGTCAGTTGCTTATTGAAAAGGCTATTATTCTCCAGTCTCTCCCAACCCCCTTGCCTTAAGTCTTCACCCCAACAATCAATAAGTTGTTGAGTTTCCTTCTTCTGGCTTTCAGCAGTACTTTGGTTTCATTTGGAAGACAATGTGGTCTAGTGGGTAGACGGAGCAAAGATCTTGGAGCCAGCTGGTTCCAGCGAAGTGTAGAGGAGGCTAGCCACAAAATCACCAGCGCTGAGGCCCCAGACAGAACCCTGGATCTCCCAAGCCCCAGTCAACCCTACGACAACAAAGTGAAATGTGCTAGAGTCAGGTTCCCTTTTCCTAAGAGTAAAGCATCTTTAAAAGGGGGCCCAGGCAGCTTGAGAATTAAAATAATATATACATACATCTATATGTTTTTCAACAAAATGAACTCTCAACGCAGTAGCAAAAAAACAAAAATGCAAATATCATTGATTCACATCAAATCCAAATATCAGAAGTGTGGAGATGGCATTTCCCTGCATTCTTCATAGCTAGATATTTTATTTAAGCAACCATGTTGCAAATTACTTCTGATATCTGAAGTGTTGGTTCAGAAAAATGAAAGAAAGAATTCCTTAGATATGACCCCAACTTTAACCATGTGTGGGAGAGAGGATAGTCTATTTTGCTAAAGACCTCACTTTAAACTTCAAAACATTAAAAAAAATTTTTTGTTTTATAGCTAATCCTGTTTTGTAGCAAAGACCTGGAAAATATTTGCTGTAGAATAAAGCAGGAGGGCAGAACTTAGCCTAGAACCTGCATACTGAAAGAGGTCTCAGGATGTCCAGCTTTTATATTGATTCATCCTGTACTCTAATTTTCGAATAACATTTGGATCAGATTTTAAGTCCATCAAGCTGTCAAAGCATACACATGCACATGCGATATTCAAAAAAATCTCTGCAACACAATCTCAAGGATCTAATGCCCTCTAAAGGTAGTTATGGCAAATTGCAGAATAAATATATGGTTTCAACTTTTCACTTGAGATAACAAACATAAATGAGATATTCTTAGCTTAATATATTCCTGTATTAATTCTGTGGGGAAGGAGAAATGATTTTCCTTCTACCCTCCTAAGTTCTTTTGTTTGGTCTAATAATGGTCATATGACAAACAGCACAGTCACAGAAGAAAATTGCGTGGAGATCTATCTCACTTCAGCATGAAAATTGCAAAGACAGTAAGGCAAAATGAGGTATACATGTCATTTTGGTCAAAAGAAGGGGGAGTAGGACTCTAGGACTTCAAAGGTAAGTAAAGGAATTCACAGAGAGATGAAAGGAGCTAATGTTTAGTAAGCAAATGTTTGTTGAACTGACTTGAAACAATGGGACACAGAGAGGACTTTGATAAAATGGGCCTTGCTGGCTCCTCCCTGTCTATCACCCCGAGCTCATAGCAAACTACAGTTAGTTATCTATGATGATATCTCCCTTCCTGGAGCAGGTCCTCCATCTTAAATTCTTTTAGGCAGTGTGGGGGAAGGTCAAAGATTTTTCCTGAGTCTTTCCTTTCTGGAAAATAACAAACTCAACTTAAAATAATCGGTATTTCAAAGAGGCATATTTCAGGGTGGCAAACTGCTCACCTTCAATTCCATATAATACCTATTAAAGTCAATAAAGCTTCCGTCCAAAAATTCTGCATAAGCAAAATTAAAATACAAAAAAACTAATCAAGTGGGGGAAAAAAAAGTGTGTGTGTTCACCTGTGTGTGTTCAGAATTACAATAAATCAAATAAATATAATTAAAAGTACACAGGGCAAATTTCACTTTAAAATTTAATTCTGGCTAGCCAAAAGGTAGAAACAACCCAAATGTTTATTAACAAATGAATAAATGATGAAATATGGAATGTTATTCAGCTTTGAAAAGGAAGGAATTTCTGAGCCATGTTTCAACATGCAGAGAGGGAGTTAGAGCTAAATGGGGATAGTGTTTCAGTTTGAGAAAGTAAAAGAGTTTTGGAAATAAATGGTAGTGATGATTGCTTAACAATATGAATATACTTAATGTCATAAAACGGTACACGGAAAAATGGTTAAATGGTAAACTTTTTTATTAGGTACATTTTACCACAATTAAAACATTCAGTGCTGAAAAAAATTCAAAGCTGGTGTGAGAAAGATGAGATGCATTAATACACAGCTGATGCAAGGACAAAGTGATGTAATATTCCTGGAAAATAAGATGACAATATGTAGCAAGAAATTCTTAAACCTTTATATCCTTTGATTTATTAATTCTACATCTAGGACTCTATCCAAAATCTATATAATAGAGATATACTCAAAGTATTATGTGCAAAGATGATCATTAAAGCCTTATTTATAATTGAGAAAAATGGAAAAAGGAATACAAATCTTATAACAGGGGAATAGATAAATAACTTATAGAAGACCCATGTAGATTGGTGTGTTGCAGTTATAATGAAGAATACTTAATGACATGCAGAATTAAATGGAAAAAAGAAGATTTTTATTTGATTTATTTTTGTTGGTATACTTTAAAAATATTCTATTATAAGCATTTCTCATTGTTAATTGGGAAAATGTATGCGTATAAACAATTTGTGATTTGATGAAAGAGTTGAATTCTTTATTTGAAATACATTGAGGTTATTTTATTTAAGCAAAACTTCATAATAACTCATATGTAAGATTATAATAATAGCTAACCTATATTCTGTTCTAACCTGATAAAAAATTTGTTGAAGTTGTTTAAAAAATTTTAAGGCTTTTATTGATATATAATCAGTCTTTTGTTTCACAGAAAAAAATTATTTGGACATTCAAATTTATTTAAAATTCATATCACAGCTACCACTATGAGAATCCACTGTGAGTGAAATTGTAATAGGGCCTTAATATTAAAATTAAGTAAGTTGTGTCTAAAACCACCATCTCTCTTTGCTTAAACTTAAATGCTTTTTTTTAACTTAAATGGCATGATATAACTTTTAGATGAACAGAATGTTTCTTCTGTTACAATAAAAATAAGCATTTGACTCTATGCCAAAGGCAATGTTTTAAAATATTGATTGCTTTATTCAATTCAATCAGTTTTTACTAAGTACTGTCTAGGTATTGGGGATACAGTAGTGAAGGAAACAGACAAAAATCCCTACCCTCATAAAATTTACAAACTAGTGAGGAAAAGAGAAAACAAGCCATAAGTAAATAAGGCTGTATTTGAGTATGATTCGTGCTGTGGAGAAAAAGAAAAAGGGAATAGAGAGTTTTGGAGGACAGTGCATAGGGTGATAAAGGAAGGTGACCTTGAGGAGATGTGAGGGAATTGAGGGAGTAAGTAATGCATTTGGATATCTAGGTAAAGGGTAAGGGTATCCAAACATATGCAAAGGTCCTGAGGTAAGAGAAGTGCCTGTGTTGGCAGAAGAAGGGCAAGGAGTTCAGTGTGCCTGGAGCAGAATGAGCAAGAATGAAAATAAGAGATTTTCAGAGATAGGAGGGGTGGAGGGAGTCAGGCCACATACAGGGCCTCCTTTGCCTATGAAGCTTGGAGACATAAATGCCTATTCATGTTATTTTCTTTTTTTACAGATAGAAGATGTCCTTGATAGTATTATATATATATTAGCCTATGTTTTTGGACTTTATGAACACCCTGAAATAAGATCAGAAGTAATTTGGAGGATAAACTGGATGACACACTTCTGCTCCACATGTCTCATCCTTCCACAAGTTAGCCTAGAGATTTTCCCGTGGTAAAGGCAAAGGAACCAGACAGCAAGTGGACACAGGCATATACTTTTCCAAGCTTTTGCTTGAAAACATCTCATTGGTCAAATGGAGTCACATGGCTCAGACAAGTATTAAATCCTGAGGCAGAAAGTCCCATCCAGCATGGGAAGGTACTGCAAAGTTACAAGGTACTACAAGGAGGAGTGAAGACATGGGGCCAATAATAAACTTAGCTGGTTGGGAAAAAGTTACTGCAGGTTATTCTCCTTTCTGAGTCTGATGAGAGCCTAAGGACTGGCACTAGAGAATATTAATGCTCGCATCCTATCAATGCTAGTACTATCAATGTGGATGCTCCTCAAAGATGGGTACACCCTGGGATGAAGGTCAGTGTATCTAGATCCAGCAGCCAGAGAGAGGATGAATAAACAGAATCCTCAGAACAAATCCTTATTAAAAGAGAGCCGCTGGAAGAGAATTAAAAGTAAAATGAAAATGCTAAAGGAGTTTCATGAACTGTGCAAATGGGCTAGAAATTCAGCATATTAATACAAAGAGAAGATGTTTAAAGTCGAGACTCAAATTATGGGCCCAGTGAAAGAGATCTTAAAACAGAGACCAAAAATAGAAAGAGATGGAAATCATTAGAAAAACAAGAAGAGGTTGGAAAGATAGGTCCAGAAGACCCCGCATGTGAATAATAGGTGTTTCATGGGAGAATAAAAATAAATAATGGGGAAAAAAGGCAATAATCAAACATAGCAGAAGAAAATTTCCTTGATCTGAAGACAGACATGCAGACTGAAAGGGCTCGCCCAATTCCAGATGGTTTTAATCAGAAAAGATACATTCCTAGTCATATTCTAGTAAACTTGAAACTCCAAGGATTTTGAATAAACAGAATTTCCAGTCAGAAAAAAAAAATTTTTTTGGTTACAAAAGAAGAAAGACAAACTGCCATCTAATTTCAAATCTGTAATATCAGAAGCTAGAAATTAGTAGAATAACATCTAAACATTCTTATAAAAAGAATGGAAACTTTAGGATATTTTACATAGATTAAAAGTAATTAACCAACTGGGAAAGACAGTGGGTTGACCTGATGTGAGCCCCAGGGTACAGATAATGTGTACTCAAAGCAGACAGAGGAGGGAGGCCATTTGTGAGAACTGTCTGAGAGTCTGTCACACGCTATCCAGTGTGAAATATGAAACAAAGCTAGCATGTGTGGCTGCATGCAGTTCACAGGTGGAGAAAAGGCTAAAGATGACCTAGGACCTTGCTCTCAAGCCTCTTCCAATGACAGGTTAGCCCATGTTTGCTGGAGAAAGGAAAAGCCATCCTGTGTGGCTTGGTTACCAATCTTTCTTATCCTTCATCTGCCATTGTTTCCAGACAGAAACTAAGAGTCAGAAGTCAGCATGCCCCAGGGGGTGAATTGCAAGGTCTGATTCAGGAGGAGACCGCTCTGTCTCTTAATTTAAAGCAACACAACAAAGGCTGGACTATTAGGGCTCAGGTCCATCAGAATAAAGGTTGTAGTCACCCAATTTGGTAAAGAATCCCCAACATGAAGGTGCTGGATGAGAACAAGAGGATTATGAAATGGGATGTGAAGGAAGTAATCAGTATAACCCTTAACCTTATAACAGTTACAGAAATAAGAGTTGTAGCAGCTAAGCCTTTTTTTGAAAAAACATATACATACAATATCTATCATCTATCTATCTATCTATCTATCTATCAATCATCTATCATCTATCTATCTGATCTGTGTGTGTGTGTGTACACACACCAGATTTTTTGCTTTTCTTTCAGAATTTTTTCTCTTTCTCATCCTCACTTTGATGAATGAGAATTGGTACTGCTTAATTTTACAATAAAATTCATAAGTCACCAGGACCCTGAGGAGCTGCATCAGGCAGAATTGCATATCCCCTGGAGAGTCATGAGATGGATGCAGTGGCTAATAGTACTTCGGTCTCCCCTTACTGAGGAGATACTAGTTATCTTTGTGTGCATGATGGGTAGTTGCTTCATGTTACGCAAAATTTTGAAGTTGCACTTCCGTTCATCAAAAAGTAAGAATGCTGAATAGCAAAAAGACTAGACTCTCAAATCCATTCTCTGCTCTACTATCAGAGGGTCACTATATCTCCCAGTTCCTTCTTCCTCTGGTTTCAAGGTAGTTTCAGCAATGACAGGCACTGGCAGAAGATTGGAGGACAGGAGAAAGGCAGAAGGTGACTTATTCATAACTCTGCCTCATGTAGCACCTGCAGGAGTGGTTGTGTCACATTTTTGGTTTGTGTTCCTATCAGGAAGCCCATTCTGTCTCCGATCAGAGGGAAGCTGAGTGTCCCCCACTCCAGCCTTTTTTTCTGGACTTTGGGAAGTACATGTCCTGCAGCTGTCCTCTTGATTGAGGTGTTGGCAGCACCCAGTGTTGCTCATCTCTGAGTCACCTCAAGGTCCTATGTTTCGTTTCTCAGCTTTTCTATCACTGGTTTCTGACCATTTAATTCTCTGAATTGTTATCCCCTCTTGTAAAAGATTTTGAGTGGTTTCTGTTTTCCTTCCTGAACTCAGACAGAAATATATGTATATGTCATTATAAACGAACTCAAACTCTTTTGGAAGTAGATAGGAGTTAAAAAGTTAAAGATATTAAAATCATCTAAATACTTGAAATTTTATCTCAATCATTTCTTTTGAGTCACAGTTATTGATTTTATAAATAGTAAAAAACACCTTTGTCCTTCTGTAAATAATAAAGCCCTTTAATGTAAGATGGTGTTATTATTTATATGAAATTATTGAGTATTATTCTTGTAATGTGGCAGAGATGACTTTTTAAGTTTTAGTTTCTTGATTTTACACAATGGAAATAGATCATCTTTTGATGGATGAAATGCCACAAACCTACCCAAAGAAGCCTATTTCCCAAATTTTTGTATTTGACCAAGTCCTAAATATAGTCTTCCAGGAGTTTTTTTTCCTCCTTAAAATTACATGTGAAGTTGCAAACAATCCAGATGATACTGATTTGTTTATATTTAAGTAATCAGCTTTGTTTGGAATAAAACATTTGAAGGCCTGTGACACTTTTCAAATATCTTTATCCTTTGAAGACCAAGGTTGAATACTGCCAAGGCTAAATGAAACTTGAACTACACAAGACTCAAGCGAGCCTGAGAAGTTTTAAATTTGCACAAAGTCCAAAACTAACTGACGTTTCACATCTGGCCCTTGATACCAAGCCACCAAGGAAGACTGGGTTATTTTTTTGTTTTGTTTTGTTTTAATGATTGATTCTACTCTTGTTGAAGGTTCTTATTCAGTCATAAATTATATTTAATGATTTATGATTTTGACCAGATGGTTTCAAGTTTACACTACATTGGCATGCAAGAATGCAGCCAACATATTTGGCCTCTGTTCTGACACAATGTTTTTTTACTGATCAAATGAGATAACCAGTTGCCAAATAATGCCTATACATTTTTTCCACTTAGCTGATTTTAGTGAGCTGATGTACATACAGCCAAAGGTCTTTGAAGAATTTAAGTAAGATTTGGGTGTGGATCCTGGCTGTGTTAGTTACCTCAATGTCTTCTATAAGTGAAGAGAAGAATAGTAACAGTCTCATGGAGCTGTGATAATTAACAGAGAAAATATATGTGAAGAGCTGAATATATTGCCTAGAACATAGCATATCTTCCATTAGCTATTACTATTTTAATATATATTTCAGAACATAGTTTTTCTATGTTAGAAAATCTTTTTATACAAGATAAAAGCAGAGATAAGACATTCCTAAATGTGAGTAGAACCAGTGAAACTTTTGTGGGTTACCAAAAGTTTGTTCACCTGTATATATTTTTATTTTATTTTTTTACATTTATTTATTTTTTAATAGTACATTTACTTAATTAAAAATTCAAAATCAACTAAAAATTACAATGAAAAAATTCCCTTTCATTCCTGTACTCCAGTTAACCAGATGTGAAGCAACCAATGTTAGCACTTTTTGGTGAATTCATACAAGATATGTTATGCACATACAAACAAGTAAATATGAATATGATCCCTTCCTGTTTATGATCCCTAGATAAATAATAGCATGCTAGATAATTTGCCTGTTACCGCACTCGCTATTTTTGCTTTACAGTATATCTTGTCTATTGTTCTATATCAATATGGCTGCATAATATTCTATTTTAACCAGTGCTTTATTAATAGAAATTTAGGTTGTTTGTAGGCTTTCACTATTATAAATAATGTTACAACAAATAACCTCATCCATACATTATATGGTGTGTATATAACACACACACACACACACACACACACACGCACACACACACACACCCCATACTTATCAATATGATAAATTCTGTATATCTGCAGAATAAATTCCTAGAAGAATTACTAGGTCAAAGAGTATGCATAATTGTAATTTTGCGGATTACTTGCACATTGTTCCCCATAGGTCCCATCATTTTATTTATCAACAATATATCTGGACATTTAAAAATCCATTTTCAGGACTAGTAATAGACCAAAGTTTCAGCTGGCTAACAGTACACAAGTTGATCTGCAGGTGCTTTGAGCCTCACGTCCTTTTTTTAGTGATAAGCTCCAGGCAGAAGTATATCTCAGATTTTTTTTGTTTTGTCTCCATGGTGACATTTACCTATTTAGAAACCTCAAATTATTGTTCCTAGGTTACAACAGTAAAAACTCTGGATTAAAACATTCTGCCCACTCCATGTTTTAAATAGGAAAAAAATAAAAGTTCTCATAGGTAAATGGCCGTACACATACTGCTTCATCTGCCTGGGGATTGTTCATTTAAAAAAATTTCTTAGTATGAATTTGGGGGTATATTTTCCTGCTAAGGTTTTGCTCTCTGGCTTTTGAGAAAGACTTTAATTTGTTTTCTTTACTGGCAGAACATGGAAAGGGGGCAGGGTGGGAGGGGGGCAGTTACATGTTTGCACTTTATTTTCAGCTCCTCTAAGAAGAGAATTTTGCTAGTGTGGCTCTTGATGACTTAAATGCAATTAAATTCCTTTTCTGCTCTTAAGAATTAGGATTGTAAACAACAGTGTTTCCCAAGGACAAAAATGCATCTACTTGTCTAATTTTCTTTTCAGCAGTAATCAGAAAAAATGACTTCAACTGACTATTGAAAAATTTCACGGGACAGAAGTAATACATACACAATCTTTAGTGTTATTAGTTATAAGGAAAAAAGTCCTTCGAAGATAGTCTTCAAAAGCATGAGAGTGGGTTCCAGGTATGTGTGTTCCTGTCACGTGGGGTCCATTTGTGAAAAAAATCTGTCCATTTGAAGGAAGGACTCCATTGCCAGTGAATGTATTTGTTTGCAACATGGCACAGTTCACTTGTGAGTGTCAATCTGCCCATCTGCAGATTAACTGTCTTTTGCATGGGGCTCAAACCATAGGAAGGTGTGTAAAAACAAAAGGTTTCTGGGGGTTTAAGCTATCATTAGAATCTCCTTTCAGTATTGATTTTAAATTCAAATTCAACGTTAAGTGAAATTTAATTTAATTGGTCCAGCTTTCTGATGCTTTTCAGAGCGAAGACTTTTATCCTTGCTGTTTCAATATTGGTACAAAATTAGTCTTTGAATTCTAAACGACTTGTAATTTCAGTTAAAAGAGAAAGAAAAAGAAAAAAAACTTGTCTATTGCGTGATAATTCAAATTAGTTATTTGCCATACTTGAGAACAAAAACTTGACTGATATAACAAGTATTTTGCTTTTCTTCTGTTTTGACATCATAAATACATCAACTGAAATGTTTTCTGCTTAGTAGTCAATACAGACTCCCCAATCTTTTCAAACTCTTCTCCAGAAACACATGTAGAGTTGAAATGTGAACTATAGCAAATGCATTACAATTACTTTATTTACATCAATAATAGTCCTTTTTTTAAAACTCCAGGAAGTACATTTTTATGGATAATTGCTCCAAGTAGCATAAGAAAAAAAGGGAATTAGTTGGGTTAACTAAGCAAAAAAACCTTTAAAATTAAAAGTAATTTTGATTTATGACAGAAAACCTAATAACCCCACAAGCAAAGATGTGGTAATTCTTAGGAAAATACAGCTTTGTGTATCTTTTCTTAATATGATATAAAATGAAAAATTGTCTCTTTTTATATAGCAAGCAAAATTTAAACCAAGAAAAGGCATTTTGGCCAGGGGATATTAAGAGAAGACCAGCTACTAGGCCTACTTGCATATATGTTTTATATTTTTCGTAGAAAAATAAAACTAGCTTTAAACTGTCACTAGTTTTATTTCAAGACAGTTTCCAGGGCTTCCCTTCACTGCAAAACAGTAGCATTCCAAGGCAAATCAGGCTGATGGGACCACATTCCCAACATGGCCCCCATCCCACCGTAGGCAGATTAAATGGGCAGCTGAAGCGGATCACCCTCTGCGTAGATTCAGTCTCACCATATCTTCATAAAGAAAGGTGGCAGTTCCGATGTGTTACAGCTAGCAGAGTGCGGTGTTGTGTTAGCCAGAGAGCAGTTACAAAAAAAATAAAAGACCCACTCCCCCACCAAAAAAAAAAAAAAAAAAGCGAGAAAATGAGAGAAAAACAACACGCATTTTAACAGGGAGATTTTAGGTAGAGAATTGGTTACTCAAGAATTGTAGGACTGAGAAAACAAGAGTGAAGTACTAGGGTAGCCCAGAGCCCAAAGCAGGAGCAACAGGTGCATCCAGGTCTGGGGAAACCAAAGGGAAGGTAATGGGCTTACTAGTCACCTCCTTGGAGGAAGGGCCCCTTTGGAGCTGGGGATCAACACTGACAAGTGCATGCTGCCTGGCTGCCTCTGAGGAGGCAGCGAAGCTGGGAGAGAGCTGGGGCTGCATAGTCAGGAACAGCAAAAAATTAGGGTAGATGTCTCCTCTCTGCCTCCCACCTTCTAATTTCACTCTAGTGTCTCCTATTGGCAGAACTTAACCAGATGTCAAAGACGTTTGGGAAATGGGAAATGTAAAGGAAAAAAAAACCCTCCACTCGCTGGCTAGTTTACTAGAAAACTAATAAAACCACTAAAGATATTAGTGATTATTTTCAAGAATTATTGAAATATATTCTATGTCTACCTAGTAAAGAGAAACAATAGAGTGTTATATCTGGATTACTTATTGACTGCTGTGCAAACAATTATTAAAAAATTTAGGTGCTTAATACAATGAACATTTATTATCTCACACAGTTTCTGAGGTCAAGAACCCCAGAATCTCATAATTAAGAATCTGAGTTGAGCTTGATGCTTCTGGCTCCAGGTTTCTCTCGAGGTTGCTGTCAAGATTTCATCCAGGGCTGCAGTCATCTGAAAGCTTGACTGAGTTGGAGGATTCACTTCAAAGCTCTCACATGGCTGTTGGCAGGAGGCTCCAGTTCTCTACCAAGAGAACCTCTCTAAGTCCATTTAGGACCCATAGCAGCCAGCATCCATCAGAGTGAGTCCCCCATGAGAGAGAGAGTAAGAGAGCAACCAAAATGCCACCGTGTCTTTTATAACCTAACCTCAGAAATGACATACCATCACTTTTGCTCTGTATTCTATTGATTACCTAGACTAATGTTGGTACAAGGTGAGGGAGATTATACAAGAGAGCGAATACTAAGAGGCTGGCATCACTGGGGGTCATCTTAGAGGTTGGCTATAATACCGAACCTTTTATTGGGGGGATAAAAACCTTCAGAAAAATCTATCATTTTTTAAAACAATAATTCCAACCAGTACTATTATTAGTTCCAAAGTTTGCCAAAGCAAACAGAATTGAGGTATTGATTATGTACAAGAAAAAAAAAAGACATTTGCATAAGATGAATTTGGTTAATTTCGTTAGGTTCTCAGTTGCAGTGAATTTTTCAGGTTTTATTTGATGATAATGTCTGTTTATAGAGTTCTTCACTTTTGCTGGTCAGAAATGGTTTCCTCAGAGTGAAAATTTTCATTGCAGATGTGGTTTCTTCAAAAGTTCAGAAGCTAGTAAAGATTACCAAGTAAAGATTCTTTGAAAGTGAATTTCTGTAAGTTTTGGTCCAATTTAAAGTCATAGGATCCTTTAAGTTTGCTGGAACAGTGAGCTATATTTGGGGATTTGGCATACAGAGGGTCTGTCTTGGATTAGCTCTCAAAATACCTAAAGGATTTCCTTAACCAAGCCCTGGGGCAGATACAACAGGTGTTTACTTCTAATTTTGGAACCAGAAGCAGCCGGTTTGGAGTGAGGCTGTTCTGCTTTCATTCAGCAATAAGTAATTTTGCCAAGACACCAAGCATTGAAAAGACAGGAAATGTGTTATTCTAATACTTCTGATAACAAACCACATTTTTACAAGATAACCTTTTATAATTTTGATCAGTTTTGATAAGGCCTGTTTTCTTAGTATTTAACAATTCTTTTTAAAAACATTGAAAGTGCACTCATGTCAGGTTCTATGCTAGAATGTTTATTTAAATGGCTGTCTAATATTATTCTATTGTCAATGAATTAAATTTTTTGTAATAGAAAATAGACATTGTAGAATTAATGTATTTGGTTTCTTTTTCTTTTCAAAGTATTTTAAAGAAATTTTTGAGCTTTAGAAGATGGTAATATTACTTTATTAAAAATGCATGGAAGCACATTTAAATAACATTAAAATATGGATAGAAAATATGCTTGAAACACTATTAGCTACCCCACATGAAATTATTGTGCATATCAAAGTGGGTAAAACTTTTTATTTGACTTTTTTAAAAATTAAAGCAATGGAATCACGAATGTTTGAATTACAAAACAAAGGTTGAGAAATTTTCAAATGTGAAGTCTCTGGAAATATGTTTCTAATAATCCTCAAGATATTCAGCAATGCAATCTTAGCATGAGCTATATAGTGTGCTTTCCATAAATACACACTGAATATGTGATTAGCTTCAGAAATTTTGATTAAAGGAATATTAAATGCTAGGAAAACCATGTTTTTCTTTTGGCATATTAGAAAGTCTTTTATAAAATACATACTATAATATCTACTCATTTTAGGAATTCAAAGCTCTACAGCTTAGATATTACTTTACTTTGAATTCATCTGTGCCTTTAAAAACGAGACATGTTTAAAAAAAAAAGGCAAGCCATGTTAAAAGTAGCAACAAACCTCAGTAATTCTTTTTGAGTGTAATGAGAAATATATGCAATGTAAATATTTGTTAGAGGACAGCAACAGGTTTGACTTGAAACTAGATTTTTCTAAAAGTGATTCCATGCTGCTTCTCTACAACATGTACAAAATTTAATATTGGGACAAAAAAATTTATTTAGGTCACAATAACTTTTGTATTCTCTAAAAATAGCACAAATATTGGAGCTAGAATCTTTAGGAAATCGAATTGAGAAAGAAAACACACAAGTCATTAATTGCTTGCACCAAAAGTACTAAAAACTAATTTCTAGAGTTTTCAGTAATTTGCTTTGGGATCACCAACTGGCCTGCCTTGCTCCCGTTCCAGTTTATTTGAGTACACGTCTAAATCTACAGTAACCTCCCACTTTTCCCTTCTTCTCCCTCACACCCCTCCGCCAAGGCCTCAAGACTGGAGTACATTTTATGATTAATCATATATAGATTAATCATATATTTCAGTAATTAAAACACCTGCTGCTGTTGTACTTTAGCAAAATAAAATTCTGATGTCACAAAAACACGTTGGATAAATTCTGGGTTCTAAATATAACTCGTTGTTCAACTTCAGAGGGTGGGGAGTTGAGCTTAAAGCCTCAAGCACTGCTAGAACCTATGGAAAGTCCAGCATGTTATCAAGCAATCACAAGAAGAATTTAAAAAAAAAAAAATTCTAACATTTCTGACCAGTGACATCTGCTAGGGTGCGCGGTTACAGTGGCAAAGTGAACAAAAATGTCTAGGGCAGTCACCATCTTGCCATAGGACTTGAGTTATACCTCGAATTTCTAATAGGAATCAGCAGCTCACGGTTGTTTTATGGACAGTGTGTCGTTCTACACCGTGCGGTTCCAGCAGCCTTAGCCAATTAGCTCTATTTTCTGCTTAAGCCGTTAAGGCCACCTCCATGGAAACGCCAGGAGACAGGGCTGGGGGGGAGGGGAGCAGACAGGTGCGCCCTCTGTTTGGGAATACATAAAGGGCCGACCTAGCCGCCGCGGTGTCCCTGGCAACTCCACGCAGGCAGGCGCGCGCGCACTTCCCGGGGCCCCGCGGCGCAGTGGGTCACCCGGCGGGAGGCGCGGCGCGTGCAGGTAGCCGCGCGTCTGCTGGCGGACACCCTCCGCCTGCTCGCGGACGCGGTGCCCGGGAAGCGCGCAGCCAGCTCCGGCGGCGCCCGCGCTGTAGGGACTTGTAGTCCGCGTGGCTCCCGGACACCTCCCCCCGGTAGGCCGGCCGAGCATCCCCGCCCGTCGCAAGCCGACTTCCTGCCTCTGCCAAAACTACATTTCCCGGCATCCTCTCCGCTGTCGGGCCGAAAGCGAAAACAAATTCTGAGCTGCGAGGGTGCTGCCCTCCGCCGGACGCCCCTACTCGTTCCCCGCCCCTCAGGCGCCCTCCTGTGAGGTGGGGAGACGATAGGCCGCGTCTTTCTTTTTTTGGCTTCCTCGGCTCTCAGTGCAGGGAGCGTGGGGGGGACGTAGGCCTCGCTTCACCTGAGCCGGCCCCGCGCGTGGAGGGCGGAGGTTTCCTCGCCTCACCCCAGTCGGGACCAGGAAACTTGGGAAGGCGACCCCGGGTCCGGGTCCTGAGCCGGGCAGCGAGGCCGCCGGAAAGTGACTTCTCACTCCCGGGTTTTATTCCCCCCCGGTCAGCTGGGCGCGTGGCCCCTCGGGAGGCGGCCGCGTGCGCACAGCCATGCATTAGGCAGGGCTCCCCTATGCGTGCGGAGAGCGCGGACCGCCGCCTCGGGCCGCCGTCCCCGCCTGCAGTCCGCGGAGCCGGAGCCGGCCGCCGCCGCCGCTCGTTCTAGGCCGGGGCGCTGAGGAGCCGGCGGCGCGGCCATGTGGGGCTAGCCTGCGCCGCGCCTGGCCTGCAGAGGGACCCGCAACATGGAGGCGGCCGTCGGCTCCCCCGACGGCGGGGACCAGGGCTTCTCGGAGCCCCGCGAGGACGCGACACCCATGGACGCCTATCTGCGGAAACTGGGCTTGTATCGGAAACTGGTGGCCAAGGACGGGTCGTGCCTCTTCCGGGCGGTGGCGGAGCAGGTAATGGGGCGAGGGTGGGGGGGTCGAGGGCGGCGGGGCCGGGTGGGAAAGCGGCGGCGGGCGGCTGTCCCGGCCGCCCACGTCCGGGGCTGCGCATGGCCCAGCTGTCGTCACAGCCGCCCATTGTAACGCCCGAATGGGACGCTGCCCCGGGTCTGGAATCTGTAAATCGAAACTTATAAAAACCCGTAAATTAACTGGGTGGTGTTCCTCCTAGTGAGGAGGGGATAAGTTGAGGACAACCTGAGAGGCCTGCTGAGAGCTTCTGGACGTTTGATTGATTTCTGGGGACTTGGCGAAATGATATTTTTTCGTTCTGTTCCGCATTCACCTTCGCTTCGTTCTATAAGCACAGCATTCACACCAGTAAACTGAATGCTTACTAGAGGAGGTGTCTGCTAGGCTTCATTCGTAGAACATTTTTTCTGCTACCGGACTTTGGAATGTGGGGTAGTCAAGCCCGCCAATGTCCACTTGAATCAAGAGGGGGAAAATGTAGAGTTTCGGAAATGCAGTCTTTAAAATATATAGACTTTTAAAAGAATTGTCTCCGAGTAGATCCCACATTTTTATAATGCTCTGCAAGGCAGTGTAGGTATACCAAAAATAACTTACTTTTAAAAAAATGTCTGTTTTGGTGTTGGTTTTAGTGGGGAATAATAACTGGGGCTTCTTTAGACCTTCATTGAATTTTTCCCTGTTAATGGTCAAAATCACTTTCTAATAAAGATGACTAGGAAAGTGTTTTTGACTCTTTTCTTTGTAAGAGCTTTTCCGTATTATATAACAGCATATAGTTGGTAGGTATGCCGTCACCAGAACTGTCCCATATCGAAAAATAGAAGCTGAAATTGTTGGATAAAGTTGCACATTACTGCTCTAGTATGTATATCGTTACCTTTCAAGTTTGTTTTCCTTTGGCTTAAGATCCACTCCTCCCTCCGTGTTTTTCTGTTTCTGGGTTTCTCACCTTATTTTGAATGCTAAATAGCTTTCAAAATTTCTATTTGTGAGTAAATGTTTTACTTAACGTTTGTAGACAAGTCTGTTCTCATTTTTTCAACGTCAAAAGACCAGCTATTTATTTTCCAAAGGCCCTCATTTTCACATCAGTACCATTAATTTTATTTTTTTAAAACAAGAAATTGATTTAACTGGTACAAACCTTGCATTATATTGCATGCATTGTCATTCATACATTTTTCTAAAACCTCCCGAAAACAAACTCTGTCTTTTTCAGTTCATTAGATATCTCTAATTTTGAGAAATTTAGAATGTTCTAATGTTGCCATGGAATATGTTCACACCTACCCACCCCAGTCTTTACTATTAGTAGGTAAACAGTCTGTCCCATTTGTGAATTTTACAGATCTCCATCTGTCCTGCTTCCTCTGCCTCAGTCTCCTATCCTCGGGCGTCCCCATCCCCATCCCACCAAACTTCTCAATACCTCCAGCAGCAGAGGAAAGAGGTGGAAGTAAATTCAGCCTGTTTATATACTGTTAGCTCTAGCAAGTGTTTGATAAGGAGGTAGAAATGAATAGAAATAAGGGAAGTATGGCACTTATTTTGAGTTGGATTATCCAGATCTAGTTTATATTAAAGCAGAAAGGTGTGTGTGATATCAGTATTCCATGCCATAGATAGTTGGCAAACTTGATTATTCAGAAGCCTCTATTATTGTAGTGAGATCTCTATTTTTAAGTGTAAATGGGTGAGAGCTAGTTATACTAAGAACTCATTACTAACATCACATAAATCCCATTGCAATCACATACAATAAAATGTATTAAGTTAGGCATAAGGGAATATCCCCTTTATGTGATTGATTTTTGTGTGTACTGAACTTAGAAAGCTTAATTCTTCATTAGACAGGGACTAAGCGTGTGTAGCCTTCACAGCCAAAGGCGAAGAGTGTGTGTCGGCGGTGTGTGTGACAGGGTGGGGGGAAGAGGAAAGTAACACCACCAATCCCCAGACTGCCCTTTAAAAATATGTACAGAAGATTTAATTTTTGCCAACACTTTCTCCAGTACTATCAAAATAATTTATCATTTCTAAGTAGTCTGAGTACATAATCTAAATGGCAGTCTTTGGGGGGTGTGGAGGAGACTTGAATTAGAGGAGTAGCTTTACCCTCCAAATTACCTGACTTAGATAGGCCCTTCCCTTTTCACACTTCTGGCCTTGGGCCTGCAGGAGGCCTGACCTGAATCAGCTTTGTGGCTCTGGAGCTAAAAATAGGGCACTCTTTGAGGACTTGGTAAAGAGGTGTGTCTCAGCCTTTCCCAATGTTTATCACTTTCTTG
This sequence comes from Macroglossus sobrinus, assembly GCA_004027375.1. Taxonomy (NCBI): domain Eukaryota; kingdom Metazoa; phylum Chordata; class Mammalia; order Chiroptera; family Pteropodidae; genus Macroglossus; species Macroglossus sobrinus. The sequence goes on from PVKZ01001719.1 coordinate 176,802, forward strand.
TTCCAAGTAAAGTCTGGAAAGCCTATTTCTAGCTTATTTTCATATGTATGATAATTTGCCAAGATAATTGTCATACCATTTGAATTCTTCCTGTCTTACGCTTGCACAATATAGATTTTAAACAGTTGTCATGTAAACTTGCTTTTCTTGCATTGTTTGACTTTGTAAAGCACCAGTACCCAACATTTTATGAAAGTTGCTGTGAGTTTTGTTTTTAAGTGACAGATTCAGATTTCATGTGCTAATAAAATTTTTATTAAAAGAAAAAACAAGAAATATGCCTACCATTGTTTTTGATGGAAAATAGCTTTATTCACTTATGTCTGCCACCTGTTTCTAGGTAAATCACATTAATACTAGTTTTACTTTGCTACCTGCAGGAAAGCCCTATCAGGTGACAGTATGGTTTATTCAAACTAATAATCCTTAATTCATAATAGTGTTTAACATAGCTTCTGTGAAATAAGTGTTGTTAACTGTCATTTGTTGAATTGGTGAATTGTGTGGTGGTGGTTTTTATATATGGACAGTCCTAGTGCTGGAAGCTTACAGTATAAGGATGCTTTCTTAATAGTTCCCGGGACAGCAATGTAGGTGCACCGAGTTAAGGTGAAAGCCAGCTAATTTACTGAAAACAAATTCATTCCTAACCTCACTAGAACTAATGCATCTTCAGTATATCTCAGTGTAAAGGGACATAACAGCTGTCCAGACAGTTGTGCCTCTGTTTCTTTGGGTGTAAATGAGCCTTGACTGTTGTTTATTTAAAGAGACCTGTAAATGTATAGCTGGAGCCTCCCTTTTCTTGAATTCTCTGTTCACACTGAACATAAGGGAGAATCACTCAACTGGAGCTGTAATTCTTTTTTAAGAGTAGTTGATATACAATATTATATTAGTTATGTTAGTTTCAGGTGTCCAACTAAGTGTTTTGACATTTTTATACCATGCAATGTGATCACCCCACTAATGCTAGCAATCACCTATCACTGTGTGTAAACTGACACAGTGTTGTTGACTATATTCCCCTTCACCTTTTTTACTCATCTCATCATCCCTCTCCCCTCTGGCAGCCATCCCTTTGGTCTCTGTTTCTGTGAGTCTGTTTTTGTTTCTTCATTTGTTTTGTTTTGTTTTGTTTTGGATTCCACATATAAGTGAAACCATACAGTATTTGTTTTTTTCTGACTTGTGTCTCGTAGCATAATACTCTAGATACATCCATGTTGTTGCAGATGACAAGATTTTACTCTTTTACTGCTTAATACTCCATTGTGGGTGTGTGTATACAAAGCACATTTTTATCTTTTTATCAATGGACTCTTAGGTTGCTTTAATAACTTAGCTATTGTAAATAATAATGCTGCAATGAACATAGGGGTGCATATATTTTTTGAAATTAGTGTATTGTTTTCTTCAGATAAATACCTAGAAGTGGAATTACTGGGTTGTAAGATAGTTCTATTTTTAGTTTTTTGAGGAATATCCATACTGTTTTCTATACCGGCTGTGCCAATTTGTAGTCCCACCAGCAGTGCATGAGAGTTCCCTTTTCTCCACATCCATTCCACTGTTTATTTCTTGTCTTTTTGTTGATGGTCATTCTGACAGTTGTGAAGTAATAAATACCTCAATATAGTTTTGATTTCCATCTACCTAATTATAAGCCATGTTGAGCATCTTTTTATATGTCTGCTGGCCATCTATATGTCTTTGGAGAAATGTCTTTTCATGTCCTCTACCCATTTTTTGATTGGGTTGCTTTTTTGTTGTTGTTGTGTTGTATGAGTTTTTTATATATTTCGAATATCAGGCTCTTATCAGATATATCAAAGCTGTAACTCTAAAACTACTTTATATTATAAATTTTCAGGAGGCTTTGATAATAGTTTGAGATGTGGTTATTGTAAATGACATGTTTTTTACCTAGTAATAGGAAATAATTTTAAACTTTTAAGCACGGAAGTTAAAGTATTGGAGGCTCCTAAGCATTTGATAATATTAGTTTGTTTCAAATGAAAGCTTTGAAATTTTAGTAAGAGACAAAAGGCCAATAAGTTATCCTTTTGTTGAATTAGTTAACTGAAGAATAGAAGCAGCTACAAAGTGAGAGGATTTGGTTCATCTTTGTAGTGTGGCTTATTTCAGGAAGTGCTTTAAGATTAGAGGCATAAGAGCAAGTTTCAAGGCTATTGGAGTGACAACACACAGCAGCATGTTTGTGCCCTGTGTGCTCCTCACTTGGATGTTCTTTCAAGAGTCACGTGAGCCCAACAACTAAAGATTTAAAAATGAATACCTTAATTTTTCTGAAACCACAGTGGACTCAGACTTCTATATAAGGCAAGTAATTCAAAATATATAGGATGAAACTAAGGACCCAGTAACAAAAATTCTGTTCTGCTTTGTGAAGAGCAGAGTTAAAGTAGAGGACTTGCCAAGAGAAATGTCTTAAGTTTATAGAGATTTCCTCAAAGGAGTGTGATTTCAGTGACCTAAAGGAGAAGTGGTAATGCACTCTTTATAGAATGACATCTGGCTAAAGTACTGCTGTTGTATGTGTCATGGCATCTTTTGGTTAGAGGCAAAGGTGGGAATGAATAAAGATCTAGAAATTATAGAATGGGAAGTGGAGGGAGACGAGACCGATGTGTTTATTGGTTTTAAGTTAATTTTACAGCTTAAATCTTCTTTTAACAAAATGCGTAATAGTATGTTGCTTTTTCTTTTTAGGTATTGCACTCTCAGTCTCGCCATGTTGAAGTCAGAATGGCCTGTATTCACTATCTGCGAGAGAACAGAGAGAAATTTGAAGCGGTAATTTGTAACTTTAAATATGTAAGGTGTCTTGACTTGCATTTACAGTTCAGTCTTTAAAAGTGGTCTAGAGGGAGTTTCACAGGCTGGATCCTAATGCAAATTATGAGAATCACCCTTTTAAAAAAGAGCTGCTTTATTAAATTTAAATCCAGTTATATTCAATTGTGAGGTTTTTTTAGGTCATTTTGTGGTATTTATTTAGACATTTGGAAAGCCTCTATGACAGATAAGACTGAGATGTGGAGGATAGAAGGATGATTTGGGTAAAATTCTTGTGCATTAAGAATGAGCTATGTCTGGCATGGTCCGGGAATTAGATGTTGTGGTTATACTCCCAGTTGAAAAAATTTCAAACTTGGAATATAAAAACTATGCTGAGCATGGCTAATACGGAGCTTTTTAACAGAAGACATTTTTAGATTTTTAATTTTCAGGGTTTATTTTGAATCACATCAGAACAACCAGTTATGTAAATAATGAATAATAGTTAATAGAATGTTGTATAACATCTTACTGTAATTTTCTCAGTAGTCTGTAGGAGGCTGTAAAATAAGGTGACATTTTTATTTTACATTGAAAGCCTTATAGGATTTACTAGGTCGGTATTGGTTTTATGACTTAGAATTATGTCACTTGACAACTTTCAATGGTATTTTCCCCTGTTGACTGCCAAAAGAAAATTGACACTTTGCAAATAACTCAATTCTAAGATTTAGTAGGTAAATAGTTATTAGTTTGGATGTGCTCTTGGGTTGGTGCTCCTATAGTCAAGCAAAACATTATTACTGGTGATTTTCTAGGTGCCATGATCTAAGATGGTCAGTAACATATCCTGGGAAGAAAACTTAACTGCCTGATCAGGGGATATGAAAACTTTTCTTATAAAAAAAAAAAAAAACTGGTAGTGTGGAGGCTAGGTAAATATTAGGGTATGATGGAGAAGAGAAGGATAAGTATAGTGGTCTTTAAGTATCTGCAGAAATTACAAGTGAGTGAGTTTATTATTGGCCACAGAGGGTAAAACTGTGTTGACAATATTGGAAATTGCTACTATTGGCTGAGCACCTATGTGAACAGGCATTGTTTTAAGTGCTTTGCATATATTTATTTAGTTCTTAACAGTCTTAGGAAGTATGATCAGATGTTGAAAGTTCCAAGGGATTAAATTTCACTTTTCTTAAAATGAAGCACCTTCATTTTCTGTTGGCCAGAACAGGCTATCATGGGATGAGGGGTGTACCATGTTCAGTCAGGGCCTGGATGGATGCTTTCTGATTAGAAAGAATCATGTTGGATACAGGCTAGTGTCAGAACACTGCTTGGATCTCTTCCAACTTTAAATGGTTCTAAGTTTTTTTCCTTAAGTCTATAAATAATCACCTAATACAGAACAGTAGCCTCTGATTGATGGGATATTTAAAATATGTAGCTATTTTATTTATAAATATGTGTTGAAACTTAAGATATTTTTGGAAAGTTAACAGTATATCATCTATAAAAGAATCTCAATCATAAAAATCCATGGGCTTTTAAAAGATTTTTATGGACTGGGGAGTGTACTTTAATGTTTTTAAGTTTATTATATTTTGCTAAATTGGGATTGTAATTTAAATAAAATTCAATTGTTTCAGATAAATGTTTTTTAGAGCTTTTTCAATTTGTGCAGTCGCTATTAAAAAAACAAAATGTTATCACATAGCTTGAATAAATGCAATTTTATTTTTATGTTAAGGTAAGACTGAAGCAAGCTGTAATAGAAAAGTCTTGATTCTTCAAAATCTTTAGCATTCTTATCTGTTTTTAGTGTAAGTGATTCAAGAAACAATGACTATTCATATCTATATTAGTAAACTAATATTTCTTAGCTAACGTATCTGTCTTTGTTTAATTCTCTTCTGTGCATTGGCCATTATCAAATTAATCTTAAAGTGCTGCTTTTATCTTATAATTTCTCTGTTTCAAAGTATCACCTGCAGTGACCTTGAATTGCAGTCTCCCTCATCTGAAAGTCTTGCCTGGGCTCAAAGCCCTCTATAAACAGGTGTCCGTCCACTTGAGTTTCTCACTTTGCTCTCCCCACAAAGTTGCCCTGTTCTTGCTGGCCAGGTTGCTCCTGTCTTTCCAACACAGTGCTCTCATTGCCTCTATGTGCCACATTGTCCCTGTGCCCATTCAGATCCTGTCCAGGAAACCTTTTCTGGAAATGTTTCCTCCTTTAATTCTTTTGTATGTTGATGACCTTTACTTAATGATTTATATGTATTTTCATAGTGAATTACTATTATTTATTATTACTAATGTGTCCAGGGTTTGTGTAAGAACCCAGTACTTCACAGTGGGGAGGTTAACTGTTGTTTTGATGTATTCCTAATAGACGTTTTTTCTCTTTCAGTTTGTAGAAGGATCATTTGAAGAGTATTTAAAACGTTTGGAAAATCCACAGGTATGCAGTAACCTTCTAATATGTCTATTTTTACATATAAGATTAATGTTACAGTGTATGGAAGGGTTACAGTGAATTACCCGCTTATAAACATTTCTTATGTGCACATTTTACATTTAATTGGAGGACAGTTGGAGCTGTGTAATGTGTACTGTGCACTAGATGTTGCCTAAGGATAGGGTCATGGTATCTTTCTTTCTTATAATGGCATGTGAATGCAGCATAAAAAACCTAAAATATCACTAGTGATGCACTTCAGGATGCTCTGTTGGTATGTGTATGGGGTTTGGTAGACAGGCAAGATTTGATTGCTTCCCTAGGTAACTGAGAAGACAGGTTCTTTTATGGAGGTTCCATTTCCCATGATGAGCTTGAGAATAAAGAAAAGTCTATTGAGAGTGAAAAGGATAGCACTTCCCCACCAGGTCCCACTGCCACTTTTTCAGTCATGTTGAACTTAAAATAATTTTTCTGCTTCCCAAACGAATATTCTGTCTATTAAAATCCAAAATTACGGAACACCTTGCAGAATTCCATGTGGAATGTTTCTTCATCCCCAGGTGTAATCACTGTTAAATTTAAAATGACAGCAAAGGAGGAAGCTAAGGAGAGGCAGGCAAGGAAGAAAGGGAATAATAACACAAGATCAAGGTGTTTGACCAACAACTGGCATCTCCATTTGATTCCCTAACACTAATTTGAGTGCTTGTCGTGGGCCAAGAGTTGCTAGTCACCCTGGGGTTGCAGAGGATTTGAATACTGTTCTCAGGAGTTTCCTTATAATGGGGAAGAATATCTAATACAAGTGAGAAATTACGTGTGTCATAGAAGTATAAATATGATGCTATCAGTTTTATTTGTGGCTGGGTAGGCAAAGCAGGAGTTGGAGAGAGTTGGCATTTGAAGTCTGAATAGATTCCGAATAAGAAATGCCTGGGATGAAAGGCATTTCCAGGTAGTGAAAATTGAGAGCAAGGCAGATTTAGAAAGTAGTTGAGTTTGTTTGTGTGGAGCATGGCGCATGCGAAGGTAGGATGCAGAAATGAATCAGAAAGCAGGCTTTGGACTAGATCATGCGAGAGTGTTCAGTGTTAGGCTCAGCAGTTGGCACTTATGTTTTAGGCTAGCATTTCTCAAAGTGTGAGCTACACACCATCTGCAGATTCCCTGGCCTCTATTCCTGACCTGAATCAAAGTCTCAGTGCCTGGGGCCTGGGAACCTGGCGTTGATAAGCCTTTCAAGTTTTTTGAGGCAAGTAGTACTGTGAACTAGAGAATAGTAGCTGGAATTTTTGTTGACTGGTGGGAAGGATGGATGAAAGAATTTTGTGAAAGGTGGTTTGAAGATCGATGAGACCAGAGGCAATTGTTTAATATATGGGAAAATGTGCACACCATATTAAGTGTAAAAAAGGGAATAAATGTAGTATTACTCCAGTTTGGGAGACACACCCTCTGAACACTTTTTTTTCTGAATCCACTCCTGACCATGTTTTTATTTTCATGATTTTGATACTGAGTTTTGCCTACATACCATCAGCACAAATTCATTTTCCTGAAGTTTGTTTTTCCTCTTAGTTTATACACATCTTTGAAAGCAAGGATTGTATATTTTATTGCTTTTGGAGTTCTCATTATTACCTTTCAATTCGAGGTGACCAGTTTCTGTATATTAAATCAATGTTAAATCCATTTTTTGTATGTAGTAGATAGGAAAGATAAAGACCAGAACGTTAGAAATTTTTATCTCTAGGTAATAATATTACTGGTGATTTTTAAAAATTGATATGCCCTTTGGGTAGATTTTATTACAGTCAGACTTGTAGAGATACAAATCACACAAAATTAACTCATATTTTAGTGTCTGTCATGTCCTCGAATGCCAGAAACTATGGAGAAAGGGCGTGTGAACAGACATCAAGATTCTTTCACTTGATTTAAGGAAGCAATAACTTAAATAAGAGTTAGTAAGCAAATCACATATGTGGTACTGATGATTTTTACTTCCTTTATAGAAAATAAAGGAAGTGACAAAAGAATTTATTTTTTAATCAGAATAAACCCAGTGTTATTTTATAGTAATCTTTATGCAGCAGTTCTGACTATTGGGCTGTGAGGGTCTGAGAAAGAATAGACATAATAGGAGTAGAAAGAAAGGGGCAGAGGGAGGAAATGAGTCAGTGTGGACTGAACTTAGACTGATTTGGGAATCTGTGGGAGAAGAAGGAGGGAAAGTTGCTTTGGTTTTGAGCACATAGGCTAGGTGCTCATTTTGAGGGTGCTGGATGGACAGAATTTTAATTCTTATGACCCTCACCCCATCCCAACTTCCCAACCAATCAGACTTCTTTACCAGATATTTTAGGTACCTTCTGAACAGTTGTTTGTTCTTTGTTATTAGTAACAAATATTTGTTTTCATTTTTTTCTCCCTGATATATGGATTATATAAAATGATAAGAGAAAGAGTTGATGGATAAATGCCATTGCTTCATTCAGTTCTCAGAGAAAGCATCTTTATCCTTTTACTTAAAAAAGTAATGGAGCATTTTGAAAATGCCTCAAACTTTTGCCAGAATATATTTTTGTCAGCTCTACTGAGATAAAATTGACATGATAAAATTCACCAGTTTTAAATGTATAAATTGATGAGATTTGACAAAGGTATACATGTGTAACCATCAGCACAAACATCATATGGGATATTTCCATCACTCCAAAAAGATTCCTTCTGCCCTTTTGCACTTTAATTCCCTTCTCCCACCCCTCAGCATCCACTGTCCTAATTTCTAAGTTATACCTTTTTGAGTCTTAAAGATATGGAATAATATAGTTTATAGTCTTGTTTATCTGGTTTCTTTCACCCTGCATAAAGGAAACATTTTTGAGGTTTCATCTGTGTTGTCATGTGTATTAGTAGTACTTTTTTATTGCTGAGCGGTCATTCATTATAGGGATTTACTACAATTTGTTGATTTGTTTTCCAGTTGATATGTATTTGGGTTCTTTTCAGTTTGGAGCTGTTACGATTAAATCTGCTAAGAACATTCGCTTATAAGTCTTTGTGTGGAGGTGTTTCTTCTCAGATTAATACTTAGGCATGGAATTGCCGGGTCAAACGGTAAATGTATGTTTATCTTAGTAAGAAACTGCCAAATTGTTTTCCAAAGTGGCTTTACCATTTCGCTTTCTTGTTAGCAATATATAAAAATTCCAATTGCTCTACACCTTCACCACTCAGTATTGTCAGCCTTTTAAATTGTAGCCTAAGTTTTAGTGATTGCGCAGTGCTATCTAATTGTGATTTTTAACTTGCATTTCTCTGAACGGTGCGTGAGCTGCTTTCCATGTGCTTATTTGCCATTTATTTTTTGTCATTGGTAAAATATGTTTATAGATTTTGCCATTTCTTTATTATGTCATTGGTTTTATTGAATTATCAGAGTTCTTTGTACTGGAATATAAGTTCTGAATTGGATAGATATATATCTTGTAAATTTTTTCTTCCAGTTTGTATCTTGTCTTTTCATTTTCTTAATGAGGTCTTTTGAGGAACAGAAGTTTGCTTTTGATGACTAAGAATATTTAAATTATGCTTTTTTGATACAGTTCATTGGTTAAAACAGATTTTTGAAGAAATATTGCTCCAACCTACAATAAGGACATGTATCAAATCATCATAGAAAGTGCCGAGTAAATAAAATTATAGCCTTAAGGTAGAAGACAGTGGTAGAACATAGATTTTTTTATAATTTAAATTTCTTCTGGTTAGGGATGACAAGAAAATATTATGATAGCCATTGTTTACTTGACCAGACTAGCACAGAATTTATTCTGAAGATTAAATACTTATAAAATGGTACATTATTTGAAAGGTAGTATTTTGTTGAAAACAGTAGGATAATTTTCCATTTTTTAAAGTGATGTATCACGTTTTATACAAAGTACATGTAGTTTGCGTTTTTGTTCTAAGCAGAAGCAGACTGGTTTCAGTGAATGGTTTTGTCTACATCAGAGTGTTGTTTGTAGCAGTTTATGAGAAGCTGTGATTGTTAGGCAGAGGGCTATTTTAAGAAATCTATTTTAATATATGGCACCCATTTCATTTTGAACACAAGAGCCAGCTTTAAAGAATGATTAAAATGAAACGTGTCTGAGATAAAAACATTGTCTAAGATCTTATTTCAGATTTCTTCCAAGGGAAAGTGGCAGCGTTCATTTACTGTAGCTCATTTTTAGTGACTGATGGTCACTGTTTTCACGAGTTGTATAGACTATATTGTCATGGTAAAAGATTTAATACAGAATGAAGTGTGAAGAATCCTTCAGTCTCTCTTATCTTCAATTCCCTTTCTCCACTGTCAATTTAAGATGTATCCCTCCTGTTCTCTTTTGGAATGTATACATATTAAACATGCTTTTTGTTGGTTTTACACAATAGGATTATTTTACTAGGACTTTTAATTCTAGTCTTAGTAATTTTTCCAAGTCAGTTCATATGAGTATAACTCATTCTTAATGATTGCATGGTGTTCCATATGTGGTATGGATGAAACACAAGTTATTTCATTATTCCTTACCTGTTAGTATAATCTGGGGGCTTTAAAGACTTTTGTTTTTTAACTATTACAAATATCTAGAATGAACATTCTTGTTTATATGTTAATTTGACATGAAATATTTCTTTAAGATAAGATTTATAGAATCAGAATACACGGACATACTTTAAAGTTTTCATAACTACTGTCCATTTTCTTCTAAAAGGTATAAAGACTTAGAGTGACTCCTTTAAGACTGTAGTATTTGTACCTCTTTTCAGAATGATTGCTGGGACACTACTCTCTTTTTGCCTTCAATCACCCTGAAGATAAGAGACCTGACCTTGTTTAGCCTTTCGTATTTCTGAGTTCTGCTTCTATTTTATATCTCATTTTCTGGGCATGTACCATGTGCCAGGATCTGTCTTGGGTGCTAGGACAGAGTCCTTGTTTTCAGCAGATTCTCAGCTTGGAGATACCACTCCGTGGTCTTACCACACCAATACTAATGATTTCTGCAACAGAGACTTAGGCTGCTTTTTATTACATATTATAGCCTATTTTATAGAAATATTTTTATAATACTTATAATACCAAAAACATTACTGAGCTTTTTCTAGCTCATTAGTTATATAGTGTAAAGAGGCATATTAAGATATTGTTTAGAGGTATATTGTAAAAAGCATGAGACACTTAACATGCAATCTTTTTTTCTTTTAATACAGGAATGGGTTGGACAGGTGGAAATAAGTGCCCTTTCTCTTATGTACAGGTAAAGACTGTAATTAAACAGAAATAAGTTAGTGGGAAATTAGTATATTCTATTATACTAAAATTGTTAAAATAGCAATTTTATGCTTTAGTTGTGAGGCATCTTTTTGAAGGTTTTTAAAATTTTTATTTTTTCACTTAGATTTTGACATTTAGATATGTCAGTGTTTAGAAATTTTAATTTTCAAAATAGTTTTGGAAAGGAGTACAGAAGTTTTTCCAGGCCTATAATCGATATCATTTACCAACCATATAGAGAAATGATTTCCTATTTCTCAGGGCCAGTAGCATCGAATGGCCACTACAACAGAGGCCATGTTAATCAGTTCTACTACTGGTGCCTAATAGAGGAACAAGTGAGGAATGCTTTATTTTTTATTTTCATTATAAATTTCCTCTTCACAATTTCTGTGATTTTGAGGTCTCCTTTTAGAATTATATCTGAAGTCACACATATGCAAGCTATAGTTTAAATTTATTCCTTAAAAAAGATACTTTTATATTATTCCATTGTTGTCTTTTGTTTACTGCTGTATCTTTAGTGCCTAGACCATTGCTTGCCACATACTAAGCTCTTGAATGAATGATGAATGAACGATTAAATCTCAATTCATGAAATATATGACATCAGAAGTAATTTCTAAATGTTATTTTCAGGAAAGATTTTGTAATTTATCAGGAACCAAATGTTTCTCCTTCACAAGTAACTGAAAATAATTTTCCTGAAAAGGTAAGAATTTCTAAGTGTAAAGGATTTAAGTAAAAGAACCACTCAGTTGCCACTTAGACCTCTCAAGCTATAATTTTAAGAGATTTTTGGAAATATTTCTACGTGAAGTTTAGCTAATGAGTTTTTTAAAGTTCTTATTAATTATTGAGCCATATTATTTTGTATTAGTTTTTCCCTATAGATTACTGTGTTGAAACCTAACATTTTACTAGAGGGGGAAAAATCATATGTGATTAACTAGACTATTATTGTTTTGCATCAGTATACATATTAAATAGTAAAATAACTTTTGAAAATAGGTTCTACCATTGCACCCAGAAATACTTTGATAATCATGATATATTTTGTTACAAAGTTGCTGGCTAAGGTGTTATTTTTTATTCACAAAACAAAAAGAATTGAAAAATTATATTAAGTCTAGGAAGAAAAGAGAACTTCGTTTTAATTAGCTCTTTTGGAATCATCCAGGCCAAGTTGAAGTGTCTTGTCACCATGCTAAAGGTGGTGAGGAGGGGAATTGAGTGAAGTAGAATTGTGTTAGAACTTAGGGCTTTCCAGGATGCGTGGCTCTGGATCTGGCCTTTCTCAGTACAGTTTTTGGAATATGATATAATCTAAACAAAATCTAAACATAATCTGAACAGAAGTGCCCATTTCTCTTTGCATAAGTAATTGACTGTTTAGAAAGTACAGTTGACTGTCGAACAACATGGGCTTGAACTGCATGGGTCTACTTATACATTGATTTTATTAAATATATAGTCCATCCTCTGTCCCAGGATGTCATATTTGGGGATTCGACCAACTGCAGATCAAAAACAGTATTTTCATCTGAGGTTGGGAATCGGCAGGTGCGGGGGCCAGCTGTATCCATTGTTGTATACCATTTTATGTGAACAGCTTGAGCCTGTCAGATTTTGGTATTGCAGGGCCAGGGGTGTCTGTCCTGGAATCAATCCCCTGTGGATACTGAGGGAGGACTGTGATTAAATTTTGGGAGAGTCAAAAGTTGTATGCAGATTTTTGACTGCTTCGGTGGGGGGTGGTCAGTGCCCCAAACCCCCACATTGTTCAAGGGTTCACTGTACTTAAAACTGAAAAGGAGCAGAAGAAATTTAATTCTAATTATGTTTCTTAAAGGTATGCATTAATGAGATTTTAGAATATTTTCTTACAATTTCTTAACTCTTGTTCTTTAAACAGTTGAAATCGTGTTGTTTTCATATATTGTATATATTTTCTTTAATCTTAAAAGCATTTCCCTAGGTCATTGAGAACTTTTTGACTTAATGGCTGTGTAACATTTCAGTATATGGATATACCATAGCTGACTACATTGGAGCTTTAGATTGCTTCCCAAATACTCACTGTTTAGAAATTATTTATTAGTAATTCCAAGATATTGTAGATAATAAGTTACTATGTAAATGTGCTATATGAAGGCCTGAAAACTGTCTTTTATTTTTTCCTTTCAGGTATTACTGTGTTTTTCGAATGGAAATCATTATGATATTGTCTATCCCATAAAGTATAAAGAGAGCTCTGCTATGTGTCAATGTAAGTATCACCCTTGTGTTTGTATAGGAAATTAATCTCTCTAAAATATCCAGTCTTAAACAAATCGGGGCAAATATACTGTTTTGTTGTTTACAAAGACATTTCTAAGAACTTTAGGTTACCAAAAATATTAATATTATATAATAAATATGGGGAAAAAAGCTAGTAGCTACAGTTTGACTTGTAAATACAAAGCAATTTCTTTCCTGCCGTAATTAAGTTCAATACTAAGGATTTGTATGTGTTTTTAAAGCTGGTAGTGGATTGAAAATTTAAATGAGGAAGCAGATCAAACATTTGATTTGATTTGGCTCTAGAGCAGGGTTTCTTAACGTTGGCACTCTTGATATTTTTGAGCAGATAATTCTTTGTTGTGAGGCAGTTCTGAGCACTGTAGCATGTTTTGTAGTATCCCTGTCATCTACACTGTAGATGCCAGTAGATTTCTCTCCCATGTGACAACCAAAAGTGTCACATTTTTCTGGGAATATAAAATGCCCCCTCCCTTCCCAATTGAGAATTACTACCCTGGTAGTTCCTTTCTTTATCTCTTTTATCATCTGTTCTGACAGATTGCACATCACTCATACAAAGCAGTAGTCCTGGACATGTAACAGCATTTTCCCCTCTTCTTAAGCAGGTGGTGACCAGTAAAAGATAATGTTTGATGCAGATTTTTTTAGTTGATGGATCTCTTCTGAGGCATGAAAGTCTAGCTGTCTGTATCCTGGGCTGTGTCCTTTTTTCCCAGTTAGTCAAAATCTGGACATTTCAGCTTTGGAAAGGATAGCTCATGGAGCCTACTTTTCCTGTACTCTGAATGCCTGTGGTTTGGAGGATATCATGGGTAGAAGAAAGATGGTCTCTGTGAAAGAGGTCTCTCTGGGAACTGGGGGTGGGCACCCATTCATGGTTAATGAATTCTTAGTGCCTCGTTATCATAAAGAACACTGTAGTAAAACCAAATGAGAGTCTTAAATTCCATATGTAGATGCTTTTGAATAGTTGGTAGTACATATTTCCATGTTTTTTGTTTTTTTTAAGCAAAAATGTTACTATGCTTTAGTGGTTGCTGAGACTATATAGTTTCTTTTAGTCTCTTATGAACAGTTACTCTCTAGAAGCAATCTTAATGTTTCTTAATGGTTTCCATCCAAGTCTGTTAATGTTGGACAAACCTGTAGGGTATCTGTAATTCTTAGTTTCCTCATCTGTACAATTAAAATATACTACTGTGCTGGATTTAAATATCAAGATATGTAAAGGTTTAACACACTGCATAGAATGTAGTAATTGCTCAGTATGCATGTTTAGCTTTTATTGTCATACTTGTTTCACGGTTGTGATACCTTTTTGTTATTAGTTTTTAAAATGGCAGTATCCTATGTAATGATTTCGAACTAATTGACTGCACAGACAGAAATTCTGTTTGTTCTCTATCTAAGTAAGTTTCTGATTAATTTGTGTTACTGACCATAGATGTTAAAGATATCTATCTAGTTAGAATTTTAGAAGCTTGGGCAATAGATACTCTGAATTTTATATTAGAACATAAAATTAGTTAATGTTGCATAACATTTCTCTTGTTAATTGCAGCTCTTCTTTATGAATTGCTGTATGAGAAGGTATTTAAAACTGATGTTAGTAAAATCTTGATGGGATTAGACACCTCCGAAGTAACTGATGAAAACAACAGTGAAATATCAGATTCAGAGGATGACAGTTGCAAGTAAGAATTAATTTAAATTCTAAAATATCTTTGTAGTGCCATACAAAGAAACAGTTCAGTAAATGTGTCTTCATGGAGTTGTCTGACACATTGTGGTATTAGGATATTTCAAAAATATAGCGATCTGCAGTAGTTTATTTTTCCCTACCACTAATTTAACCTAATTTCTATTATGAGACTATTTCTTCTGAAAGTTGATGTTTTTGGTTGATAAGATTTTATTTCTATGTAATCTAGATGCATACATATGGAGTAGATTTGGTCCTATTGATATGTGTGTGTATTGTATAATTTAAAGGTTAACTTGTCGATTGTTTACATATCCAGTGATGAAAAAAATGGCCATTTTTATTTTCTTGACTTTCTTTTATTTTCTTTCTTAGATAATGCCTCCTCTTTTTTTAGATAAAGATCCTAAGTTGGGATATAAGTTTGTGAACAGCTCTGGATGATGCCTCTTGTTTAGGTTGTGAATAAATAACTTTTGAGTCTCTGAGGCTTATTTTTTTTTCACACAAAGGATGTATAGGGTAGTAGTAGTTAAGAACTTGGGCTGTGGACATCCAAACCTTGTTTTCAATCCAGGCTTCTGGCCAACTAACTAGATTTGGGGCAAGTTACTTAAATTCACTAGGATGCCTCAATTCTGCAGCTCTAAAATGAGGACGTATTAGTATTTCCTTAAAGGAGAGAATGTGGAAGAATAAATAAGAAAACATGTAAAGTGCATAGCCTAGTTCCTAGATATACAGTGTCCAATGTAAATTTTTATCAACAATAGTAAGAAATTTATAGTTTATAAGAACTAACCCTACTCATTCCCAATGAAGCTAAAAACATATTAATTCTCTTGCATCTCAAGTAGGAAACTATTCTACTTGGCAGTGTTACTACTGTGAAACTAGAGAAAGCAATTAAATTAAGCCTTAGGATATCAAATTCTTTATTAAATACTAGAACATATCTTATTTTTATCTGTAATTCCAGGCATTTGTTGCATTAAAGATTTCTGGTCCTAATTGAAAATTTGTTTGACTATCATTTCTTTGTAGAAAGAAATGAATCAGATTAGAATGTAGCTCATGGTTTTCTCCAGGCACCCATCTGATTAAGACATGTATGTCATGGAGCATAGGTGAAGGTTAACCAGGGAAGGTATGCTCATTGTAATGCTCTTTTTATTTTTATACTTTTGGACCATGGAAGCCTTTCTGGTTAACTTTTTTTATGCATTAGTAAGATTTCAGTTGTGTTATGTCTGGCTTAGGACAGAATGATTGGGAACAGTGTTAACATATTCATGGCAAGATAGGCATAGTGTGCTAATTAGTAGAAAGAACAAGGATGTCATTATACTCTTGTGCCATTATGCTCTTTTTGTATGCGTATTGGTCAAAGCCAAAGTAATGGAAATTATGAGTGCTTTCTAGACTATCTAGATACTTGGCGATCTCTTAAAGAATGCTGTGTTTTAAGGGCATAGACTTGGGGATTATCCTGAAGACTATAAATTGATTTATTAAGGAGGAATTGTAGGACGGAAGAATGTAAGGGAGACTTTCACCGCACACTCTACTCGTCTTGCCATCATTCTGTTCCAACCTTGCCAGCCTCTTGGCCATTTCAGGGTCTTTGTACTTGCTTTCTCTGCCTGTAATTCTGAATTAGCCACATGCTTTGCTGTCTCTTCACCTTTAATTCTTTATTCAAAAAGACATCTTAAGAATTCTTTTCCTCATCCCATTTTTTAATTATTTGAGCCTACGTCTCAGCACTGTCATCTCCACCTCTGTGGCAGTTATCAGCATTTAATGTATCGATTATTTAGTTTGTATCTACTCATGAGATTGTACATTTTATTGTAGTGGAATATTTTGTTTAATGAAGGCTCATGAAAGCAATTTTTTACCTTGAATGTTTTATAAACTTGATTATTCTGTCCACCCAAATTTTATTTTATTTGTTTTCTCAATTATTGAGCCAGTGAGGATTGCTGATAAACGTCTTTGACTTATATTTTATATATATGTATAAACACGTATGCACACTTTACTAAAACTTGTTATTAGCTCATTGGAATATAGTTTTGACATTTGGACTATAACTCTGACTTCTGAGATTTTTTATATGATGTTAGAATAAGTTAATTGCATACAAACACATTTTGTACTCAATTTTGGTTATATTTCTTACTTCAAAGGAGGAAAGCTACCACTGCTAATGATGTAAATGGATTTAAAGCCTCGTCAAGTGATCAGGTATCTTTTTTCTAATGGTTTTAATTAGTTCTTTAATATGAGTTTATGAAATTATAGTCCTAATTTTTTCTCTTGTACATTTTCAAGCGTCAGTAGTGTCTACTAGTAAGAAATTTTTCAGCAACTTCCTAATTTTTGAGATTTTTTGTTTTGACTTTATTCTTATACATATCTCAAACAAAAATGTTTTACAAGCATTTCTGTGTTGATTGGACTTCCTGACTTTGTTTATTTAGCACCCGAAAAACAATGGAAACACCCCAGGCCTTCCTTTGTCTAGAAAGGTTCTTAAGTCACTCAACCCAGCAGTCTATAGAAATGTGGAATATGAAATTTGGCTGAAGTCTAAACAAGGTGAGTTAAAAAAAATCTGCATTTTCCTTAAGTTTGCTTGTGGCACTTGAAAATGATTGAATCAACCTGATGTTATACTGATATTGTTTACAGCTCAACAGAAGCGTGATTATTCTATTGCTGCTGGCTTACAGTATGAAGTTGGAGATAAATGTCAAGTAAGTGATTACATAAAAGAAGAAAAGATTTTACTTGAAATCTTGTTCTAAAAGGAACCGAGAAAACAGATCAAGTTTGAACGGTTAATTTGGGATTTTAGAATATATTTTATCATATATACATTGTAATAGTTATAAATATTTAACATTTTGACCCATTTGAATCCATTATCAAAATTATGTCTTATCTAAAACCAGTGCATCCTATCACATGATCTTTAAAAAACAATTCAATCTTTGATTTTGCTTCAAAGAAATAATAGTAACATTCTACATCTTTAGATAGTTTCATTACAGTTGACAAATAATTTACTGAAATTGGTTCAAGGTTGACAATTTATTTTGTTTTTAAAAGTCATCCTGGAAGGTGGTTAGACACATAATGTTTTTCTCTTGGATTAAGAAAGAGTGACTAGTAAGGGGAGTTTTACCATATACTTTGAATAGGCTACTGCTTTGGACTTAAGTAGCTCCTTCTTAAAGGGGGAAGTTGGATATTATCAGTGTTTCTTAACATAGAGTGATTCCCCCTTCCTCCCCATTTAGTGATGGCTGCAGGACATTTTTTTATTATCATAACTGAGAAGGTGCTGCTGACATCTAGTGGGTAGAGGCCAAACACCCTACACTGCAGAGGACCACCCCCCCCCGGAACATACAAAGAATTATCTGGTCCAAAGTGTCATCAATCCCAAGGCTAGAGAAACTCTGGATAACACAATTTCCAAGGTCTCTTTTTCTGTTCTTCATTTATGAAAAAAATGTTACTATTTCCAAAACAGAAACAATCCACACATACAAAAATATTGCTATTTAGAAGATAATTTTCATCAAAAATGGTTTCCATCAAAAAGTGTTGCTATTTTAAGCTAGTTTAAAATAGCCATTGACAAACATTCTTGACATGTGGGGGAGAACACTCATTTCCTTTGTGATAAAGTGGTTTGTGAAAAGTACCTGATTGACCAGGATTATTTCTGGGCACCTATAAAGAACATTTAATAGTGTTCTGATCTGGGGTATTTGAAAGGAAAGAAGAGGCTATGATTCATATATGCTCCTCCGTATGAGATTGTCAGGAATGTGCTCTAATTACGGAACAGAATTGGGGAATCTTTTCCTGTGGTGCTTTGGAAAACTTGGAAGAAGACAAAGAGAAGAGTAAAGCTAGGGCTTAGGGTTTCTCCTTCCTCTCTACCCCCTTAAAAGAGAAGAGAACATTGCTTATCTTATGCTGCATCACTTTTAAATCAAGCGTGTTTCCTTTGAGGTTGCAGTTGCTTTTGGTAAAGTAGATGCTGTTGACAAAGTAGATGGTAAAGCAGATACTTGATTTAATTTTTTCCTCATTAGACTATTTTATTCTATTTCTACTATTTGACAATTTCACTTGGTTAAAATTTAATTGCAATTCTACTGTGGAAACATCTAAGACCCAAGGGTGACTTTTGTTTCCTCAAGAAAGCATGTAAGATATTTAAAATTTTGATATAAATTAACTTCAGAAAAATCTTTTTTATTGTTAAACTGTTGACGAGAAGCAGGCAGAGTGTCGTATTGTGATTGATGAGGAATGAAACCTCAGCTGAGCACTTTGATGTAATAAAAGTAGGCGCTTACTCGAAGCAGTGTTGCGTGTGATGAGCTCCTAGTGCAGTGATGGGCTCTTGCCCTGTTCAATGTATATTGTTTAGCTATGGAAAGAACCCTTAAAAGCTTGCTCTTCTTTCACAATTTACTGTTGGGAAATATCACTTGTCTGTTAGAGAACAGATAATGGATCTATTTTTAGGGAGAAAGAAGGTCACAGTTATACATTTTAAGTATTGGAAAAGTGAGAAGATCATAGTAATTGTAATAACAGTTGATCTTATATCCTGTATGTATATCACATGTATGTCATTCCATCTCCATGAGTCCTATGACTTTGGTACTATTATTAGCCCCATTTTGCATATTAAGACACTGAAGCAGGAGAAGTAACTTGCCCAAGGTCATATTGCTGGTAATTAGAAAAGGCAGGCCTGGAATTCTGGTGTGCCTGGTGCCACAGCCCTTAGGTCAGAACTAGGCCAAGCTGCCTCTCTTGTTCAGAGCATTAATAGATTGTGTTCCTGTTTCTTGAAGTTTTTAGAAAAACTATTTAGAACAATTTTGGAAGGGTAAACTAAGTATTTTAGGTAGAGGTACATAAGCTTGGGAGGTCAGAGAGACATATTGTATACTGTTGTGAACTTTGTATTTTAAAAATGTTTCTTTTTCTCTAATTGAAAACAAAATAGAATTTAAAAACTGATTATGCATGCAAGGTGGCAGGTGACTGATATTTCATTCTGGAATTATTCAACAGGTTAGGTTGAATCACAATGGAAAATTTTCTAATGCTGACTTTCAAGGGGTTCACTCTGAGAACGGACCAGTTTTGGGTGAAGAACTTGGAAAGAAGTATGTACTGCTATTTAACCAAGGCATTAACTATCTCTTCTTTTTAACCTAATGTAATCACAAGGATTTCTAAATGGCCATGTATTTGCAAATTAAGTTAAAGGTGTAAGATCTTTTGAAGAAATAGTTTGAGTTCAAATTCAGTGTTCTGAACGATGACATTTTAAATTAAAAATACTTGTTTACCGTTTAAAATGTGCCATTCTTAACAAAGGCATTTTGGGAAATTGACTATTATAACTAAAGTGGGAGCTTTGGAAGACAAGGATTATATTTATTTCTAATATTCAGTATTGCATTGCATGTAGTTAATTTTTAGTAAATGTCAGAGGGAGTAAAATTTTATGGTTGACTTACTGTTACATAGTATTACTTTAGAGCACCTTTTGTTTCAGTTGCTGCTGCCTTTGTTAGAGATAAGGTAGTAAGTCACACCTAAACTTTACTGTGGGAAAGTCAATCATACACAAATGTAAGGGGGATAGTACGGTGAACCCTAATATACCCATCACCTTGTTTGAGCAATTAACGGCATTTGGCAGTCTTTTCTAATCTGTTCTCCCTAACCCTTTAAAAAAAAAATGGAATTGGAAAAAAACCAGACATCACACCGTTTCTCATAGACCTGTAGGTGCTTAATATGTGTGTCTAACACAGTAAGTACTCCTCCCTTCCCCCACCTTAATTACAGCACCATCACCACATCTAACAGAATAGTAGTCATTCCTTCTCTATCTAATCTTTGCTTCAGTTGTGATTAAGGCCTTTTAGTTATTTTTTTTTAGGTTAGAAAATATGCTTTCGATTTATGTCATCTTACTTGATTAGAATTACACCTGGATTGCTAAATGGTTTGTCTTTAATTTGTTTATAATATAAGGATAAAAAGCAGAAATTCATATGTAAGTTGCAAATGAAATATTTATGCAGAATACTTAAGTAGATATCCTTAATAGGAGTACTTAAAATAATTGCAAGTCTTTTCCTTCCTTTTAAAGGCACTCACCTAAGAACCTCAAACCACCTCCCTCAGAAAGCTGGAACACAGTGTCAGGGAAGAAGATGAAAAAACCTTCCCCGTCTGGACAAAATTTTCATTCTGGTAGGAGCACATCAAGTTATTCTTTGGGGGATGGGAGATAGTACATGGTGGTGTTTACAAGAGGAAAATTATGAGGTATTTTTGGTTTCTTGTCACAGAAGTGGATTACAGAGGGCCAAAGAATTCAAGCAAGCCAGTAAAAGCTGCTTCAGCACTACCTCCTCGACTCCAGCACTCTTCGGGAGTAAGACAGCATGCAGGGTCACAGTCTCAGAAACCCTCCAGCGAGCACAAAAATCTTAGCAGGACACCCT
Organism: Macroglossus sobrinus; assembly: GCA_004027375.1. Taxonomy (NCBI): domain Eukaryota; kingdom Metazoa; phylum Chordata; class Mammalia; order Chiroptera; family Pteropodidae; genus Macroglossus; species Macroglossus sobrinus. Next base: position 197,960 of record PVKZ01001719.1, read on the forward strand.
CACAGATCATAAGGTATCCTTCCTTAATGCAAGAGACAGTAGAAGTTAAGAGAGGAGCATTTCTTTTATTTGCCACATTACATGCTTTTAAGTAGTTAACAGCTTTTTATATACTTGTCTACAGCATAATACTAAAAATGTCATTGATAAATTACTATGTGAGGATTTTAGTTTCTTATAATTCTCTTCATACAAATCAATGTAACTTTGTAGGATAAAACGTCTTTATTTTTGAATAATTTTTTTCAAATGTTTTGGGAGGTCTTATCCTAGCCAAATCTATTTCTGCACTTAATCGTTTTCTGGTAGCTAGTAATATGTTAAATACTGGATTTCAGATTGCATTCCTAATTCCTTGGAGGATAATGATATTTCTCTTTGTATAGGAACTTAAAGTCAACCGAAATGGTTGCTTTTACTTTGTTTCGAGAAGTTTGGATTATTTGTAATAATGTGTCTTAAATAGGGCTACAGGTTTTAGGTTTATGTAATCATGAATATCAGCATTTTGTCTGAATATCCAGACAGACAGATGAACTTCAGGGTCATAATTTCCTGTTCTTTGCATTTTATTTTTTCCTTAATCTGCTATTTTGTGTAGTTTGTAGCCCTGGGAGGAGCTTTATTTCAGAGAATGTGTTGTTAATGGAAGTTGTCCTTTTCATGCTAATTTGGCCATATTTTCTGTAGGCGTTGTAACCTCCTAGGGATCGAACTGTGACCAGTGCTGTCCCCATCCAGGCTCTCTTTTTTCAGCTATCTAAACAGCTGTAACATCAGCTTATGTGCTTGCTAAGCTCTGGTCTTTAGTTATTTCTGGAGTTTAGGCATTCCACTTTTTTGGGAATGTACTTAACATTTTGTCATTAAAGATAGCTTATTTAATGTCTTCAAAACAGTTGTAGATTCTTAGGCTGACTTGTTACCAATACACATTAGTTCCCTGGGGCTGTTGCAGCAAGGTACCACAAACTAGATGTCCTGAAAGAACAAGTTCATTCTCAGTAGTTCTGTAGACTAGAAGTCTGCAATCAAATTGTCAATAGGGCCATGCTCTTTCTGAAGACTCTAGGGGAACTCTATTCCTTGCCTGACTTCTACTTCTGCTGTTGTCTGCAGTCTTTGGTGTTGAGGGGCATTTGGGGTCATGGTAGGTGACCTCTCCCGACAGAATCTGTGCCATTAATCAACTAATTGTGGCTAAATTCTGTTGTTTGGACATTGACCAGATTCCACAAGCACCTGGTGGCATGTTATTCAATGCAAGCAAAGTCCCTAAGTGTTCTGATTTACTTCAGATGTTAACTTTGGGAACCTAAAAATATGAAGCAAATATAGGAAGGTCAGGCAGAAATGAGATTTAAAAAAAAATTTAAATTCTCATTTTTTTAATAGAAAAGAAGCATTTTTCTCTTGAACACAAGGATATTCTTTAATGTCTTAAAGATTAAAAAAAGAAAATACACACATAGACTACTAAGTGGCTGATTTAAATATACTTTTGTTTACCACAAACTGAATTTATATTCAATGTATTTCTACTGTTATCTCCTAGGAATTGGTAGAGTGATTAGACCAGTGTGAAATGTCTTTGTCTCATTAGGATCCTTTTCTTTTTTCTGTGTTAGCTATATGTTATTCAGCATATAAAAGCATTTGGTGACAGAAAGCAGCGAGTAATACATAAACATGAAGCTTTAGAGCATTTTGGCATTGCGACTGATTACGTAGGAACCTAGTTAATATTTGCAGTTAGTATGCCTTCTCCACTGTGGGTATGAGAGTGGATTTTACTAGTATGTAAAAACAAATTTAGAGACTGCTTCTGATTGGATATTTAAACTGAGATTCTAAAAACAATTTAGTTAAAGTTTACAATTTTATAATCAACAGTCCACTTGATTTAAGTGGACTATTATCTTGGCTTTCTAGTATTTATTACATCAGTTTCGAATTCTTCTAATTATATATAGAGTAAAAAAACTATAATGTTGGGCATGAGACCTTCATGACCTCTCACTTTTCCTTTCTTCCTCATTGATATCATCTCTTGCTTTAGAGAAAGTAAAACAAAATGTGATAAAAAACTGAGCAGGATTTCTATGTGTAATTTCAATTGCTGAATATCTCTAATCAGCTAGGTGAAAATAGGAAGGATCCAATTCTCTCTGGGTGAGGGTAATGGATGATTCTGGGCAGTAGGACATGGAGTAGCATTCTGTTAACTTTACAGGGGCTCTAGTATTTGCTGAGTCTTCCACCACTGGGGTTTGAGAAGGTCTAAGATTATGAAGGTCCAGATTTGCTCCTTCTTTGCCTTTTTTCCCCAGTACACTTGGGATTGACTTCTGCCCTGTTAGAATTAGGGTGTGATTTTAAGTGGGGCTGATGACATAAAATGGCTATTCTCTATTTTAGAGGTAAAAAAAAAAAAAATCAGATGGTATCATTGTGTCCTTCCCAGTGTTTATGAAGATTGTATCATTTCGTATAGTGACCATGTATTTTTCCTGTAGGTTTTAGATTTTCATTTTCTGTTGTTGTAGAACTGTTAGATAAACAAATAATATTCATATTGCCTGTACTGGTTGCAAACTATATAAAATATTAGGGTTATGTCATTGGCTACTAAGCTCTAGTCGTAATTGTTTGTCATCCATTGACCAAAATTTTATTAAGACGATAGCAATCTCACCTGTGTACCTGATATTTAGCCTGGAGCATTCTAGTTATTTTTTTAGATTTCCATCTTCCTAGGTGGTGTCATCACAAAGCAGGATAGTCCTCGTGTCTCCTTTGAATGTTGTCCTTTACTTGGAACAGAAAATTAGAATGTTTTTGAGACCTGAACTAGTAATTCTCTTTTCTTGTCTTATTTATTTTATTGTTAGAGGTCATTTTTATTTTCTCTTAATTATTATTTATTAAATTTATTGGGGTGACAGGTTTCTTTTTTTTTTGAAAGTGAATTTTTAAGAAAGTATTTAAGAGAGCAGAGAAATACATACAGTGCTTACATTTCTGCTCCAATGAAAAGGAAAAAAAGCCCAGTTATTTCTGTGTCACTTGGAAATGAGTTTTTTTTTCTTTTTTCCCCCTTCCTATTGTAAACTTGTCTTTTTTGACTATAATGTTGGGTGATGCTACAGGAGCTTCCATTTGCTAAACATTTATTGATCAAGTTGCCAAAAGTTCTATAATGTTACAGTGTAGCAAAATTTAGTCAAGTATTTGTATTGCTACACGGGTTATTTACATTTGTCTTATTTTTTGTGACAAGAATATTTTATTTGACAGAAAACCTGATCGTGAGAGAGCTGAGGATTTTGATCACACGAGTCGAGAATCTAACTTTTTTGGCCTCTCCCCGGAAGAACGCAGAGAGAAGCAAGCTATAGAAGAATCTCGTTTACTCTATGAGATTCAAAACAGAGATGAACAAGCTTTCCCAGCTCTTTCTGTATGTATAAAAAGAGATCTTAAGAGTTATTATTTAGAAGTCTATTTTTAACATACAGTTAACGCTTGAATGACATGGGTTTGAACTTACACACAGATTGTTTTCAATAAATAGCCCTCTGCATCCTTGGATTTTATATCTGTAGATTCAACCAAACGGAATCCACAGGTGCAGAGGGCCAACCTTATGCATTGTTCTGTGCCATTTTATATAAGGGACTTGAGCATCCGTGGATTTTGTCATTCGATTGGGGTCCTGGAACAATCCCTTGCAGATACCTAGAGACCGAGTGTTACTGTAGTTAAGTTTGTGCAGATATTCAACTGTGGGAGGGGTTGGCACGCTTAACCCCCACTTTGTTCAAGGGTCAGCTGTAATTTTTATACTAAACCATAATTTCTAATGGTAGATTAATGAATTTTAAAACTGAAGGGTACCTTAAAGATCATGTAGTTCTTCACATTTTTCTTGAGGTACATGATTTCTAAATATATTACTAGTTGGTGGCAGAGTGGAGGCAAGTGAATTAGTTAGCTCACTTGTAGTTTAGCAATTTTTTTTTTAACCAGAACGTGTTTATTTTGGTAGCCAAAGTAATATGTAGTTAGAGGCTCATGATTCATTTACAAGATACATCTGTAAAATCAGGAAAATCTTTCCGGTGTTCCTTATTGAACATACCAGTACCTAATAATCTATACAATAAGAGTTGTTGTTCAGAGTGTTTGCTCTTGGGGGTGGTAGTACCTGTAATCTGGTTTCTTTGCCTTAGCTCTGTGTGTTTGTAATGGATGTTTCTCTAATGAAAGAAATATTCTGTGCCTTTAAGTTTCTTAATTCTTTTACGGGAATCACAAGGGATAACTGTCCTCATGTTGAGTGAAGTAAATACTTTGTGAGGTGGGTTCATAGGTGAAGGGTAATTCAGTTCACAGCATTGGGAGCCCTGTGCCTATGGTCTTTTAAACATTGATAAATGGTATCAAATGATCTGTGATCCATAATGATGGTTAGACACTTTTTTTCAACAGTGGGTTAAAAAAATGAAATATTACAGGATGCTGACTATACCGTACACTAGTATAAAATATTGTGCCCTGCACACTTAGCCCTCTCTGTCCACTGGCCTCTGTGGAACCTTTTAGAGTTGGTCCGTGGCCTGTTAGGAACCGGGTCACACAGCAGGTGGTGAGTGGCGGGCCAGTGAAGCTCATCCGTATTTTCAGCTGCTCTCCAGCTCTAACGTCACTGCCTCAGCTCCACCTTGGATCATCAGGCATTAGGTTCTTATAGGAGTGCCAGTTCCCGGTGCCAAACAGACTGGGGACTACTGCTTTAGTGGCATGAGTCGAAAACAGCTGATATGGAATAATAGTTCAGTCTAGCACAGGGGTTAGAGCTTTGGAATTATTGGGAAAAGTGTCTAAATACATATGTAATTTAGACACGGTCTGTATTCTAAGTATATTTTATCTTTATGTGACATGTTATTTTTCATAACATTTAGATAAACTGCGAATCATTTGAGCTTGTATGTCTTTTTTTTTTTCAGTTAGTTAATGGTAAGAATACCACTATTGTAATGTGAGAATAGATTATGAAATTTTTTTATTGATAAAATGGAATTTTCATACTCATCATTAGACTTGTCAGTTTGAATCCTGCGTTGGACTTCATAGCAACTCACGTTTGTCTTGTAGAAAGCACCTGTCACAGAGGACTGAGATCCTCTTAGTTGTGTGCAGCATTTACTTACAGATGCCAGTAGAGGAAAGGACTTTCAGTGATAATTTAGCTTAAAAACCTGACTTATCCCAATCTCTTCGTTACACCAATTGGAAGGTTGCATCTCATGCAGAGCTTATGTGATTTGCTGATAGTAGCATCTCGATGATGATAATCCTAATGGCAATATCTGTTATTTGCATTTGGGTGTGTTTCTCCCCCAAGGGACTATATGGCTCTACAATGGCGGCTTTTGAAGGTTGGTATGAAGGGTGCTATTCTTTATACAGAGGATGTAAGTTGTAAGGTGACAGTTTGGTCAGGTGGCTTTCTGAAATGGAGATGCGAAGTCTTACTAATAATTTAGACCAAAGGTCTGATTGCCTAATACTTTGTGACTTATTAATAAGCCTGTAACTGTAGAGTGTATAATTAAATATGAACTGTAGGTCCTATTTTTTGAAGTTTTGGAAGTATAAAAATAATAGAGTATGAATTTTGAGAGATTTAGTCTGACATGTGAAGAGTAAGATTAATTACAAGACTTTAGTTCACATATTTGTGGGTAAATCTTTAATACAAAGTATTGGGTTTTGTTCATTTGAAGAGCTCGTCAGTCAGTCAGTCACCTTCTCAGAGTAGCAACCCATGTGTCCAGAGAAAATCATCACATATAAGTGATAGAAAAGGAAGCAGGCGGAGGATGGATACTGAAGAACGGAAAGATAAAGGTATGTATTTCATCATTTGAAAGCAGATGCTAGAGATCTGTCTCTAGTTTAAAGTTAAACATGGCAAAGAGAACCCTTCTAAAATCATTAAGCAGTTTAATGTCACATATCTCACTAGCAGAGGAATTGACTAAAAAGTTCATGTTAAATGTTACTCTGAAAACTATTTTTCACTGATAAAACATAATTCAAATAGTATTTTTCACTTTCTCTATCTTCATATGTTGTTTTTCTGTCTTCAAACCTCACTAGTGGCTGAAGCTGTGTTTTTTATTGATCTGTTATAGATTCTATCCATGGACATACTCACTTGGATAAAAATCCCGAGCCAAGCACATTGGAGGTAATCGTTTTAAATGCTAATTACATCTTTTTCCTTAACACTGATAATATAGCAGGAAGAAATTGAAGATGTTGATTTTATCATTTATAACTGTTAGGGAGGTGAAAAAGTAGAGGAAAAAATGATAATGCTTGAGAAAAATTTACTCAAAAACTATAACCATTTCTTCAAGGGTACATTATGATGACCAATCTGAATTGGTGGAAAGTAGCTGTTACTTTCCATTACTCTGTAGTAAGTAGATTGAGATTTTTAAAAGAAGATTGTGCTGTTTGAAAACATATCCCCAATAAAAATGTTCTAGTAATTTCATGATAAAGATGTATAGGCAAAGTTATATATGTTTTGAAGACCAGATGTAATTAAAAAAAAAACAACCAAAAAACAGTCATGAGAGTTCAGTCAGGTATAGGTAGGGTGACCTAAAAAAAAAGGCGTCTGCAGCCATGCCACCCTGAACAAGCCCGATCCTGTCTGATATCGGAAGCAAAGCAGGGTAGAGCCTGCTTAGTACTTGGATGGGAGACCACCGAGGAAGACCAGGTGCTGTAGGCGTAATTTGTGAGGTCAATCAAGGATTGCTTTGCCTAAAAAAATAAAAATAAAAACAAAGGCAACTGCAACAGTCGTAGAATGTGGGTCTTTGAATTAAAAAATTACAGATTTTTTGTTTGTTTTTGCTTCCAAAGAAAATTAGTGATGATAAATGTGCAAAAGTTTCATCACCATCAAAGTCAAAGAAATTGGAGTGCCCACCTCCTGCAGAACAAGTAAGTACACTGTGGCCTCTGACCCCGAAGGCTCCATTCTCTGGGTTTCTCAGCTCTGTATGTGATCATTTAAAAACAAAACATCCGTATAGGAAATGGGTGAATACGTTTTAGCACAATATTTTTGGTGCAATTATGATTTTTTATAATTATTAGTCAGGAATATTCTCAGTATTTTGGAATGTTGTTTATATAATCATCATTTTGGGGGGATAAAAGCCATTTTTCTGAATTGGTTTTGAATAAGATTTATTTGGTACCTTGTGTTAGTTATTTGTGTGGTGGGTTGGCTAGCAAATTGCATTTTTAAAGAGAAATTGTAAATTTCTGTTCTATTTCAAAACTTTAAAACGTGTGCATCCTTATTTCATAGATGGGAGGGAATGTAATGATTAGACTATAATGAAGCGATTAGAAAAATACACATTTAAAAAGCAGTACTACCAATTAAAAAATTTAATGATGAAGAAACCTGAGTTTTAGCAGGCATTTTTATTCTTTATCTAATACAGGAATAGAGAAAATTCTTAACTTTCAGTTAACATCCTCCATGGCAGTTAGCATATAATTCTATGGCATGTCTTTTCTAAGAAGCTATTCTAAGTAACTCATGAAATTCAAGGTGATTTCAATGATTTTCCTTCCTTGCCTTAAAAGCATTATGTTCAAAGTGCTTTAGAGTTTGCTTCTAACTTTGGTAGTGATTTATGTAACTTTCGGTAGGCAATCTCTGGTTAGGATCAGATTTGTGCAGAGTTTTAAGCTGTTTTTTTTACCCCCAAGACCAAAAAGACCATTTATATAGAAATTGCATTTGTATAAAAGGTAGATAGCTCAAGGTACATTTGGTTGTTAAGACCTAGTGTTAAGCAAAATGAACTCTTGTCTTTTTCTACCCCTTCTCCTTGAAGAAGCCAGCAGAACATGTGTCTTTGTCAAATCCAGCTCCCCTTCTAGTTTCTCCAGAGGTACATCTAACTCCTGCGGTGCCTTCATTACCAGCCACTGTGCCAGTCTGGCCAAGTGAACCTACAACTTTTGGACCAACAGGTTAGCTAAGAATTTAAAAAACCCAGGGAACCATCCAACAAAAGACTTCCAAATCAGAGACGAAATTCTTGAGAGCTTGACCTCAGAGTAGGAATAGTTGTGTCGAGCCTTACAGAGCTTTTTGTGATCCTCTGCTTTGCTCTGCTTCTAGTGTGGGGAGGGCCCTGTTCATTTGGTATTCATTTGAGATATGGCCTCAACATCCCAGAAACAAGATGTTTGAATTGGTTATTTCTGCTGGTTGCTGTGGTTGCTCAGCACTGGCACCACAGTTTGCATTCCCTCATGGGTCAGTTCTTAATGGCCCCTGTTGAATCCTTTGCCAGGCTTTGTGTCTACATGTTCATAAGAGCTATTAGGAGACGTTGACACAAAGCTTGTTTCCTGGGCTTATTTCCTCTTGTATCCAAGAGGGTTCTTGGTTGACATAAAAAGCACTTCTTTAGATTAAGTACACACCTTTTCACCAGTTGTATAGCTATGTCAGTTGTATAGCATTCTTTACTTTTTAGATTAATATGAGCTTAACATTTGTACAGGAGAATTATCTTCACCTTTTTATAGTTTGTGATTTCTTATCTTTTGTAGGTGTCCCTGCGCAAATCCCCGTTTTGTCAGTGACACAGACGCTGACCACTGGACCTGATTCTGCTGTGTCTCAAGCTCATTTAACACCCTCTCCAGTTCCTGTGTCAATACAGGCAGTTAACCAGCCCTTGATGCCTTTGCCTCAGACACTGAGCCTTTACCAGGACCCACTCTATCCTGGGTTTCCTTACAATGAAAAGGGAGATCGAGCCATTGCACCACCTTATTCACTGTGTCACACTGGGGAGGACCTGCCTAAAGGTGAGATTTTTCTCAAAGTCCAACTTGATTTTATTTATCAAGTACTGATACAGGTTCTACTTAACTGAGAAATATAAGTAGAGGTCAGAGGTCATGTTGCTGAGTAAGCCAAAGGACTTTCTTGGGAAGGACAGCAGAGGTTTGACTATTAAGTCATTCACTCTCTTCTGTTTCTTGTGTTGGACTGGATTATGTTTTTTTGTATGTTTGGTAATTGCCTCTCCTCCTGTGTCAAATGGCCTAAAAACGTTTTGAATTCTTAATAATGTTAAAATCAGATAACTAAACATTTACTCAGTTTTATCTTCACTAGTCTGTTACTTCATCTATGAAAAAATCTGAGAATGAATATAATACACAGTGCAATAATATACATAGTACAACGTGCAACAATATATATTTTTTAAAAGAATTTAAAAAATATTTGCCCCCCATAAAGAAAGTTTAGTTGCAAAATTTCCTATTTATAGAGTTAAAGAGGGGAAAAAATAAAATAAAAATAAAGCTTTCTGAATGTGTAATTTTAGCAAGTGATTATTATGTTTTTTATTTTCAGATAAGAACATTCTTCGATTCTTCTTTAATCTTGGTGTAAAGGTATTTACGTTTTGTCATTTTGAAGTTATTTTTAAGTTAACAGTTATTCCTATTTAAATATTCTTAATTGTTTTGTCAGTCATAACAAACGGTTTACTAATCTCAAGAACTGGCATTTTCAGTACTGTATCGTTTGTTTTTGATGGTGGTTGAAGCTCTTATTTTTGATTAATTTTCTTTTTAAATGGCAATGATTTAACCCTGGGAGTATATTCAGGAAACAGCTCTGTCCCGGGGCGGCCCAGTGGACATGCCCTCATGGAGGGACTCAGTGACCCATCTGGGTTTGAAATTCTGCCAGTCACCCTTGAGCTACATGGCTCTGGCACGTCATTTAGTATGTCTGAGCCTTTTTTTCTCTTTCATGGAGTGGAGATGGCATTCTTCCACCTGCCTCTGTGTTGAAAGGACCAGAGGAAATGACATGTGAAGGCACGCCTATGAATGATGACGTGTTCACTGGTGGAGCAGAGGCTCGTCTTAGAAGGGGGCTGGAGAACTCAATGACCTTGTCAGTGCCCTGTTGTCTCCTGTCTTGGGTTGGTTTCTGCGGGTCTTAGCCTGTTAAAGTATGAAATGAAGTGCCCTGCTGTAGCCTATTGACCATTTCATAAAAGGAGACTTGACTGATTTTGCCATGTATTGCATTCCATTTCCTAATTTTATATTTATCCAGTTAATGTTTCTAAATTAGCCAATCAGCAGGTAAGTTATTTTTGTGTGTGTTCTGGTGTTTAGCTGATGCTTTACAGAGGGGAGGATTTGGAGTACTTTATTTTCAGTATTATACTTCTCTGACTCAGAGCCTAATCGTAATCCTTGTGGAGTGCTCTGGAGGCCCCTAGAACAGTGGAGTCCTAATGTTGGGGGGGCGGGGTCGTCTACTTCTGTATCAGCATTTTTCTGGCAGAATGAGTCTAGACCAGTTAATCTAGTTGCCAGCGGGGTCTCCACAGTAAGCTAGTTAGTGGTAGCTGGAACACGACTGTGGGTTGAGCCAAACAGCCAGTGACTGAGTTATTTGAAGCTGGAGGCTCAAGTGCTTGCTGGTGGCCGTTTTTGATTTCTGTATCACTGATATCGTTTCTGTACAGTTGTATCCAAAGATGGAATTAATGGTCATGATGATCTGTGGGTGAGTTCATTACATTGTCACCTGTCAGCCTCTGTACAGGACTTTGGGTTGGTTTTAGGATGGGTGAAATAAGGGAGTTTTAGAGCAGTGACTTAATTTTGTACTTTTATGTTGAGTCTCACAGTGACTCGTACTTGGACTGTGGTTATATGTGATTATATTATGTTTGCAGGCATAAGAAACTTACCTTGATACCTCTCTAAATTTTTTTGCCTTTTTTGTTTATCTTACTGTTTTTTTTTTGTTGTTGTTGTCTTTTTAGGCATATAGTTGTCCTATGTGGGCCCCACATTCTTACCTGTACCCTTTACACCAGGCCTACCTGGCAGCCTGCAGAATATACCCGAAGGTTTCTGTCCCCGTGTATCCTCAAAATCCTTGGTTCCAAGAAGCTCCTGCTCAGAACGAGAGTGATTGTACCTGTACCGATGCACACTTTCCTATGCAGACTGAGGCCAGTGTTAATGGTCAGATGCCACAAGCAGAAATTGGACCGCCATTTTCTTCACCTTTGGTTATCCCTCCATCTCAGGTGTCTGAAAGTCATGGACAGTTGTCTTACCAGGCTGATCTTGAATCTGAAAACTCTGGGCAGCTCCTCCATGCTGAATATGAAGAGTCACTAAGCGGCAAGAATATGTTTCCACAACCGTCCTTTGGACCGAATCCATTCTTAGGCCCAGTTCCCATTGCCCCTCCTTTCTTTCCTCATGTTTGGTATGGTTACCCTTTTCAGGGTTTCGTAGAAAATCCAGTAATGAGGCAGAATGTTGTTGTGCCCTCTGATGAGAAAAGAGAATTGGATCTATCCTTGGAAAATCTGGAGCTGTCCAAAGAAAGTTCAGTTTCAGCACCAGCTGGGTTTCCGGAGGCCAGGCATGAAGAAGACACACACACTCTCCCTGAAGCAAGTGTGAGTAAGCACGAAGGCTGGGCAGAGCAGGCATCCCAGACGCCTAAGGCAGACCTGCCAGTGGCTTCCATCTCTCTGGTGGTAGAGGGAAAGGGTCATCTTCCCAATCAGATTCTAAACAGAGAGAGAGAAACTGCACCTGTTGACCTTGAGCCTAAAAGGACCATTCCAAGTCTGAAAGAAAAACCAGAGAAAGTGAAAGATCCTAAGACTGCTGCTGATGTGGTCAGTGGAGCCAACTCTGTGGACAGCAGACTGCAAAGACCAAAAGAAGAGAGTTCAGAAGATGAAAACGAAGTGTCTAATATTCTGAGAAGTGGTAGATCCAAGCAGTTCTATAATCAGATGTATGGGGGCAGGAAGTACAAAAGCGATTGGGGCTATTCTGGTAGGGGAGCATATCAACACGCAAGAGGTGAGGAGTCCTGGAAAGGGCAGCCAAGCAGAAGCCGAGATGAAGGTTGTCAGTACCATCGAAATGCCAGAGGACGGCCATTTAGGGGGGATAGAAGGAGATCAGGGATGGGAGATGGCCATCGAGGACAACATACTTGATGGTTGTTGCTGCAGCATGTTAGAGCAAAAACCCTTTCTTAGGTAGAATGTTTCTGAAGGCTTTAAAACATACATTAAAATAAAAACCCAAATTGGAACTCTCTCCTCCCCACCCCCATTACCCTCACTCCGACCCTGGACAAGAGATTTTGGATATGTATTCAAGGGGGCAGGTGAATTCCTGGCATTGCCATTTTTCTTTGTTTAAAATCTGTTATATTTATCGGGTGACTGCTCCCATAAAAAGTAGAAAATAAGTTTGTTAAAGTATTTTTTATAAACAGCTTAATATAAAACATTATAGATTTAGTGTTTGGTTTTTTTCCTTATGTAAGTTTAATTTCAAATGTTGGAAATGTGTGCTTTTTAGTGTTTACTAAAGTGACAAGAAAATATACCATTTGACACACTAGATTCCAAAACATAACATTGCACCAAATAGAAATGTATATTTTATTATGCAATGCCTTAGTCATAAACTGGGCTCAAACAATTCTTAGCCTAAAACACTGTTGTTTTTTGAAATGCTTCCAACCCAAAGGCCTTTCATCTCAATATCTGTCAAACTTGAATAATGTCTTCTCTTTAATATTACACATAAGGCAGCCTATTAACCCGTGTCTTAGAAATGTTGTATATAGTTCTTTTAATATTAATAGGGTATATTTTTGAATTTTGGTGAGTATTTGTTGAACTTAAGATCGCATATAAGAACAGGTGTTTAAGAAATAATACGAAATTAATGAAATGGCTGTTTCCACCAAGAATTCTTAGCACTGGTGTCAATATCATGGTGCCTACTCGAAGAAACGTAGATGCTATGCATTTTGAAAATAATCTGCATCTGTTAAAACTGCAGAAGTCTTTTAATGCCACTTTAACACTAATGCACTGACAGATTTAAATATTTTGTGAGAAGAAATGTTAAAACATTTTTAGCTTGACAGGTTTCTATAGAGTTCCTATGTTTTGTTTTTCTCTTTGCACCATTGATTATGTGTATCACTTTACATTTGCATGTTCAACTTGTCACAGCTGAAATTATTGTACAAAAAAAGGATGATTGTGATTTCTAGTTCTTTTCTAGAGGATGCTGCTAGAAAATGGTTTTGCTTTGTATTTTTTAGCTTGTTATCCTTTGGGTAACAAGTTTGTGGTCCTGCTTCCTTCTAGTCTTTGCAGTATTCACTAGAAGTTTTCTTTGCATGTTGCACTCCGTTCTCATTTGGAGATTTGACCCTGAACTAACACAGTATTCATTCATCTGTGTTACACTATATAAATGACTGTAGTTTGTATATCTTATTTGTATATATTAATATGAAAATCTACCCCTTTTTATGTTCTTTTGATCAGGAAGTTTGAGTGCTATGCAAATAAAGTAGTAATTTCTCTTTGCATGTCATGTGTAATATACCTAGCCAGAATTAGAACTTTTTTGAAGCAAATTAATTTAAAAGCAAATAAAATTCACTTGAATTTGACAAACTGAAGCAGATGAGTTTTCTGGGTTCTCTGATAACCTGCAGAAATGTTTAGATGCCAGCTAGGCTCAGTGAATCTCCAGAGTACTGTAATAATTGTTATTTACCTCTGTGTTGTTTTAATTACCTAATGTCTGTGTAACTGCTGATTCGAATAGTGATTAGCATTTAGATGTTTTGTAACATAGGATTTTAGAGAGCACTTTCTTTGAAAGATAATATTTTATGATGGTGCTAGGTAACAATTTTAACAGATGGTTGTGTGGAAAAGAAATTCTTGAGAAGCTCTTGAAAGGAATTTCTGTTGTCACCTTCTAAGCTCGATTAATGGGGAAGGTACTGCTTAAGCTGTTTTTCTTTTCTTGACATCGACCTTTGTTATGGAATGAGATTAGAAGGTCCTTCACTTTCAGCTCATGCTTTTTGTATGTAGGATTAGTTTATCTGATAATTTTTATGAAAATCACGTTGAGATATAATGACCAGATTTAAAAGTTCAATGTAAGTTTAATCTCAGGAGTTTACAAGAAATTGCTGTTTTCAGTGTCTTTCATTTTCTTGACTGGGATTTGATCTGTTTCTTCTAGAAATACCTAAAAATTGGATAGGAAAGAATACTATTCATATTTTCATTGTCACTCTGTCTTACCTCAGTTGAGTAACAGAATGCTCTGTATAGTTCCTGAAGGAAATATGGATTTGCTTCCTGTTTCCCATATTTTACCTCCAGGACGTGATGGAAACAGTGCTGAAAGGGAACTTTACAGATGGTACTTTAGTTGGTGACCTCTGGAGTAAAAGAACTCTGATTTTTGATAATTAGTTTTAAAATTATCAGTCTTTGCATGAAGGTCAGTTTTTTTATTTTTATTTAGGTTTGTTTTAAATGTATTAGTTGAGGGGATTTTGCCTTACACTGCGGTCCAACTAGGGCCGAGCAAGCTTTGTCCATTTTAACTGAGTCATATGGTATGTTGACATGAAATATTATGTTTCTGTATAAGGGAAAAATAAACACTTAGAAGTGAGAATCATTTGTATTTTGAGTTGGAGGTTATTATCATATACATTTTGAAGAACAAGTATTTAGAATGACCAAAGCTCACCTGTTTGTTGCTTTTGCTAAACTTGATTTTTGTCCCTTTCCTTTTAGTATTATGTATATTTCTCTCTTTCAAATCAAGTTCATGTCCTCTCAGATAAATCTTTAACTCTTGTTCCTTGTACTTGTTGGCAGCAGGATGCTAGCATCTGTATAGTCCTCGTCCTGTTTCCTGGAACCTTTGTTCGTTTCCATGGCTGACCTAAACTGAGACCTTGCCTTGCCTTGACTTGGCAGTAGGTTTTTCCAAACCACAGTCCTGATACAGCTTATTGATGCAAACTCTATGTTCCTGCATTGTGTTCCTTTGTGATTCAAGGTTGAATGAAAATGCCTGTGAACTGCAAACTTGCTTATGATTGACTTGGTGCAATAAAATTCCTTTCTAAACACTTCTGGTTTAGAAAACATTCAGCCATCCTAGAAACTGGCAATATTTATTTATGCCTCATTTATTTTACCTTCGGTTTTAGATGTGGGAATCTTAGTCTTTCACTTATGGGTACTAAGCAAGGTCCATTTTCATGTAGCTGAAGAGCCTGCATATTTGGCTACACTTTCTGTTTACTATATTTTGCTTCCAACTTAATGTTTAAATATGATTGTTTTTGTTTAAAATCTTAATAATCCAGTACGTCACTTTCAGAGAACTAAGGTTTTGCTACTAGTGTCAGCCATTTACTCTCCCACTAATGAGATTTCCCTACTAATTGGTTTTTTCCCCCCTGAAATAATAAGTTTTAGAAAAAATCTTAGAAGAGGGGTGGGTGCATGTCTTAATGCTGGGAAACAGCAACTTTGGGGTTGAATTTACTTGAATGGATTAAAAATTGCATTGTTACAGAGCTAGAAAAAAAATTTAAGTATGAAAAATGGTAATAGCCTTACACTGAGTACAAATAATACTTAAAAGCATGTGAAGATGTGATCACTTGTGATGTTACTTGTAAAAAAAAAGTATATATACATATCTTTTGAAGTGTTGAAAAGAAAATAGTACTTTATATTCTTTATCATATCACTTTTTGTAAGTGTTGAATATATTCCTGTTTATTTTTCTATGTTCTGTTTTGTAGCCTTAAGAAGTGTTTCAAACATTTGAATGTATAAAATAAGAGTAAATGCCCTACATGGTGTGATGCTGCATTATATATAAAACTGTGTGCATATATTAAATTTTGTCTCTTGATTCTGCTTGTGATTCTTTGGTTCCAGGGTTAACCAAGTATAATATAGCATATAAATCTTAAGATGAATTTAGTAAACTTCTAAAAGTAGTTTTTATGCAGTCAGAATTCTAGTATGTACAATAAAAGCCACGTGGGATTTATAAATGATGGAATAGGTAGTTTTCCGTATTTTATATATATATAATAAAACTGAGACAGGCCAAGTAATTAATTTGACTAAGGCCATGCAACTAATAAGTGGTCCAGTTTGGATTATAATCTAGCTGAGTGGTTTTAAAGAACTCTACTGTTAAGTCATTAAATGAGAATGTAGAATAACTTATAAATGGCCCTTTTCCTTTTTTTAAAGTTAGAATTCAGTATTTGTCTTCTAAAGAAAGGTAAAACAAATAGTTTGAAAGTTTAATTTGAAAATACAAGTAAACCTAAGTTTCTTTAGGCTATATTTTCTTCATTAAATCTAATCACCTAAGAATATTGCTAGTCAGTACTTGATTAACCTACTTACTAATATGAACTTAAAATGGCTTCCCCAGAAAGCAAAGCCTGGAACAAAGGCTTCATCCAGTAGTGTTTGACAGGTGATCTAGGTGCAGGGGCACCAAGGCAAGGTTAGTCATAGAGGCCAGTTGTATGGGACCATATGAGGTGGTGAGTGAACGATCACACAACCTTAGGGGGAGTTGAGGGAGAAAGGAAGGAAAGCAGGGAAGGAAACGACTCTTCACTATTTGAATGCCAGTGCCTTTCTGCAGTTAGTCAGGAGAGAAGCCAGGGGAGGGAGAAAAGCAAGTGGGGTGCTGCGGTTGGTTGGAGCCCTTGCAGAATCGGTCACTTGTTTGAAGTGGATGAGATAGAAAGGTGAGACCAAGTGACCAGTGGTTCACAAGAAATGTCCTATGCAGAGTTTCTCTGAAAGTTTTTTTGTATTAGAAGAGTCTGCTTTCACTTTGCATACTTGTTATATTTTTACTTTGACATTTAGGTCCATGTCTAGGGAATATAGCATTGAGATAAAGTACAAAAGAAGTATAAATTACATTAGTGTCTCTTAAGAGACACTAATGTAATTTATAAGCAACTCTTCCAAAAGGGAATTAATTATTCAGTCCTCAGAATTAGTGAAGCTACAGACATTGGAGGAAAAAACATCATGTTAGAATAATTTTGATCTGTGATCAGAGAGAAATGAGCTTCAAAGCCAACCATTTAAAAATACATACTGTTCCTTTTAATGTGATTAAATTTTTTCACATTTACAGAAAAAGATTTAAAGATGTAAATACAGAAGATGAACAGTGGTTCCTAAGGCGTATGCTTTTGAATATTCTAATAACTGGCAAGTTACTGATTTCTACAAAAAACTTTAATTTTTTGACTAGCCATCTTCAGATGCAGTAGAAAACAAGTGATGCTATGTATCTACCTAGGGATATACCCATTACTGTGTAACTTGTATGCATTCTGTAAATTACTTTCTAAATTGAGTGAAATATTTAATGTTATAAACATGCCTTTGTAATTTTATATGTTTACAAATTGGGGGCCAAAAATAGAGACCAGAAACCAGAGGCACAGACATGAAATGACAATAAGGCTGTGTTCCATGAGAAGGGAAGGATGGATGGGCAGACATGGTTTCTGGTCTCATAAGCTCAGCTGTCTTAACAGTGGAACATGGGTACATGCAAGGTTGAGAGCTGGGACACATGTAAAGTCAAGAGCACCCCAGTAAAATGATAGTAAAAATTTCTTGTAGATAAAAGCCTCTCCTGGCTGGGTTCCAGATTCTTAAAGGGGAAAATAAACCACTGAGAATGTTACCACGTTTGTTTAGGTGTGAGGTCCAGGAATCCACATAGTAATATGAAAAGTGTTTCCAAGCTGGTAAGACACTTGGGTCATCTGGTGGCAGCAAATGGAAAGCCACTGGAGAGACAAGTTTACTTTTAACATAAAACCATTTGACTTGAGTAGCTCAAACAGATTTTTTTTTTCCTTATAAAAAATCTGGAAGCAGCTGCTGGCAGTTGTAATGTTTGATGTCAGGACAAGCATCCTTGTGGGTTTCCTGGCATTTCTCGTCACCTTATGGGCACAACACATCCATAAGAAGCAGTACCAAGTATGTATCTCCTTTTATTAGGAAACCAAGAGGGCTTCCCAAAACTAAGTGACCTACTTTCAACCTTAGTGGCTAGAACTGAGTCAACAAGGCCATGTCTACCTGCAAAAGACTAGGAAAATATGGAAGACGATTGCTTTGGCTATCTTCACCTAATTATGACCCATCATTTGGGGCTGGGCACACTGCCTATCGTATAAATTTGCAAGGAAGGAAAGGGAGTGTTTGGCACACCAAACCTTAGCAGATGAAGCCACACTGAACATCAGCTAACAAACCAAAACAATACACGGAAACCAAGGGCAGAGGTATAGCAGACACACAGTAAAGCAAGAGTTAAATGGACAGGCTCTAAATGCTTCAAAAGATTAAAAGACAATAATATACTAAAAAATGCTAAACTGCTCGACTGCTATCTTGATTCTAGCTGCTTCTCTAACTGGTTTTCAATTCCTATTTTGAGCATGTAAAAACCACTACTTGAATCTTGAAGGCACAAAGTCCACTATAATCTGCCTGTATTCATCCTTTCTTAATCTCTTCAATGCCATGCTGATTTCTGCCTCTGATGTGACATGTATTCTTTACATGCATTATCATTTATCGTTATAGGTGCTACTTTTCCTGGGAGGTTACCTCCATGTAGCCTTTTCTGACTCTCCAACTCACAACTATTTCTTGTCCAAACTCTCGTATGAATGTTCATAATACACCAGGATTAAGGGCCTGACACACACGTATCTAAATTTAGTTCATATGATTTTACAGAACTGAGTAGTTAACCCTGTCTTCCTAGTCTGTGCTAAGTCATTCTTTCAATACAGTAGGCAAACTACATGCTAGATACCAAACTAAACACTGAATTACAAGCAAGAGACATAGGACTAGACTTTAAGATGCTAGGCTAGTCCCAAAAGCACTTTCTTGAGTATCATTTTGTGTATTTTCACATAAGTGGTGGTGTATGTATAAACTGCTGCATCATGCTTTTGTGCTTGATTTTTTCCAATCAGGACAAACTGAGCAGTCTGAATAACATCTGCATTGATGTGTATATGAATTGGTAATACTGATTTTACACACACACACAAAGTTTTATGTTAGCAACTGTAAAACCCTTTCTATTGCTATATAAAAATTTAACATCTAAATCCATATTTTAAAAATTCATGTATATAAAAATTACAATTAATATACATCCTGTCATCAGCAATAAGTAGAACTGTGCTCTTAATATATCACAAGTATTTTCTTTAGGACAGAATACAAAATCAGTAAATAAAAAGTGTTTGGCTTATTTTATTCAATATATTTGAAATAATCATTCACAAATTTAACCTATCCTTAAAAATAGGCACTAATTTCAGTATAATTCCATTTATGTACAAAACAAACCTTTTACATATTCACACTTAGGTAAGTGCACAGAAAGAAAAGCACGAAAGGCTATATATATATTAAATGCAAACACTGGTAACCTTTGGGAGAGTAATGTGACGGGAAATCATAACCTTTTATTTCATATATGTCTGTGTATTTGAATTTTTTACAACAAACATGTATTTATGGATTACATTAAATTTTTAAAGGCCTAATGGAGCCTAGTTAAACCATACTTTTTATCCACTGTTTGCATATTAATCAAAGCTTCTATTGTTTCAAGGAGCTCTAAAAGTCTGTTCAATAATTTCTAATTTTTCCTATTTTACTTGCCCCATTAATTTATTAAGTAAACTTTTCTGATCACTTGGAGCATGTTAGTTCCAGTTAATTCATTAGTCAGAAGTACAACTGACAGTGGTTTCATACTACAGGTATCCCACTGTTCCAACTGAGGAACTCAAGAGACGGGTAAGTTTTTAGAACTCTTGCTACACACTATCCAAAACACATAAAAAAGTCAAATAGATTTAGATAATGTCCTCTATATCCAAACAGAAATGAATATATTTGGTACCATCTGTATTGCTATCTGGACACTTGTGCAGTAATGTTGCCTTCAAATAAGTGGCTCATAGTCCTGGCCCATCAGAAATCATGGAACTTAAAAATACAATGGTGCTTAGGCACCAACTCTAAATAAATAAAGATTCTGAGCCTGTACTTTTAAGGGAAAATGCTTTTTTTTTAAAATAAATCTTAATCAGTGATTATATAAATATGTTTAAAGAATAACATGAACTTGAGAATTACAGAACACAGGATCTTCTGAAATGCTCAAATTGAGTAATTCAGAATAAAGTTAGGTTTTTTCCCTTTGGTGGGGGTGGGAGGGGAGGGATATTAAAATGATTTTTTTTAAGATTCAAAAGCACCAAAAACATTGTAAACAAAACAATATTGTTTTGTAGTAGACAATCTTCCTCTGAAGGTCTAAACACACTGATAATATAGTGCAAAGACTGAAAACAGATAACATATAATCCTAATGTTTATTTATCAAATTTCATCAGTGGAGTCTTCGACCGGCTTTTAAAATAAGGGCAGTTTCATTATACTGGTACACTTGGCAAACCATGTAAGTACAGAAACCTTTCCCAAGATTTTTAAAAGGGGGCAACACTGGTCAGCATTTGGTACATGAATATAATACACCTATTGAAAAATTTCCCATTCATCATGAAATTTGGAGGTAATTATTATAGCTTAAAATGTCTCAATTTAGAATGTTATGCACAAAAAGGGCCTTGTCAAGAACAGAAAAAGTGGCATTTTCTGTGTTCAGACTACAATTTACAACACAACTGGCTTCTGATGTTACATTAAATAAATTATACTTCAGGCTCTGGAGTATGTGGGGCATAAAACCTGATTAAAGTTTTATATGACAAATCTCAAATGTTTCTTTTAATAAATGGTTCATCAGTATTCTCAGATTCAGTCTAATCATCCAAGAAAAAGTAGTTTCCACTCTTCTTTTGTTCTACATCCTAAAAAATAAAATAGAGAAGCACAAAGGTCAACACCATTCTCCTGTATGTAGGGGGAGTATTTCGCTCACAGTATTACTTAGCGATGTTTATAGTGTACAGCCTCCTCTAGATGCACTGTCCGCTTCTAGACAGTCCTAGGTTCACTACTGACAGGCAAGGTGTACCCTCTGCTACCCAGTCCTATTACCAGAATACTTCCCTTGGTTCACTTCACCTCAGGCAAAGCCCCTTTATATAAACTGCCTAATATATATAAAATTTTGCTATATAAAATACTGTTTCCAGGAAAACTATTAAATTCCATTTTATTTAACTTTAAGCTCCTGGTCCAAAAAGTCCATAGTGTCAGTTTGAGAACTGCCTATTAAACAAAATATGTACAAATTTTTCTCAGTACCATTTACCAACTGGCCAGTAATGATCCATCCCTGTACCTGCCTAGCTATTCCCTTACTAAGATTAAAATATGACTGTCTAAGGTGACTGGGCACCGAAAAGTGATGAACCGTGAGACTGAACTGTGAGCACTTGTAATGCTCCAGAAAAATTTTTTTAGGAAAATTATGCTATGCATATAAGTGTTCTAGAATTTAGTTCCTCTTTTATGCTTAATATGCTTTTCAAACTGAAATAAACTTTTTACTTGTAAGTCAGAATTTGTCCTTTCATTATCTTGGCCAGAGAATAACAAATCATTTATAAACAAAATATATAGTGAAAACTAAAAGCATCCAAAAATCACGTTAGGTGCTTAAGAATACATGATGTGTACGATGCCCTTGTCTCTGCCTTCCAAGAGCTCTCGGTTTAGTAGCAAAGCTAGAGGAATACAAATATGAAAACAATCTAGTAACTGTTACAGGCATGTGTAACATACTTGAAAAGCTTCCATTACAGATGATGGCTAGAGGACCATGAAATGTAAGCATTTCAAGAAGGCGCTGCAGGAGATACTAAAAACACAGCAATAGTTTGCCTAGAGTTTATTCACTTTTTCTTTTTTTGAGCGACCAAGAGATTACTACCTTCTAAAAACAAACCATATTTCATAGACTACAAGTGTAGCATGCACAATTATTTTATGTATCACAAGAACACTGCTAATTAAACCGACAAAATGTTTTTTCCATTGCTTAGAATTTTATGCTCATTTGAAAGAGCTTGTTTAGACTCTTAAAATACACATTTTAATCACGTTACTCTTGTGCATACATAAAAAAATACATGAAGAATCAAGATATTCATAACTTATTTTAATAGTAAATTAGTATAATCTGAAGGCATTTTAAATAGCAATTAAACAACGCAGGTCACACAACAGTGGGTACAAGTCAGCAATGGTAGCTATGTCATAATTGCTGCGTGTAAGACAAGTATGCAATTATACAGTAAAATGCAAAAACATGAGTCTCAGAATTATTAATGTAATAGCTTTCCGTTGACACACATGCCTTTCAATTATTTACACTGAAACATTATCCACGATTTAAGATAGTTTTTCTACATACCTTAATTGAATTGAGTTTGTTTATTCTTGGCCTATAGTTGTTTGGATCTCTTCTGAATGTAATTTCAAGCTGAGACAAAAATTTATTCATGCCAGCCAAAAGGGTTTGAGGACTAGGGAAAAAATAAGTTCAACTGAGATTAAGTTTTACCCTCTAAATTTAACTACTTTTTTGGGATAGAGAATATCAAGAATCACTGTTCCCTCTAATTCCCTAATCATCAGTCTTCTGGATAACAAAATAATCACAGCATATTATAAACTCTTATGTTCAGAAATGTCTGCTTGAACTATATAGTTTGGCTATTATATTCTTGTGTAAAAACAAGTACAGTTTAATCTGTTTCTGATATGGAAAAAGAAACATTTAAGAAGAAAATACGACCTTAGCAAAACAAAAGACCATTAATTAGGAGAGTGCAGAATTTCAAATCTGACATTTTTAGGAGAGAAGAGAACTGAACAGAAAAGATAATATGAATGTTAAAAATTCAGCACTGGAGGGAATTTGGACAACATCATGGTTTTCAGTAATAAGAACTCCTTTTAAAATTCCTATGCTTTATTCATCATCTTCATCCAAAGTTCTTCAATCATGCCAAATCACATACACGTGAAACATTTTAAACACTTTGTAAATACAGAGGGGGAACACCATTATTTGAATAAATAAGCTTTATGTTGTCTAAGAAATCTCCCTAACTCTCAAAGAAATGTGTAAAAAAAGGAATTCTGGCAAGAAGCTCTATAAAGTACTTTTATTTTTTGGGTGAATTATTCAAACAGCAACTCCATTCTTCAATTTCTAATACCAGAAAACATTATGTTGCAATCACATGAAACTGATGTTTTTACAAGTCAAAAATGGTTGAATACCAGTAATTCCAATCACTAACATACGGGTTTAGTATTAGAAACATAAGAAATTATTATTACTTTTTAATACTCTTCTTAATTATATGAAATTAGTCTAAAAACTACTATTCTTCCTGGTCTCATCCAGTATTTGATATGAATACTCTGGGAGTCAGTCATTTCTAAAGTTTCTGGTTCTTTCTTAAAAATTAAAATGGTATAATGTTTATAAGCTTATTGAAAAAATTTAAATAATATTTTCTAACTGTTAGAACTCAGTATTGCATATTTTAGAAAGCAGTCTTACCTGTTTGCAACGGTGTTCTTAGAGGGAACACCATCAAAGACAATGACCCGATCTGCCAGGTAGGTGGCCATGATGAAGTCATGTTCCACAACGAAGGCTGTCTTCTTAGCGTGGAGTATGAAACTACAACACAATTTTTGAAATCTTTTATAGTTTTATATCATCAAATATTCAAATGCTATATTAAGCACGTTGCATGTCTGTACACATAATTCAAAAGTAATACTCTTACGAGCAGGACGTTACCGTTTGACAACTCGAGCTGCCATCAATCTTTGCTCAGAATCCAAATACGCAGATGGTTCATCAATTAAATAGACATCAGCAGGTTTGCCCAAACAAAGAGCTAAAGCCACCCGCTGCAGCTCACCACCAGATAATGTCTGCACCTATTTGGAGAAGAAGTTTGGCAAACCATGTAGAGATATCCAGTTTAAAATAATAAAATAAAAAAATTAGAGTACCTCTTGATCGATGATGTTTTCAATTTGTAGAGGCTTCATTACATCAGTCACAAATTGTGGATGAGTGTAAGCATCTCTTATCTTTTCATGTAGTAACTGTCGAACACTTCCCTGTTTTTAATGGAAAAAGTATTGACATTTTATTTCAGTATAGAATTACTCTAATTATAAATTGTTCCAGAGCAAAAGCAAATCACTTTGCCACCAGCAGGTATTTTTATGTTTATCCATCATCTATTGCATGTTTTAAAATTTTTTAATTAGAAATCCATCATGTCCAACAAATGAAATAGTAATTTTAAAATATGAAAGCAGTAAATCAATTTGAATAGGAATAATTCTAAAGGTCAATGCAGGTATCAAGTAACCTTACATAATCAGTAAGATAACAGAAAATGCATGATAGAGGTGCATCTTAAGATGTTTATTGCTGTTTTTTCAGGAGGGCTGAATCTGAGAACTTAAAAGGTAAGTTTATCAGAAAGTATCAATGACAAAATTTTTACTTTAAGCTCAGCCATTTCAAATAGGCCCGACAAAGTGAGTGTGGAGCTAATGAGTGTAGACACTGCAGTTAAGAAGTTTATTACATGAGCACAAACCAAAGGAGATTTAGTCTTGATGTTTTCAAGGTTCATCCATGTTGTAACATATATCAGTATTTTATTTCTTTTTATGGCTGAACAATCTAGATTTTATAGATATAAACATCCATTCCTACATTTTGGCTATTATAAATAATGTATTTGTACACAAGTTTTTGTGTTGAGATAGTCTTCATGTCCCTTCGGTATGTATCTAGGAGTGGAAATGCTGGTTCACATGTATATTTAATTGTTTGAGATTTTTCCAAGTGGCTCTACCTTTTTACATTCCCACCAGCAATGTATAAAGTTCCTTATCTCTACATTTCATCAATACTTGTTACTAACTTTTTAGTGGGTGTGAAGTGGTTATCTCCTTGTGGTTTAAATTTGCATTTCCCTAATGACTAATCATGCTGAGTTTCTCTTCCTGTGTTCATAGGAAAAAACTATTCGAATCCTTTACCCATTTTTAATCTGAGCTGTGAGAGCGCTTTATATATTCTGGATACAAGTACCTTATTAGATACATAATTTGCAAATATTTTCTCCTATCCTGTGGCTGGTCTTTTTACTTTCTTGATGGTGGCATTTTCAGCACAAAGCACATTAGATTTTTAAACGTTTATTTTGGAAAAAGATGCCAATCACATTTTAAAAGCTTCTTCCTAGTAGTGAAAATGAATCAAAGACCGTAGTCTTAATACATTATTTAGCCACTTTTGATCAAATTATACATAAATTAATTTAGAAAAAAATTTTGATATAGTGAAAGATTAAAGTTATAGATATGTATGTGTGTGTGTGCATATGGACACAAACTTTAATAATCAAATAAAAGAATAAAACTCACAGTTGATTTGGGACTGATTTTCTGTGGCTTGTAACTGACATTTAGAACAGGTACTTCTCCTGCAAAATAATGCACATAAATAAGACACAGTAAACTTTAAAGATCTGGGAAGTTTTCAATGTGGAAGAATAAAAAGACTCAATATCATAACAGTACCTCCTTCATCGGGTTTCAGTCTTCCAGCGAGCATTCTGATAAAGGTCGTTTTACCAGTTCCTGGCAACATAACACAAAACAATCAGTCCTGAAAGATGCTTCACATTTGAAATAAATCCACTCCAAACGTACTACTAGACTTTAATGGAGAAATTAGTTTTAAGATAACCACACTGACACTACTGAATTCTGAAGGTTATATGAAAAAAAGAAAAACAACCTTAATTCACTTTCTCAAGTATCATTCTAAACTAATTAGGAGGAATATAAACTAGTTCAAGTTTATAATGACCATTTAAATAAATGGTAGACTTATAAGGTGTAAGACGGGTTATTTTTTAAAAGATATAATTAGTTAAAATATCAATACACACAATTTATTAAGATACTATAGTGCTATCTTATAATTGATATCATCATGAAGTTTCATTTCCATGAAACATTTAAGTTAATTGCAACCCAGTTCAAAATTCTTCCATTAACTAAAGACTGATACATTGCAGCAGTCCTTATAAAAAATTTTTCTTCTACAGTCTTGTAAGTCATAAGTATTACACTTCAATCTTTTTTAAAACCATGAAAGCAATGCCAAATATTTGGTACTCAAATTAATTTCACAATTATATTTATGACAATCTAATATTAAATAATGCTGATAATATAATTATTTGCAAAGAAAGACTATTTTGTATTTAAAATAAGAAAAGCTCCAAATAAAAGAGTGCATTTAAACTAGATTACTTCTGAATTAATAATTTATCTTTCCTAGTCAGTTTCCAAGATGAATAAATGCCATTTCAATTTATACATAGAAAAAACAGCTTAAAAAATCGTATTTTCACTGAAGGTTATGAAACAAAATAAGAAATATGAACTTGATTGAATGACACTGAGGTTAAATCATACAATGTTACAAAATGTGAACTATACTGAGAAATGTACGGATTCAGTCCAGGTCCTAGTTCTTCTATAACTAAGTCAAAGTTTTCCATGGAGCAGTTAAAACTAAGTTACTAAGTAAACGAAGAGACTTTCAAATACCACAAAATAAGGAAAACTTACCATTTTCTCCCAACATCACCATAATTTCAGAATCTGTAAACTCTCCAGCTACAATTGCTAGCTCAAACTCTCCCATCTTTTTCTTCATTCCGGGATATTTATACATACACATCTTTTTAACCTCCTCTTCATTTGCTGTCTCAGCCACTTTAAAAACAAGTGATGCATCTCTGAATCTCAAATTTTCTGTTGGAACGTAGCCATCCAAAAAAATGTTTATGCCTGTTGAAAAGTCATTGACAATAGATTAGAGTAAAAAATTACTACATAAAAGCCCAAACTCCAGGTTCTCTTGGGAGCAATCTAAGCACAAATTTTAAATTTTTGTGGATTTATAACATGCAGTGACAACACGGTGTTTCACTGTATCTAATACAAGTTTACATAATTCATGCATATATATATATACCCATGTATATACAGATATGAAGCACATCCTTTCATTATTATGTGATTTTCATGTAAGATTTTTTCCATGGGGTTTTATGCAAAAGCATATAATGCCACTTCTGCTGTGTTTAAAAACTAACCATTTTAATTTTTCTCTAAAAATGATAAATAAGTAAAAACAGGATATTTTCATAGAGTGATAAAATAATATGAAATAGTTTGGGGAATCATTTTTTAATAAAATAGTTTAAATTATGCATATTTGTTTTCAAATGAGCAGTAACCAATCATGCACTAAAAGTTACAAATTACTGCATTTTCTCTCCAATTATTTTTGCAGGTTCTAAGAAATTTATAATAAACTTCATTTGATTCTTTTTGCTTCACCATACAAAGATAAACACCACTATCTAAATAGAGTTTAATAAGTGAAAGTAAATTAACATATTATTCACAAGATTCCCTCCATACTAAGTTCCATAATGGCAGACACACAGAAATGAAAAACTGCATTATTCAGGAAGCAGTGAAAAGATGTTTTTCAGTGTTTCCTATATGTAAAAGATGTTTTGGAAGTCTTGAAAGAAAGTCTAAAAACGTTATTCATATCATCTGAAACTCAGAGCCACATCAGGGGTCCTGAATCCTCAGCTTAGAAAATAGGTGGTTCAATAAATATTTGCTGACAGGACAAATGGATATATTTATTCTGCCAAGAGCAGCATTTTTTAAATCTTAAACTACTTGAAAACTATATATGTGAGGTTAAAAATTAAAACTAAAGATTAAATAAAAACAAACTTGAAAAACCATTTAGTCCAAGTGCATAATTTATCAGGTAAGGAAATGAAGGCTCAGAGAAATAAGTGACCTTTAGCAAAAAGCATTAAGTTAGCCTTTACATTGTCGTTAATTTAAAAATGGATCCAAGCTCTTAACCACCTTTACAGTTCAGAGAGAGCTTTTACATATACTGTCTTACTTTCAGGATGTTAAAGGAAAGCAAAATGATTGAGTGGTTTGTTACTTGAACTGTTTTAACAGAAGAGGTACATTTAAAACCTTACCAGGAACCATTTTGCCAATGGCATAGCCTTCAGACATGGCATTTATAAACAGAATTATGAAGACTGCCGGATACCCACGTCATTAACAAGATTCTACAACTGTTACTACTATATGGAATAGAGAGGGACTCAATAAATACTTGCTGAGACATATAAAACATTAATCAATCTCTGATATCTCTTAAGACTACTGGAAACAGAACAGGGCAATCTCCCTTAAAATTTTCCCTTAAAATATGTATCTATTTATCTCAATGTACAAGAAGATAATAAGTAATAGCAATTCCTTCCCCAAATCTGAAATACGTACTTTTTGTAAATTAAAAAAGCTACGATAGCCTATTTATGCCAAGTGTATGATGCAATATAAATTTCTTTTCC
This sequence comes from Macroglossus sobrinus, assembly GCA_004027375.1. Taxonomy (NCBI): domain Eukaryota; kingdom Metazoa; phylum Chordata; class Mammalia; order Chiroptera; family Pteropodidae; genus Macroglossus; species Macroglossus sobrinus. The sequence goes on from PVKZ01001719.1 coordinate 226,548, forward strand.
CAAAAGTTTCTTAGGTATCTCAAAAACTACCCCTTACAGAATATGGTATTTTTTTCAAGAAATGGACTGTCCTAGGTACTTTAGATTGTGAGCTTAAGACATAGCTAAAGAGAAATATTAAGTAAAATAAAAGCAAGAAAGCAGTGAAAGGAAATGGGAAAGAAATTAAAAGGAAAAAGGCATACTGGATGGAGAGTGAGTGAACTGGTATTTGTGTCAGGAGCCACTTAAGTAGTAGGCTAGTTTTTACTTTTGTCTAACTTGCTTAGGGAGGGAAGAGACACAGAAAAGAGAGGCCAGAGAGTCCTTTTTTCCTGAAAGTCGAAGGAATACATAAAAATATACTTACTATACTATTTTATTAGACTTTAGTCACTTACTAAACTATAATGTTTACTAAATTCTCTTATTTGAATATACTTACTAAATTACCTTATTAAGATTTTCATTCTTAGTTCTATGAACTTAGGATACACATAAATTTGAAACATGAAAATGAGATGAGCAGTAGATAAATTTTAAGTGTTTCACTACTGGTGCTGGCCCATCAAAGATAAAGTTGAAGATGAGAAACACTACAATGATGCTGTAAGAAGCCAAAAAAATTTAAAACTTTAATATAGCAAATAAATAATAAAACTGCTGGAGCATTTCTACCTTTCCAAACAGAAAATTCTCCAAAAAAAAATAGGTTTTGTATAACTGATGTATATAACCTTATAAATTCATTTTGTCAAGTGATTAAATTCCATAAGAACAAAATTTTAGGTAAGGAACAGAGGGACATAGAAGTAGTTAATATCAACAACACATTTTCTAAGCATTAAAATAAAACAGCATTGTAAAGTTTTTCGAGTTACCTTCTCTTACACTAAAAGGCATAGTGACAACACCGTAAGCACTTGGTACGCCATACAGACAGCAGATGAAGTCAGAGAGGTAGTCTAACACACTTAGATCATGTTCCACCACAATGATATATCTGAAATACAAATTTTTAAATGAAACGTAACATATGATAAAATTAAAACTATAGTTATTACTGCTATATAACTTTTACTAGTGTAAATTTCAGGAAAATATATATATTTAAAAAAATTTAAGTGTAAAGACCATATTAAACAAAAGTCATTAAATATGACTCATTATCAATGTTCATATTTCACAGTTTTTCTAAACTAAAAAAAATAGTTAACATGAAACAGTTTATGGATATATGAAATAAATGCTTTGCTATAAAGAATATATTTTTAAAGAAACTTCACAAAGCAGAAACAATTATAAGAGATTTAAATAGGATGCAGATAAACGTCCCATAATTTTTTATCCATCTATTGCTACAGATTATTTTAACTCTAAGACCTAACACATATGTGAAAAGTCTAACTCAATTATTTCCTTCACTTTGTCAGACTAATCTGTTTTGATATGTTATCCTTATTATAATTAAGGTTTCTATCCTTTCACAATATAGGACTGTAGTAATTTGCCTGAACATATACTGATACATATGCTACTTGGTTGTAAATCACTCTTTTCATTCTATTAATAATAAAAAAAAATTAACTGTGAAGGTATATGACTTTCATTTCAGTATAATAAAAGGGTATAAAAATATCTTATAAAAAGGAGCTGGGGTTTATAGACTTGCTGACCTAACTGCTTGCGGAATCTTTTCTTTACCCAACAGTGAAGTCCTTGAACACTGGGTCTACGTTTCATACTCTTACATTCCCCAAAGAGCCTATCGTAACGTCGAGGCCTATGTATGAAGTGAAAATCATGGCTACTACTCGACCCAACAAAGATTGTTTCTTTTAACTTATAGTCTAAGTTTCACTTCAAAGTATGTGGATCATTTGCTTCTTGAAACTAAAAAGTCAAATTTTTCAATTCTGAAAAATTCTCAGCCATGATCTTTTCTTGGCTTCATTTTTCAGACACCTACTAAAATATACATAAATAGCCTCCTCACTCCATTCTCCATGTCTCTGAACCTCCCTTATGGATTTCAATCTCAATCTCTCTCTGCTGTATTCTGGTAACTTGCTCAGATTAACTGTTCAGGTTTCTAATGCTCTTTTCAGCTGTCCCTAACCTGTTTAATCTGTCCAGTGAGTTTTCCATGTCACGACTATAATTCTAGATTTGAATTTTTTGAACATTTACCTGTTTTTTGTACTGCGGTATTCTTAGGGTTTTTGAATCCTTCGTTTATGCTTTTAATTATTTTAAATATTATTTATAGTCTCTTTGATAAATCACCTGAACTTTCCTAAAGGTCTAATCCTGCTATATGTTGTGCCTACTGACTCATTTGTGGATGGTTTCCTCCTGTCATCTATAATTCTAGATTTGAGCTCGTGAATCTTATTTTGCAGGAATCCTGTGTGACTGGGGTTGAGTGGTTTTATATTTGCTTCTGCCAAGGTACCACAGACTAAAGATTCTAGAACCCTCTTTTTATATCACTTTCTTACTGTGGAAGGTTCTGACTCTCCTGATTATATAAATTTCAATTCCATATCCATGTGAGCTGCTGGTCCATGAAGAGATTTGAAGGGGAGCCATCCCTCTACTCCCTGTGAGCTCAGTGAATGACAGATATATGCTTCCTCGAAATCTTCATGTACTTGCCCTTTTGCTGAGAAAGCTCTCCTTTGAGAGTCCTGGCATTTTATGTGTCAAAATCCAATACAAGGGCTTGTTTCATCCCCACAAGAGGTTGTTAAAGCCCAAGATCTATTAGAGAGACCAGCAACAACCCTCTAGAAAGCCATGTCCTTGTCTCTTCCCTTTAATTTATAATTCTTTTTGGTTTCTGATCCATAGTGATTTCTCTTGCTTTCTTTTAAGACTAGCTGTGTATTAAATCAGTCACTAAGGAGAGGTGCAGAAAATGTACAGAAAAATACCCCAGGGTTCTAGTCATGTCTTTGCCATGCAGTAAATTTGTAACCTAGAATAAGTAACTAGCTTGTCTGCCTTAAACTTCTGCATCTGCAAATGAAAATACCACTTGAATAGTCTAACTTAGAAGATTACTATGAGGCTCAAATGAGATAACAGATTTAAAACTCTGCAAACTACAAAATCACCTCATTAATACAGGGTGTTGTGATTACTTAACAGAAGTTAAGAACTCTTGTACTCAGTAAGACCCTGAACATCTAGAATTATTCTAGTGACCCATATAATGTTCTACTATCTCTGTTTGAATGACACATTTATTTGAGGATCTAGTAAAAGCTAAGGATTTGCTTCCCAGAAATCCATTCATATATGCCAGAATTGGCTTATCATTTCAAAGCACTCCTAGTTCCCTACAAACAAGCATGGTAGTAAATGAATCTTGTATTAAAAACCTCTGTTCTAGACAGAGAAAGGTTAAGTTCAAGTGGGTAGCTCAAATAACCCACATGGAAAACATGCACATACATGTAATGACACTGATGGTCTCAGTGTTTAATCTTTAGAAATCTGAAAAACTTGCCAAACAAAAATAACAAAGACATGTGCCACATCTGTACTTACCTATCTGGATTTATTAGAGATCGTATAGTAATAGCAGCCTTTAAACGCTGCTTGACATCTAGGTAACTAGAAGGTTCATCAAACATGAAACTATGAAAAAGAAAAGCAAATATAACAATTTGAAAGACAAATATGACACAGTCATATTTTGCATTTTATTTTAAAGCACTGTAATATAATTTCCAATTTAACAACAACAAAAATTCCCTTGTATCCTAATGAGGAGTCCACTCCATTATGGTAAAAACTTCTATATTCCATTCAGAAGTAGAAGAAAAGAAATTATGAAATGCAAGACTGCATATCAGGGGACAGACTCCCAGATTAGGCCAATTTACAAACTGTTAACTTCTCATGAAAAATATTCTGATATACTCTGAAGTAATTCAGAGAGCTTTACTCTTGGTTAGCTAAGTCACTTGCATTAGAACAAGTAGATTTTGGAAAAGAGGGCAGTATAGAATAATGTGTGGAGAAGAGCTAGTTGTTTCAGATGCCAGAGGAAAAACGTGGAAGGTGATGGGAGCAGTAAGTATCTGGGAGAAGAGGCAAGAGAAGGGAGGAAGGAAACTTGCCCTTTTCACTTCTCTCGCTCTCACATGATTCATGCCATCCTGATTTAGAGTAACTTAAAAGACCTCAAGTTCTATTTGGGATACTTAAAAAAATTTGCTGACTTTGTTGGATAATTGTCTTAAAAATTATTCCTCTTATGAAAAAAGAGAGTAAATAATAAAAACTTACTTTACATTGAAAAGGTCTGGAATCCATAAATTGTAAAGCACTTATCTAATTAAATGAGTTTTCCCCCCTACAGAAATATAGAATGGGCAATAGATGTACAACTGCTTCAACATCTTACCTCAAAATTAAAATCATATACTATTAATTTCTCTCAAAACCACTGCTTCATTAGCAGTATTACAAGTAACAACTCTAAAATAAGGACTGAGATATATATAAGGTATAAATTAACCTACATATCAGCTTTCTGTATGCAAACAACAGCACAAGCAAATCTCTGCAATTCTCCTCCTGAAAGATCTTCCACATTTCGTTCTTTTAGATGCGTTAAATCTACAAAGAACATAGAAACATTGTGTTTAATGTTATATGTTTTATTCATCCCTTCCAAGCAAAATATATATTGCATGTCATTTTGAGTTTGAATATTTCATTTGAACATCATGTTAACAAAAAGTAAATAAGACAAGTACTAGAGATTTCCCCCATTTATTTCAGTAATCCATATAAAGGTATCTATCTATATGAGTTAAGTTCAAGGACTATTAAAACACATACACAAAAGAACACTTACCCAGCTGTTGACATACAATTGCTTGTGTCTTTGTTTCATCCTTTCTATCCAAAATAGAACCCACTGTCCCCTGTCAAAATATACCAAAGAGTTATTACTATTTCTTTCAATTTTAGTTACAAAGTAAAGCAAGCTGAATTTGATATATCTTTATCAACATCTATAAAACATAAGTCCCTCCTAAAAAGCAACTGACCTTTGCAGCCTTGGGAATCTGGTCTACATACTGAGGTTTGATAATAGCTTTCAGGTCATCTTCTAGAATCTTGGTAAAGTAATTTTGCAATTCAGATCCACGGAAGTAAGTCAAAATTTCTTGCCAATCAGGTGGATCCTAGAAATACATATAATGATCTGAATTTAACGATACAACTGCAAGAGGGTGATTATTATACACAATAGAACATATATCTAAATAGAGTACTTCTGGCTTCCAACAACCTTAAAATTGAGGTGGATTAAATTTCAAATCAAGACATACCAACTCATAACAGTTAAAGCTCAGAATAATTAGTTAAGCAGCATCAACAGAATAAAAAAAAAGTTTCATTTGTATACAGTGTCTCAGCATTAATTCCATGAATAATCTTGGGGAAAGAAAATCAAACACACTATCCTTTAGCCTCATAAAACTGACCTATACACTAATTTTTATAAGGGAGCATAGTAATACATACATCATACTTTCCAAGGTTTGGCTTTTGTTTTCCTGCTAAAATTTTTAAAGCAGTTGACTTTCCAATACCATTAGTTCCAACTAATCCCAAAACTTCACCTGGACGAGGAATAGGCAACCTGTCATTAAGTATACAAAAATAATAAAACTCAGACTTAGGTAAAAAAAAAGCTAGACAATATCAGAATAATGTATTTTAATGCACTTGCACGCCACACACATCAATTAAGCTAAGAGACATATGCCAGATATTATTGGCTATTAGAAAAAAATCCAGCCAAGATTAAATTAAAATGTTAATTGTTAGAAATGCATCTATGACAATATTACTCCAAGTTTTATATATTAAATTTCATTCAGTCTATTCTAAAGTAACAATTCTTCTTTACATCTAATGCTCAGTTTAATACAAAAATGCTTTGGTAAAAAATTACATAGCAGGTGCAACCTCACACTTTTTTTTTTTTGTTTTTTGTTTTTTGGCCTGTCATTTACTTACAAGGAGAGAAGTGCTACATCAACCAGAAATATTCCACTTCATTCTCCCTGATGCAGTAGGCCCTTTAAAGCTGGCAGGTTGAGAAATATCTTTTTATTAGTTTAATCTACAATCCCAGGTTCAATATATTATGGTTCAGCAGATTCAAAATCTCAAAGTACTCCTGTGATTTAACAAGGCATGTCCAAGTTCAGAGTAATATTCTCCGTAGATCATGAGATTCACAGATAAATTAAATCAAAGACAAATTTCCTTAGAAGTTACTTTGGGAATAAGCGTATTATTAACAAAAATGACTCTCAACCCCAGTTGTGTATTAGAATCATCTGGGAGCTTTTTCAACTTACTGAGGTCCAGACTCTTCATCCAGAGATATGATGTAATTCAACTGGGCTGAAACCTGGGCATTAGCAGTTTTAAAAAGACCCCCAGGTAATTCTAATTTAGCCAGAATAAACCACTGACATATACAATATGATTCTGCATATTACACTATTTCTCTTTAGTGAATGTATCTTACAACTTTTTTCCAATTTTGCATTTCTCTGAAAATTCCAAAATGTATTTCATTTTACTCTTGACTGAAGTAAAGAGGACTTGAAAATATACCTGTGAAGTTTGAAGGCATTGGCACAATATCGATGTGTTGTTTCTTTTTCCAAGTTGCTTGGTAAATTGACAATTGATAAGGCGCCAAAGGGGCATTTCTGTTATTTAAAGTAAATAAATTTTTGTTACTTTTCAGAAGTATACAGATGACGAAAATGGATAGATTAAAAATTTTGTATAACCAATCTTCCAAATGCGGGAGTTTGCACAAAGACATAAAATATTGTTTCATTTCTTATTTACTTAAAAATAAGTTTCTTGAAGGTAGAGAATCATATCAATTAACTTTGTGTTCTTCTTAGTGACTGCCACAATCCATTAAACAATCATTTAATGTGTTTAATACTTTTTGAAAATCTTACAGAACTTGAGGTTTCACGTTTGTTTTTACATTATTAGATAACAGAAGGCTAAGATGCAAGATAAAACATAATTATTGAGTACTATGTAACTGCATATTCAGCCCACAATAGAAGCTTTCCCTCTTCTTCCTTCTTCCTCCTGTCTTTGTACACATCCTATTCTACCTTGTAAAGTTCTTTAAGCTCACGGATTGTACCTTTTTTAGTCCATATTCATGTCCCACCAACAGCTAGGATAACATTTGCATAGAGCAAGGACTAATGTCTTTCTGTTGTGATTTTTAACTATCTCATATGAAGATGATACTTCATATTCCAACTGAGTAAATTCTCATTAAAAAAGGTTTATTCATGGAAAAACTTATGCAAGTAACAGCTATCAATTAGATTAATGACTGACAAGAATAAGAATGACATGAATGGGAAGGTTATTTAAGAGTGGTAATGTGGCTAGAAAAATTTCTCAGAAGTACAGAAAACTTAAAAAGTACTTCTAAACAGTATAATCTCAGAATAGATATTTGTTTAGCAGAACTGTTCAATGAGCTCAGAGACCAATTAAAAAGTCTCTGTATATAAAGATGTCACTGAATTCAAATTTTATAAGTCACAGGAACACAGGTAAAAACAAAACAAAACAAAACAAAAACAAACTCATTTTCTAACAAAATAATTACCATCCTCTAAAACTATTGATTCCTTATGATTTTTTTTTTTTTTTTTTGGCCACTGGAATTACACCCATTTACAAAATTCTCTTTATTCCATCAATATACATAAAATGCTCACAGGCTGCAAGTAATTTAAAATTCTCTAAAACCACAAGGAAAAAATATCCACACTGTTCATATGAGGTGCATTATAAGTATCTTAATGTTCAGGTGTATATACTACCCCCACTTCCAAACAGACTCATCACATTAGTATCTTTTCAGCCACTGAATTGCATACCCCAAATTTTGGAACCTAACTTTCCTATAGCAATGAAGAAAGAAAATAGTGTTCTTTCTTCATAGAGTGAATAATATATTGTTCAAAATCAGATTTCTAGAACCTAGGGCATCTGCAGGCATATAATAAGAGATTAGTATTTGCCGAAAGAAGTGTTTCTTCCTTATATTTTCAAAACATGGGAAAATGGTTTCAGGTACCACCAAAATTTTTCTGGATACTTAGCTGAGGATTCATAAACCAATGTAAACTACACATAAGCCTTATTAGAATGAGTAACGGTGGCATACATACTCTGGTAAGGTCCTTTTTAATATATACTACCTAAGAACAAAAAAAATCTAAATTAATAACTTCATCCATTGGCTCCTAAATATCTTTTATGAACTAAAATTGGAAATTCATCATTCTTAAATTAAAAACCCTAATCAAACTATTCAATGGAACAAAAACTAATTGAAAAACTATTCTTTTGAAATAAACCCAACGACAGAAGAATGTCTAATACAACAGAAGCAGCCCTTAAAAATTAGGTTAAATTGAAAAATTTTGGCTGTGTGCATTTCAGATTTGAAAAAATGTCTGTCATATGACTCATATTTCCAAAAATATCTGGTGAAGAAATGACAGAGAATGTCCTTCTCATAAAAGAGTGAGAAATTTATTTTGGTTGGAAATGGCTTTACAAAATTGACTATGGCAAGGATAACTTTAAAATTGTGTGGTTTAATTAAAAAAGCAACAATATTAGATTATTTACATAAGAATATAATTCCTTAAATTTATATTCTTTACTCATTGCTTTATATTTCCCCTCTTTAAAAACAGTTATAATATATTCATAATTTTGATTTTATTTTCAGATTTGATCAGAGAATTAAATATCACTTACCTTAATACAAATACCACAACCAATACAAAGAGTTTCAGAAATCCATGCTATTTTGCTTTGGGGTGTAACTTCAATGCATAATTTTCCTGGCAAAGGAAAAGATAGAATTAAGCTATTTTTTTCTGACATTCTAATTTTCAAAACATTGTTATTTAGGCAGTTTGATTCCAAAATTCCTAATAGAAGCAGATTTTCAAAACAAAGGCCACACAGAAAATACAGTTATCTTAAATCAGTGCGTTGTGGGAAAAGATTTCTGAATTTATTACTTACATGAATACTCTTGTCAAACAACAGAGAGTGACTCTAAATGTTTATTTTATTACTGGGAAAGAAAATATGCTAGTAAAATTGTGGTAGAGCCTAAACGAGTTTTATTTTTAAGCTGACTAACCTGAATATATGAGTCACAAAATATGCCTTGGAAATGGCAATGTATATCAGAGAAAACAAAATATGTTAGCTGGATCAGTGAAGCTCTGAGGGGTATGTAGTCATCTAATGTATACATAAAATAAATTTGGTATCAAGGATATTAACAATGGAATTTCTGAACTGCATGGCAGACTATAATAAATGACATCTAAAGTTTCTTTCAAGATACAGTAAGCTAGTACCTCACTAGTACAATTAAAGTAACAATTACTTTTAACGTAGCTCTTAAAGACTACCAAAAACTAATCAATTCCGAATTGCTGTTAATTTATTTAATCTTGACTATGCAGCAAAACCTCACCAACAGTCATTCTTATTAAGCTCTTTATTCTTGCATTTTAAAGTGAGCATATTATCAAACACAAACATACTGGCCTTCCTTTCTCCATGAGTTAAAGTAATTATAGGATTTTGTAGAATAGTAAGAATCTCAGTAATTTGAACTCTGGTCTGATTTTATATTCAATAAGCTTTAAAAATAGTGATATTAATACATTATTCTATAATTAAAGAAACGATCATTTAATTATAATAAAAGAAAATTTAGAACAAAATCTGGTCTTATCTTTACATTTCAAATAAACTAATGACTAAAGCCTACAGAAATATGAAGCTCATTTATTTCTTTTAAAATCTCTTATCTTTAAATGGTGCACAGATCAGCTTACCCATTCGAACCACAGGGCAACTCTTTTTGCACTCCTGCCGACATTTCTTAGGTTTACATTTGTCATGGTTGACAATAGAAATTCTCGTTAATTTATCCGCCATAATTCTAAGAAAGTAAGAATATCCAGGTCTTCTATTAAAGAAAAATTAATACAATTATAGCATAGTTGACGTAATCGGTTAATAGAAATAAGTCATAGGCATAAAAGTTAAAATACATTATTACCATATTCAGATATAATTAATCAAAAAATATATATATACCATTAATCAAAAAGTTCATAAAAACACTATTTTCAAGTCACAAAAAAAAGAAGATATAGGAATCAAGAAGATACATACACATGTGAGGAAACTTTCAAAATACCAGTGAAAAATAAAGAAGACCAGGACAAATACAATGGCATGTTGTATCAGTTTTTATAATAGACAATAGTTCACATCAAAGATTTAAACTTTTCCTGAATTCACACATTTACTCCGATCTCTAGGGCAAATAAATAAATAAATAAATTAGACAGACCAAAACTAAAGCTTTTATGTGTAAAGAAAAGTAGGAACAGCCAAGAAAACTGAAAAAGAGCAAGGAAGATGGGGCGGGGGGAGAACTATACTTGGCAGATGAAAAAAAATGATGTAAGGCTTTAGTAATTAATACTGATGCCAGAGTATGAATAAAATGGAATAGAAAGACCCAACATGAAAACTAAAACATGATAAAGAAGTTTACTCCTTCCCTCAAACTGAGCGTTAATTACTTCATGTCTTATCCAACTATAACAACACTACTGATGAAAATGGCAAATAATTACTAAGGTTCTGACCATCATGTTGATCAACTAGAAAAAGTAAAAACTGTATTTCACTGGGAATTTGCAACATGGCCAAGATAAATTTTATGCTAACAGCATTGAAATGAAAAGGGGACTAGGTAACTGTATGCATAGACTGTTTACTTTTAAAGCTTTTTTAAGTTTTGATATTTAACAGTGCCATCAATTACACATCTGAAATCAAAGTGAACTTAAAAATCTTTTACAATATTGGGCTGAGAGAGACAGATGTTGGTTTTCTAATAAAGGTGATTGAATAATTCCAAAAAGTACCTTAATACTCCAGTTTTTTCCCCCAATATGTAATGAAAGAACCTAAAGCCAAAAGACTATATCGGTTAACAAAGGCATTCTCCTGGCTTTTTCTATCAATGACTGTGATCCTTAATCCTCCCCCCCGCCCCCGACAGACTGCTTCCCTTTGTAGACCTCTCAAGTATTTCTCACAAAGCTCAATATCAGTAGGATTGGAGAGGAATAAGAGATCTTGTTGCCCCTAGACTGCTATTCTCTCTCTCCTCACTAAAAAAGTCGACTTTTGCCTCTCAAAGCACCAAACTGCTTTGGTCATTCACTGACCATCAGATCACTCCCTCCCATTCTTTGAGGATTTCAGATGTTGGCTAACTTTCACTCTCTTTTACAACTCCAGTCATAATTCTTTGTAATTTCAATATATTCGTAGATGATTCTCAGTTCATTAACCTCCAATGATCTTGTATTTCACTGTACCTCAGCCACTCATTCCTTTGGTCAACCTTTTGACCTTGTCATTACCAATAATTACAATCCTCCCATAACCCCCATTTCAAATATTCCATTCTCAAACCACCACTCCTACATTTTCAGCTCGCCCCTCTCATATTCAACAACCCTTTGAATCCCTCATTTCTCTGACCTCCTATCAATAACTCTTGATTCTACCACATTTCCACTGTCCCTTAGCCCTTCGTAGTTTCATTTGCCTCCATACTCAAAATTCCACTGTCAATCATTTATACCCTTAATTACAATCCTGGTTAAATGCAATTCTTCACCTGCACACATACAGCTAAAAATGGGTGGAGAAAAAACAAAGCCATGCTGACCAGTATAATCTCAAGAGAACCCTTATGCCAACCAGCAATCACACTGTATGTATTTCCAGAGCTAATTCATTCTCATGCTAAAAGACATGTTAAGGAGAATGTTCCAATAATTCTTCCTCGTCTTTCACATCATCAATTAACTCTTTCCACTGCCTTATTTCCATTAGCATTCACTCTGTCATCTGACCCCATCTCCCCTCATTGCTTTATTTCTCCTTCCTTTTATGGCAAGACTACTTCAAAGAGTTGCCTATAATCAGTGTTTCAAATTTCTATGTATTTTCTCAGAATCCATTCCAAGTTTTAGTGTCTATCATTTTATCAAAACAGTTTGTCAGGCCATTACTCTTAACTGCTTCCCAACAGATCTCTTTGCTTCTGCTCTTAACTCCTTATACTCCAACCCTTGACAGTTCATTCTCAATACAGGAGTCAGGATGATCTGATACTTAAAAGTATAAGCCAATTCATGTCACTCCTCTACTTAAAATCTTGCAATGGGCTTCCTACTCACTCTGAATAAAAGCCAAATTCCTTAAAATAACCAATAAGGCACTGATACGTCTAATTTTCTGATGTCATCTCCAACTACTCTAGCTTTTCATTTTGCTCCAGCCACATGTTTTTGCTCCATGTTTTTAGCACAGGCCAGACATGTTTGTGTTTCATAGCATTGGCATTTTCTATTCCCTCTGCCTGTAATACTATTCCCCAGGGTGAACTGCATGGCTCAAGTCTTCAACGTTAATTTCTCGGTGAGCCTTCTCTAGCTATACTACCAAAAAATATACCCAGCTGCCTTTCTGTCCCTCTTCTCTACTTTCATTCTTCTTAACTTTCTACTATAAAAGCATATATTTCATATATATGTATACGTACATGTACATATTTATTGTGTGTATTTGTATATGTGTGTGTGTGTGTGTGTGTGTGTATATATATATATGTATGTATGTATGTAGTTATATCTCTACACACAGACAATATTTTTCTCTCTACAAGTAGAATGTACTCCATCATGAGGACAGGGATTTTTGTCCATGTGTTCATCACAGTGACTGGACCAGTGCCCAGCACATAGTAGGAGCTGATACATGTAAATAAATGAGAAATTTAAATAAATTTCTACAGCTTTTAGTAACTCCAGAAATCTTGCAAGTTACCAATATTTCATAGTGATAGTTATCCACTAAAGTATATACTAAAAAAAAAAAAGAACAGAAGCTAAATATTTGTAATAAACAAAGTTATGTTAACTAATAGGTTCATTTTATCCCCTTTAAAAACGTCCGGGTTTCATAAAGATTAGAAAAAAAAAAAAAGATTTTTGAAATGCTGCAAAAAAAAAGCCATCATTCTGGAAGTGACAACTCCCTAAATACTGAAAATTCTTTAACTAGCTATTAAAATAAACCTGGACACTATACAAATTAGCTGGTTGATAAGTATAATAAATTCCCCTCTTGGGAATAAATCCTTTATCATAAAATTGCTTTAATTAAATCTTATTTATGACAAACTATTAAAATGTTTTACATAATATTTCAAACCATTTTAAAAAAACAAGTGACTGTAAGAAACAATTTTTATAGAAAAATAAAAACATATCAGAGATGGTGAATAAGCTGACATAAAGTGACATAATGCATTTAAAAAAAAGACTCTTTGTGGAACTGTTAATTAACTGTGGAAACACCACTGACTACATTTCTATATTAGTTTTAAGAATTGGGGAAGAAGGGTTCCTGTTTTCTTTTTCAATGAGAAGGATACAACACAGTAACGCTTGGAGGGGAAAAGGACAGTAACAGATTCCTAGGAACAAAGAGAGACTTGAAGATGTTAGAGATCTGAAAAACTGTGTTCAAAAGAGGTACTCAAATCATGATGCTCACTGCCAATTTTCCCTTAGAAATGGGAGTAAAAAGGAAAGTGGAGCATAAAAGAAAACCATTTGCAGTTTAAGGCCAAATTACTATATTGTGTGAAAGCATTTAAAAGACAGTTGTTATAGAATGACGCTTACTATTACGTGAAATATTCTAACCTATGATTATTGTAGGTTATTAGTCTTATAAAACACCTAAGTTGGGAGTGGTGCACAACTCTGACTTAAAGTCTTAAACTGAAGACATTTAGAAGGGACACTAAATTAATATTGTTTTCTCCCCCTGCCCCCAACATTATATTAAATGTTCTTCCCTTAAAAAAATTTTTTTACATAGAGAACAAGATTTTTAACTAAAAGAAAAAAAAAAACCCTTTTAGTTCAGATACAGGTAAGAGCCCTTGGTTAACACTAACAAAGCATCAGTCAGGCAGTTGGTACAGAATGAATATTGTCAGTATATAAGGCAAATGTACTGAGGCCTGCAACACAAATGCCACTATCATAAATGCCTAGTTAGCAGTTCTGTGGAAGAGAAGGTAAAAGAAAAAACAATGTTTTGAAAGTTCTCAATCTTATAGATTTAAGCACACAAAAAACGAGAAAAATAGAGGCTTATGTAGTTTATGGAAATCAGCTTTGACCGTCATGCCTACAGTGTTGAATCACTAAAAGGATGATAAAGGCATTGTGAATAAAGATAACACTCAATAGCTCAGGGAGTTTAAGATATAATAAAGGGGAAAAGGGAAAAGTCACCAAGAAAAAAAGTGTCAAATGCTATAAATGCACACCAAAAAAGCTAAATAGACGTTCAATTGGCAGATTACGAGGGATAGATAACACGAGTTACAGTAGAGTACACACTGCTCTTAGACAGAAGTAGAGCGACGTTTGGCCGTCATGTCTGTAAAGACTGGGAATGGACAATGAGCATTCAACTTCATGGCGGCAAGATGCCATGACTCGTTCCATAATCACCGAAACCATGGAAAAGGCCACGACTTCCCATAATCAAATACGCGTATGTGAAAATATATCCGTTTTACTGTACCAGGGAAGGGGAGGGTGTAGTAGGAGGGATGCTGTAAATTCTGCAAGTGCCTTCCTCTCTAGAATGTCGAAGCCGGGTAAAGGGAGAGTGGAAGCAGTGAAGGTTGGATCGTTGAGATAGTATCTAGGTCCATTCTCGTAGCCTCTGGCGGGGGTGGCGAGCAACAGCAGCGGGGAACCAGGTCAGCTGGAGCGGAAGCGCGACGTGCCTCCAAGCCCTCGCCGGCACCCGCGTTCCGGCAGTTCCAGCTGTCCCATCCCACCCGAGCCGGCTGCCACGCGCTGCTGCCGTCACCTGAGGCCTAACCAAAGATTCTCGGAGAACGTCCCTACAATCTTTAAATCGTGGCAAACTGCAGCTAACGGCCAAAGCCCTCTGCGCTATTCACTTACCTGGAGACAACGATCCCCTTGCGGAGGGGAGCACAGAGGCCAAGTCAGTTCTTGCCGTCACTTCTCAGCTGCACAACGTGTTCCTACGGCCTCCGGCCAAAATGGCGGTGCCCAGCCGCCGCCTCGCGCATGCCACAGGGACGTAGTGCGCACGCGCAACAGAGCGCCGGGCGAGACGGGGAGAATACGTCATTGTGGTGCGACGCCAATTTACGGTGGCTGGGGAAACCAGGCTATCCTGAGAAGCTAAGTGGGAGTGGCGCGGAGCTGCAGGGAATCCTGACACCCTGAGCTGCAGCAAGCCGGGTCAGCAAGCTGAAGTGCATGAGGTTTTCTCGGACGTGGTGAGTGGATCTAGTGTAAGCATATCCGTTCTCTTCCTCAACTTCAGTCTTTTTTTCTGCTCTCAATTTCCTCAAGGCTGATGGGTCAGGAGTGGAGCCTTAGCCATTGCCCTTTCCACATTTCTAGCAGAGGCGTCAAGCAGGGCCAGCAAAGTCTGGTTCAGACACTGCTCGCTGTGGCGTTCCCTTGTGAACCTTAGCTCATGAACTGTGTGGCCAGGAACCCAGTCTTATTCGAGCTCCATGTTTTATCCACTTGGTGGCGTCCAGTACCAGGTCCGGTAGTTGAATTCTGCTCCAGTAAAGAGATGGGCCTTTTTTTTTTTGGACTTTTGACAGTGACAAGACATTCAGTTTGTAATGATGGCGAGAGATTTAATTGTCTCATCCTAGATCTTAACTTGCGCGTGGCAAATACTTTAGTTTATGATTGAATCGATTCTTCCTTGTATTCATTCAGTAAATTGCTAGTTGAGCATTTACGTTTTAGGTCTTTATGAAATTTACAGTCCAGTGGCTCTGCTATTATCTAGTGAGTATCAAGTGCTTGTGTGGAGGTTAGGGAACAAGTGAAATCTAATAGGTGTCAAGAAGATGATATACAGAACTATTGGTCCAGGTTTATTATAATAATAGCATGTATAACGACGTTTAGTAGCTATAACTTCGTATTACAAAGCCGTTTTACAGATTGTTCACTATCCAAGAAATATTTTTTCCTCACGTTTGCATAGACTTGCCAAGGTTAACAAAATTTGTGAAAGATGAAGTAAACTTTTAATTTTGAATAGGCCAGTTACTCACGTTTAGTCCTTGAAACCATTTTTCTGACTTTATTGTTTTCTGTGGTAAGAACATATATAAAGGGACCTTTGGACAACTGGTGGGAAGATGTGATTTTTCTCTACATCACTTAATGGATTATTTAAAATGGAGACCAGTGTTTACATATTCCTGGAAGAAGAGTATTTCAATCTGAGTTTTCTAGTGGGTGCGGGGGACTTCATTTGAATTAAGAATTTTTACTGATAGGAGTATAGAACTGTGCGTCATTATAGAATTATAGATCAAGTTGACCTCTCTGACAGGAAGAGAAATAAAGCCCAGACCTCTACAAAGTCTAGACTAGTTAAAGGAGGAACTGAAGAAAAAATCCTGATTCTGTGTCTTTTTGCCTACTATACTCTGCTTCTTTGCTCGTTTTGTAAGTCATATTTTACAAATAACTGAATTCCTAAGATTTTTAAATTACGACGATTGAGTTATGTTAATAGCATTTGAGGATGATGATTAATATCAAGGATATTTTTGTGATCCATTTTGTAATTAAAATTTTATTGCCTTTTTAAAAAAGATGTTCAGGTCCTGGTATAATGTGGATATTCTTTTTTTCTACATAGAATATTTTTAAAATGACCACACCAAACAAGACACCTCCTGGTGCTGACCCTAAGCAGTTGGAAAGGACTGGAACAGTACGGGAAATTGGATCACAAGCTGTTTGGTCACTCTCATCTTGCAAACCAGGTAAAACAAAATGAAAAATCTGTTTGCAATAACTACTTACAGTTTCCTTGTCCTCTGAAATGACTTTAATATTGTTTTTGTTTATATTCTTTAATTCTAAAACTAAATGTAATCGGCTGTCATTTGTTATATATCTCTTCCTAATTGTTTTGTTAATATCTACTTCAACTGAACTGCATATGTCATAAGGTCTGTTTATCTTCCCCATCTCTATTATTCAGTTATTTGGTTAGCATTTTTTCTTTGGCCATTTCTTTAGATAGGATAAGTGGGTGATACATTTTTTGAGTGTATAACTTTATTTTACTCTTGGTTAGGAGAGAATTCTAGAATGTCAGTGGATGCTATTTTACCATTTCTTCTTTTGTTATATTGCAAATAAGGCCTATGCCCATCTCTCTTTTTTTTTCTAAATAACTTTTTCTTTCTTTCTGGAAGCATTTACCCTTTTCCTATTTGTTTTTAGGGTTCAAGACTTTGGCCAGGATATGCCAGGATACATGTGTATCTTTTCTCATCTGTCTAATTTGATGGGCATTTTCTACCTGTAGATGCAAGCTCAGAGAAAGATTTTTAGCTTTAGGAACTGTATAATGTTATTGGTTTAGTAGTTGCTTTTTCTTCAGGAACTTATACTATTACATGTTGACTCCTATAGCCATCTTCCCAGCCAAGCCTCTTTTGTTACCCTCTACAATTCCTTTCTCTCTCATCAGTGATTTATTGAGGTCTGTCTAATTTACTTACAATAAAATTCACCCTTTTTAGGCATATAGGTCTATGAATTTTAACAAACACAGTCATATAAATACCATCAAAATCAAATACAGTACATTTCCATCATCCAAAGAAATTTCTCAAATGCTTTCTCTACATCTATTGCTATGATCACATGGCTTTTCTCCTTTAGCTTGTTTGTATGATGGATTACATTATTTGATTTAGAATGTTGAACCAGCTTTGCATCATGGAATAAATCTCAGTTGATTGTGTTATATAATTTTTTAAAAATATTATTTGTTAATATTTTCTTGAGGATTTTTGTATTTGTGTTCATGAGAGAGATTGTTCTTTAATTTCTCTTTCTTGTGAGTCTTTATCCGGTTTTGGTATTTGGATAATGCAGCTCTCATAGAATGAGAATTATTCTCTCTGCTTTTTTCTGCAATAAATTGTAGAGTATTAGTATAATTTCTTCCTTAAATGTTTGATAGAAATCACAAGTGAAACGGTCTAGACTTGGTGCTTTCTTTTGGAAGGTTATTAATTTTTTATTTAATTTTTATCATAGATTCAGATTATCTGTTTCTTGTGTGAATTTTGGTAGATGGTGTCTTTGAAAGTATTGGTCCATGTTATTAAGGTTGTCACATTTGTGCACATAAAGTTGTTTATAATACCTCTTTATTTTTTTATTACCCATGGGATTATTAGTGATGGTCCCTCTTTTGTTTCTGATATTAGTAATTTGTGTTTTCTCTCTTTTTCTTTGAATAGGTTTATTGATTTTATTGACCTTTTCAAAGAACCAGCTTGTGGGTTTAATGATTTTTCTCTTAATTTTCTGTTTTCGGTTACATTGATTTCTGCTCTGATTTTTATTATTTCTTCTACTTATTTTGGATTTAATTTGCCCTTCTTTATATAATTTTCAAAGGCAAAAATTTTGATTATTAATTTTAGATCTCTCTCTCTACATATATATGTATATATATCTCCATGCTATAAATTTCTCACTAAGCATTGCTTTTGTTGCATTCTACAATTTTGATAATTTGTCTTTTCATTCAGTTTCAAATATTTTAAAATTTCTCTTGATACCTCTGTGATTAATATGCTTTTGTTCTTTAAATATTTGGAGATTTTTTAGTTTTCTGTTACTGATTTCTAGTTTAATTGTACTCTGGTCTGAGAGCATATTTTATATGGTTTCTGTTCTTTACAAACATTTTGCCTATTTTATAACCCAGAATGTGCTTCATCTTGGTGAACATTACATATGAGCTTGAGGAGAATTATTTATTCTTGAGAGCTTGTGTATTCTGCTGTCATTGGATGAAGTAATCTATAAATATGAATTTGATTCAATTGATTGATGGTGCTATTCAGTTCAGTTACATCCATACTGATTTTATGACTACTGGATAAAGGCTAAGATTCGGGGGCTAAAATTTCTGTAGTGTCCTGATATTTGTTTCTCCTGTTATTTTAGAATTTCCCTAGAGACTCTTTAAATGGTGTCTGAGCTTCCAGTTTTTTAATAACTTTCTGTTGTACAGGAGCCCTGTTGATATGGTGGTTAAATTCTAGGAGGAACAAAAGTGTTCTGTAATCCTGTTGCTAGATCTCAATCTTTTAGTGGGCCTGTGTTCATGGCTGTGACCTTTACAAGTGCTTCTCACCTTTCTTCTCTCTTAGGTGAGATAGTGAAGCTGGAGGAGGCTGGAATGGGATATAGTTTCCTCCTCATGTCAGTAAGGCTGTGATAAAACTCATGTTACTAAGACACTTTTCCTTGAAGTCAGGCTTTTGATGAGGAGAACAGAATACTCTGGGTGTATTTTACAATCATTACTTTCACCCTCCCTCTGCAGGGAGCACTGGAGAATTTTCTCTGATCTTTACACTGAAGAAAACCTGGTGGGGCTCCTAGAGGTAAAATTCATGAAAATGCAGAGCCTTCCTAAGACTGGGCTTCCAGAACGTTTTCTCTCTCAAGCCTGTCCACACTTAGTCTCCAGCAATTTGTCAATTAGCCAATTACTCTTTTAAGTTTTCCTACCAGTTGCTGACTCCAGAGATGATTTATGCTCTTGGTAAGCGATGATTCTCTGTGTTCAGTTATCTGAGTGATAGTTTTCCCTGTGACCTCAGTTCTTTGTTGTACCTAATAATTACTGGTTTTAGTTAGTTCAGTGTGTTGTAAGGATGAGAGTGACATCTTCTAAGCTCTTTACATGTCAGACTGGAAACTGGACATTCTCCCTTTTAGTTTTAAACTATATATCTTCATATTTCAACTGGATTTCTTGTAGGCAGCATATTATTGGGTCTTGCTTTTTTTATCTAATCTGACATTCTTTATCTTTTAATTGGGAGTGGTTAGACCGTCTACACTTAATGTTTCTATTGATGTAATTAGATTTAAAACTATTATCAAAATTTATTTTCCTTTTCTTGTTCATGTTTGTTCCTTCTTTTTCTCCTGTTTTTGGATGAATTCAGTATTTTTATGATTCTGTTTTATCTCCACTACTGACTTATTAGTTATACATTCTTTTTGAAATTTCTGAGTGGTTGCCCTAAGTGGTTGCCCTAAGTGGTTGCCTTTTATCACAGTTTACCTTCCAGCAGTATTATACCACTATAGATATGGTACATGAGTCCTTCAACAGTGTAATTCCAGCTCTTCCTCCTATTCTTTCTGCCATTTTTGTCATACTTTTTACTTTCACATTTTAAACTTCAGAATAGAGCTTAAAATATAACAACAATAGTTGCTATTTTTGTTTAAAAGGGCTAATTATATTTTTGGACTGATTAAAAATATACCTTTTATGGTTACCTTAATTTTTCAATTTTTGGAACTTTTCATTTCTTTGAATAGATTCAGATTTCTGTCT
The DNA here is from genome assembly GCA_004027375.1 of Macroglossus sobrinus. Lineage (NCBI taxonomy): Eukaryota > Metazoa > Chordata > Mammalia > Chiroptera > Pteropodidae > Macroglossus > Macroglossus sobrinus. The sequence continues at coordinate 247,242 of PVKZ01001719.1, forward strand.
GATATTGTAGTCCTCATGCCTAAAAAACTTTCACATTTTTTATATTGCAGGTCTGCTAGCAATGTTAGGTTGGAAAAGTTTTCATTTTACTTTTATTATTGTATCTTTCCTGCATGAGATTCTAGGTTGGCAGGTTTTTTCATTTACTGCTTTAAAGATGTCATTCCATTATCTTTTGGCTTGCATAGTTTCTGAAAAGAAATCTGCATTAATTAATATTCTGTTTTTTTTTCTTTTTTCCTGGCTACCTTTAAGATTTTATCTTTGATTTTCAGCAATATCAATATGATGTGTCAACATGTATATATGTGTGTATGTATAATCCTGCACAAGATTCACTGAGATTCTTGGATAAAAATAGGTTTTCTATTTTTTTCTCCAATCTTTTTTTCTTTGGATATTTTTTTATTGGCCTACCTTCAAGTCTACTGCTTCTTTCTTTGGCTTTATTGAGTCTACTGATGATTCTGTGTTCTGTTAAAGAATCTTTTATCTCTGGTATGTTTTTTTTTTTTTAATAGCTTTTCCATTTGACTTTTAAAGGAATGTTCATCTCTGTTGAAATTCCCTATCTGTTCCTGCATTTCATCTCCCTTTCCCCCCTGCATTCTTTAACATTAATTATAGTTACTTAAAATCCCTGTCCAATAATTCCAACATCTGGGTAATATCTGAGTGTATTTCTATTGATTGCTTTGTCTTTTGATAATATTTGTTTGCCTTTCTTGTTTGTCCTAATTTTTTATTGAATGCCAACTCTCATATGTAGACAGTACCTCACAGGATTTTCATATTCCTCTAAAGATGCCCAGTGCTTATGGTGGGGTCTGTTGTTCAGAGATGTTTTCTTAGTGTTCCTTCTTGACTCTCAATTTCACCTTTCTCTGTGCCCATGTGCTTCAGATGGTGTCTCTCTTCATGCTCTTGCCCTACTTCCAGCACCAGAATACTGTGCCTTGTTACTCAGTGTGGGGATGAGAAGTAGGGCTTGTTCTCTGTTTTTCTGGTCCAGTTTATCTTAGACAAACCTTTTATGTCTGGTCTCCAGGGTAGGGCTTTCTTACCATTTTGGGCCCACCTGTGTTAACCAAACTCTGTTTTGTATCTGTGCCTGGTCTTTTGTGGGAGAGAGTTTTCTGTCTCACGTTCATAGGACTGTGTCCTGCTTCTCCCCCAGGGGTAGAGGTTTTTTTCTTTCACTCTTCTCTCAGCGAAGATGGGTCTGTGTCTGTTTCCTAGAGTCAACCCGTTTGATACTCCTCTCCCAGCTGCTTAAGTCCTTTCGGAAGGAGAGTGGGCCTCTTTCCTTTCCTGCAGTGGTAGTCAGTCTTCTTTATGTATGTACTACTGAAGCAGGCTTGCCACTCTCTAGCTCTCCCTTAGATCTTTCTGGTATTTACAGTGAGGGCCCTTGGAAAAGAGTCTGAAAGGAACGTGAGTTCACCTTGTGTTTGGGACTTCCCAGGCTGCTATACTTTATGTTAGCCCACACTTGTCCTTTAGTAATTTGTTAAAGTCCAATCAGATTTCTTCTCAGGTCAGTGTTTTCTGGTCAATGTTCTTTGCTCCTATGCTCTCCCACAGTTTGGAGAGATACCAAGTCCTTTTTCTCTTAGCCTAGGAGCTGCCCCTTCTTGAATTTCAGGCTGTTTAAGTGCTGTATGGTTCAAGTTCTCATGTTTTCAAGAAAAATTCTGAGTTTGTGGTTTATATAACACTTCTTATTTTTTGAATAGGGGTGATCCCATATCCTAGACTGCTTCAGAAGTTTCTCATATTCTTTATAGCATCAAATACTTCTGTAATTTTGCCCAAAATCACAATCGAATATCTTCCATTGCTTGACTTAATTCGACTAGTGCCATTCTGTGTCAGTAATGTATGAATCAGTGCCCGTTCACATTCTTTTATGCTATGGCATTTGCGGAGGGCAACACGTAGAAGTCACTGGTTCCCTGAAGATGCCCCACTGCTCTGATATCTTCCAGATACAAAAGAGAACAGTTGACACTATCAAGAGTGGTGAGACCACCTAAAAATGTGTGGGATATGAAAGTCATGGAATTTATTAGTGTAGGATCATACATGCATTTTACTCCCTGTGATTTTGAGCTTTGAGTTCATTGGTGATACATCATTGATATGGTTATCATTTTACACATTAAGAATGACTGAGTATTCTTTATTAATGAGAAACAACTTGAGAAAGGTAATTATTGAACCTTTACTTTTCTTCTCTATGGTCAGATATTTTTCAATTCAAGTGAGCAAACAATTGCTCTAGAATACTATTAGAGATTTAAAGATAAAAAAGACACCACCCTTGCCTTCAAGGAGTTCTCAATCTACTGGAGGGCTTATGGCTTTAAACTAGTTGTTATTGTACAGTATAGTAATGTGTAACTTCTCTTGAGTGCTTACTAAATGACATGTCCTGTCCTAAGTATTTTACATATATAAAATAAACAATTATGTCAATAAAATCTCCAAAAGTCACCCAAAGTATGTACTGTAATGTATTTTTATCATTTTCTAAATAAGGATACTATAGTACAGAAATACTAAGTAATCTGGCAAAGATCCCATGGTGAGAATGCTGGGATCCAAGCAGCCAGGACCCACTATGTCATGCTGCTTTGCCACAAAGTATGGGCTCAGTGCAGTAGCAGCCAAGAAAGAGAACGTGGTTGACTCTGCCTGAAAGGATCAGGGAAGTCTTCATGAAGATGACGCTTATCCTGTGTGATGGAGCAAGGATAGGATTTCTCTGAGTAAGGATATAACGGCAAGAGGAACGATATGCACAAAGGTATACAGCTTAGACAAAAGGCGGCTCATTCAAAGAATTATAGGTGATTAGTAAGTCTAGAACAGAATGAGGTGGCCTAGATGAAGCTAGGAGTTAGGGAGAAGCCTGATCACATAGGACTTTATTAAACAGTTCATACTTTATTGTATAGCTAGTATGAACCACTGGAAATTTTAAGTAGCAGTGTAAAACAATCAGTTCACATTTGTGAAGTGAATATAAATATACACATAGTATAGTTAGAAGATGTTCTTTAAAAATTAGGGCCAACAACCAAGAAAACTCGGTTCTAATATAAACGTTTTCGTTTGCAAGTGCTATTTCTTCTAGTTAAGTGAGGTTTGCAAGTGCTATTTCTTCTAGTTAAGTGAGGTCTAGTTAAGAGGATAGAAGAATTATGGTTAAATTTCATACTACTGACCATCCTGTTTGTCAAACTTTCTGGACAAATATACATGGTAATTTTATGTTTTGAATATATAGCTTTTTCTTTATCATGAGAATTTATTGTTACTTGTCTTTAGGTTTTGGAGTAGATCAATTACGAGATGACAATCTAGAAACTTACTGGCAATCAGATGGCTCCCAACCTCATTTAGTGAACATCCAATTCAGGTAATACATTTTTGAATTTTTCAGTTTGTGTAGGTTATAAGTGGACAAAGAAATCCATTTTACATACATAAGGTTTTAAAAATTTAGAAGTTATAGTGAAATGCACTTAACTCTGATTTTGATCAGTCTTAGAGATTATTATTCTGCTCACTGGGTTGTTCTAAGTTTACTTTGTCTTTCTCTTTTTGAATTCTTTATGGTACCATACACACACAGTTCCTTTAATATAGATATTTCTCAAATATACTTTCAACATGATTTATTTCAGAAAAATATGCTTTGCTTATGACCCAGCACAATGACTTGAAGCACTGCATTAAGTACTCTGGAGTGATGGTACTAAGTTCATCATCATTAGTTTAGCTGTGGACTATTCATATAACTTCTCAAATTTGTACTTCCATTTGAAAAAAAAAAGATATTTTAACTTAGAGCCTCTAAGGACATTTTCAGTTTTCAAATTTTGGGGGGGAGGGGGAGGAACACAGCCATTTTGTTTGTCAATTGCTTTGAATTTATTGACATAGATAGAAACCAGTTAACTTGGTTCTCTTATTCCATTTATGTCATCTATTTTAATGACCTATAGCCTTGTGTTTTTAGTTTGTTATTATCTTCCTAGGTTGCAGATCAGCAAATGTCTTATGAAAAATCCAGGTAGTAAATATTTTAAGCCTTTAAGGATATCTGGTCTCTGTTACAACTACTCATTTATCCCATGATAGCACAAAAGCAGCCATAGGCAATGCATAATGACTGAATTTAGTTGTTCCAATTAAACTTTATCTTACAAGAGTAGGTGGTGTGTGAGCTTCAATCAGTGGGCAGGAGTATGCCAACTCCTGTCCTAGGGTATGAAATATATATTACACGAGAAATAAAATCAGCAGGTAATATTTTTTTAAAGACTTAAAATAACCAGATACTTTGCTAAATGCCTTCCTTACCTATTCATTTCATTTAACCTTTACTGTTATTTTTAATTCTTTGTGGTCTCAGAAGCAGAGACTTAGGTAAAGTAAGTAATTTGCCCAAGGTCATGTAGCAAGTGAGTGGCAAAATTACAATTTGAACACAAGTACTCCAACCCAAGAGCTGCTGCTTTTAATCATTATATTGTATAGTGCAGGGTAAATTGCTTCTCTGTGATAACAAGGCTATTGCTTCAAAGTTGTGTAATGCATGTCCTAATTTAATTGTATTAGAATAGCAGAGTTTTTTTTTTCAGCAAATACGGTTTTATACAGAAGGCCAATGTATTGAACAAATGATAATAAAAATAACGTATTGAAATAGTGAAGAACAGGAGAATGTTAAGAACAGTTGAAGTTATTCTGGTTAGCTTCGTTTTGAAGAGAAGGGTTGATAGTTTAATAGTGGAGATAAATAAAAATTTTTTTAAAAGATCAGTATTTCCCAGAATCTAGTTGAATGAGAGCATTGTTAGCTATAAATGCCATTGTCATTTAAAACACTTTGAACAAAAAGTAGTTTATAAATTGAGTGGTATCATGAATACACATAAATACCAACACATGTATGGCTGTAAATTGCTTAAACCAAATCATACAAATTAATTTCTCCTCCTCTCCAAATTGAGGACTGTCTATACCTTTTATACTTTATAATTTTGTAAGGTTTTAGGTTTTTAAAAAAATATTAGTTAACAGATGAGCACAAGGACCTGTTGCATGATAGCACTGCAGTTTCAGCACTTAGACATCTTTGCTAAAAAAAAAAAAAACACATTTGTACAATCATTGAATAGTTTACTGCATTTTCCCCTATTTTTAAAAAGCAGAGCAAATGGAAAAAATCAAAGTGCTGATGTCATTTTAAAAATAATAGGTACTAAGCTTAATAACTTAAGACAATTGTGACTGTGTTGGAAATCATTAACCTCAATCAGACATTTATTGGTCTTTACCATTCAATTACATGGTACAATATGAATGGATTAAAAAAAAACAGAATAAAAGGAAATTTTTTGTCAGAGATTATGACTAAAACGTGGTGTAATACAAGATTGGGAAAACTTTTTAACTCTTAGGAACTAACTTTTATACCTTCATTATGTAAATAAGCCCAGTGTTCAGCTTTCTTCCATTTGATTTTCTACATATTTTCATGCATACCTTGTATACTAAAGACAAGACTTTCTGTATTGAAAAGAAATTGTATTACAAGTAAGCTTGAAAGAAGTTCAATTTAGACTTTATATTTTGTTAAGATGAAACAAAATATTTAACTCCTTAGGTATTCTCTCTTTCATAAAGAAAATAAACAACTCTTAATTCTTGTAGCAGTTTCTCAGCTAGTTGAGCATGTAGATTTTAGGAATTAGTATGTATTGTTGATGCGTCAAGGTGGGCTTACAGTCCACAGTTACAAAGTAGCATTTAATTTTAGACCTCATCCCTCCTGTAAAACAGGGACAAATTATTCCCTTGCACTAGATGAGAACTCGGAGAAGAGCAGGTATGACATTTTGGAGTAATAAATACAGTTCTCTGTTCATTTCAAATAGCAAAAGATAGATTAGAAATGAAAACGATCAGTCATAGCTAATAGTGAAAGCCTCAGACTTGCTTTACTTTCTTGTAAGAGTTCTTCCTCTCCCTAAGCTTGAGTCTGTTGTGAATGAAAGTTAAATAAAAGTGTGGCCTGCTTTTCTTTCCCTACCTTGCTTTTGTCTTCTACCATATTCTTAACTAATTTCTGAACTCTTTAGGCCTACTGGTATGGAAGTGGAGAAGGAAAATTAATTATTATATTGTATAGTCTAGGGTAAATTGTAATTCTATCTTGGTGATCTAGTATTGGTGCTCTCTGTGCTTAAATATGTGTTTAAGGCTAAGTGTATCTTACAGATGCTTTTGTGGCTGAGAGAATCTACTTCCGCAGTCACTTAGTGCTCTGGATGATTCACGTGCAGTTCTCTTGATGAGGGTGCATTCATCATCTTTTACTCCTTCCTCAAATCCTAGGCCTTTAGTGATACCTCCAGAACTTTTTGTCATTCCAAACTGAAACTCTGTATCCATTAGACAATAATTCCCTATTGCCCTCCCTTCCCCAGCCCCTGGTCATAACTGTTCTACTTTCCTGTCTCCATGTAGTAAACTGTTCTAACTTTGTTGCATAAGTGGAATCATAAATTTATCCCTTTGTGTCTGGCTTAATTTAGCATAATGTTTTCAGGGTCATTCATGTTGTAGCATGTATCAGAATTTCATTCATTTTTAGCCTGAATAATATTTAATTGAATTGTTTCTACCCTATGGCTATTGTGAATAATGCTGCTATGAACATGAATGTACAAATATCTGTTTGAGTCCTGGCTTTCAGTTCTTTCATGTATATACCCAGAAGTGGAATTGCTGCTGGATCAAGTGGTAATTGTATGTTTAATTTTTTGAGATCCTGCCGTACCACTCTTTTCCATAGCAGCTGCACCATTTTACATTCACATCAGCAATGTACAAGAGTTCCAGTTTCTCCACATCCATGCCAACACTGGTTTTCTGTTGTTGTTGTTGTTGTTTTTGATAATAGCCATCCTAAAGGGTGTGGAATGGTATCTCATGGTTTTGGTTTGTATTTTTCTAATGGTTAGTGATATTGAGACTCTTCATGTGCTTATTGGCCATTTGAAATCTTCTTTAGAGAAATGGCTATTCAAGTCCTTTGCCCATTTTTAAATTGGGTTTTTGGTTTTCTTGTTGTTGGGTTTTAGAAATTCTTTTATATTTGGATATTAATTCCTTATCAGAAGTGATTTCCAAATAGTTTCTCCCATTCTGTGGGTTGCCTTTTTATAAAAGTTTTTAATATTGATGAAGTCTAATTGTTTTTATGTTGCTTGTTCCTTTGGTGTGATATCTCATTGATTGGTTATAATTGTTCTACTTTATTATTAGTTATTGTGCCTAATTTATAAATTAAGCTATCATAGGTATAAGACTCCATTTACATATTATTCTGCTTTATACTGTCTCATAGACTATTGATATCTATTCATATTAATGAGGGATGAGAGCTTTTTGTTTTCTATGCTTCATTTTGGAAAATTTCTATAGCTATAACATTATGTCCACTGTCTTCTACAATGTTTAGACTGCTGTTAATCCCATCCAATAAGAATTTCTTATTTCAGATTTCTTTTTATATCCAGAAATTCCATTTTATCTTTTATCTCCTCATTTTAAAGTTTTCTTTTAATTTTCTGAACATATTAATGGTAGGCTCTATTTTCCAGTGTGCTCATGACATTATTTCTTGTTGCAATTGCTCATGTCCTTCTACACCCTTGCTGCTATCTAATCAAGAGATAGCATCTTTGTTTTCCTTCTTAAATCTGGCTAGGCCTTGTGGATTTCTTGCTTTATAGAGTGTGGATGTTATGATATTGTTGTTCCTAAGGTTAGGTCATAAAAGACAATACAACTTCTGCCTTGTTCTCTCTCTTTTAAGTCATTCTTTCCCTCAGTGCCAATGTACCATGCTGTGAGAAAACTCACACGAAATGGAGAAGCCCATAAAGAAATGAAACAAAGCCCAAGGCCTCAGCTAAGCTCTCAGCTGACAGCCAGCACCAACTTGCCAGCCATATTAATGAGCCATCTTGGATATAAATCCTTCAGATCTCAAGTCAAGTGGCCACACCTGACGCTGTGTGGAGACTTCTGTTCCCTGAGCCCTGGCTAAATTTCAGATTCATAGACAAAATCATGACCTTTTTAAAGCCACTAAATTTTGAAATGGTTTGTTGTACAGTTTTAGGTAGATTATAGGGAGACATTTATATTTACTCTCTTTAAGTCCTTGTCTTTTAATTCCATCATCTGTCTTTTCTATATCTGTCTTTATTGACTGATTTTTTTTCTCATTATGGGTTATATTTTTCTGATTCTTTGTAGTAATTTTTGATTAGGTGCTGGATATAGTAAATTTTACCTGTTGAGTACTAATTTTTTTGGCTTTTTAAAGAGGATTAGACTTTATTCTGGCAGGCAGTTATATTAGTCAAGATCAGTCTGATCTTTTTGATCCTTGATTTTAAGCCTCTTTACAGTGGGTCTAGAGTACCCTTTAGCATGGGGGTCAGCAAACTTTTTGAAATAGGATAGATAGTAAATATTTTGGACCTTGCAAACCATATTTTAGGCTGTTATAACTACTCCACTTTGCCATTGCAGTGCAAGAGCAGCTGTGAAGAGTATGCAAGTGAATGAATGGGTGTTGCTTTGTTCTAATAAAACTTTATAAACATAAGCGGCAAGCCACATTTGGCCTGTGAGTTGTGGTTTGCTGATTCCTATTCTAGGGTACCAGTTCTCCGACTTTTTGCTTTTATGTCACTCTATAAACTTTTATTGAGGTCTCCAAAGATCTTTTGTTTATTTTTTGTATCAATCTTTACCAGATTAGATATTATAGCTGAGGAATATTAAAGTATTTATTCAGCTAAAATGAAATAATAACCTATTATATGTTAACATAAATAACATTTTTTATGAAAAAATCACTGCTCTTCCAAAACAAACAAAAAGTAGAAGTGTTTTTTGTGTATGTGTGTGTATGTGTATGTGTGTGTCTGTCTGTTGTTTTCCTTAAGAAAAAACAGCTGGAGTCTCATATGCTTCTTCATTAAATCTTTTACAACATCCCATGTCAGATAGCATTTGGAAAATTCCACTGTATATTCATTCATAAGAGAATGATTCTGAAAAAGGCAAATAACATCTTAATATTATTGTGAAAATAGTTGTGACCGTGTGATCCCCTGATCTTGAGATCTTGATCTTGAGATCCCCTTGATCTTGAGATCCTCCCAGGTTCTCACTGGGAGGACCACTCTTTTAAGGTCACTTCTCTAGGGCAAGGTTAGCCTCTCTGTTTGCTAAGGCTTGATCTTTTGGGATCTCAAATGAATGTCCTGGGTATTTGAAGAGATACTTGGAATCTCCACTTTGGTTGTTGATTCCCTGCCCTGTGTGACCGACCTCTGGGAATGTTTTGGCTTCCTGCTTCCCAGTCCTTGTTCTTTCCCCAGCAGTTGCTGATTTTTGCGTGTTTTTGTTCAGTGTCATCCCGTGCATGTGCAGATTGGTATTCATCCACAGACTCCAGGGGACTCCTCGCGGGTTTCTGGATTTTGTTCTCGATGTAGCTTCTTCCTCAACTCTGTGAGCCTGCAAGATTCCATTAGGTTTCTCATGGGGCTCACCCGGTTCGTTTCTTTTCTCTCAGGACTCCGTCCCGTGCTGCCTGTTCGGCGTCTACGGACAGTTTTTCCTATATGTTGTCTGTTTATTCTAGTTCATGGTGGGAGGGCAAGTCCTGTAACAGTTACTCCTCAATGGGGAGACATCCCTGACTTTTTGCTTGTTTGTTTTGGTTTCCTTTTTAACCATATCTGCTACAATTTTTGCATTAAAGGTTTATATGTCCTATTAAAACATGGTCTTTGTTGTCTTAATCGTCAGTGTAAACTTTCATGTTAGCATCCTGTTAACATTGATTAGAAACAAACTTTTACCCAAAGAGAGCATTTTCAACCTGTACTAGGAACAAAGAAGAATGCGATCATTTATATCTATGTGTGTGTGTGTGTGTGTGTGTGTGTGTGTACATATTTGTATTTTTTTTTAACACCTACAACACCTGGTATTCCTAAGTGGTCTCCCAACCAAGTACTAACCAGGCCCGACCCTGCTTAGCTTCCAAGGTTAGACGTGATCGGACACGTGCAGGGTGGCATGGCCGTAGACTTATATGTCATTTTTATACATACATATATGTGTATGTATATATCACATTTGTTTGCTTCTTATTTTAGGACAGTATGGGGATTCTTTGTTTATTTTATGTCTCAATCTTTTGTTAATAATATATCTAGCATGTTAACAGGAAATAATAAACAGAATTTTATAACTATTTTGTTTTTAATTTTAAGTCCTCTTTCTCACAAGTTTGTAGTTGCTCTTATATAGTGTAGTCATACAGACCTGGATTCAAATTCTGGGTCTGTGATTTACTAGGTGTAAATGAGGACTAGTTGCGTAGTCTGATCTGAGCCTCAGTTTTCTCATCCGTAATGTGGGCGAAATAATGTTATATTAAATGGTAATAGGAACTTCAAGTAACAGAACTTCTAACAGCAGTGTTTTAAACAAGATGGAAACTTACTTCATCTACTTCTTCATACAAGAGGAGCCTGGCAGTGCAGGAGTGGTATGGCAGCCCCACAGTATATTGTGGACCCAGAGTACTTCACTTTCCAGTCCACTATTCTTAACTCATAGATTCTATCCACAAGGTGACATCATGATCCAAGATGCCTATTGGAGTTTCACTCATCATGTCTGTGTCCCAGGCAGCAGGAAGAAGTAGGTTTGGAAAGGCAAAAGGGGCATCTCTTCCTTTTAAAGAAACTTTTATATAACACACAGTTATTCGGTTTAAATCTTACTGGTCATAACTTAATCACATGGTCATACCTAGCTGTAAAGGAAGCTGGGGAATGTAGTCTTGCTGGATGTTGTGAAGAAAGAAGAGAAAGGGGGCTGTTAGCTTGGCTAGGAGTAGCTGCCACTAATGTCTTCTGTCTCAATTTCATGGATTCCAAATCAGTTGACAATTTATTCAAGAGTCAGCAGATGGAGACCAAAATATAACTCCATAAAACTGACAAAACCAGTGTTCGAGAAGAGGGCTTACATCTACTGTCAAGGGTGTTTCTTAATTTTGAACCCTAGAATTAAACCAACTTACCCGTCCAGTTATGAAAGCGCTGCACCAGGTAGAGCCTGTCCCTTTTAAATTTGTGGCAAGAAGGAACAAAGCAAATGTTGGCTTCCTGTCAGCAACTCTTTCTCAGCAGAAGGAGAGCAGAGGGCGAAGGAGTAGAAAGAGGCTGGGAGTGCTTATGCCATCAGAAATGGGAAATATTACCCTTTCTCTTCTCTTTCCTACAGTACCTTGTCTTAAGAGTTTAGCAGGATGTCTGGCATATAGTAAGAATTCAGTTTATGGTGATGATTATTGTAAAGATGATTGGAGCAATTTGAGTAGATGACACTGTATTTCATAAGCTGCTTTTATTTTAATCTTCCCATGTTTGACAAAGAGCCCGATTTTTATGCAGTACTATTTTACCATGAGATAAATTAAAAATAATTTTAAAAGGCTTTATGGGTACCTTTTGGAGTAACAATTTTAAACTTTTGGTGAGGTCACAGTTTTCTTTGCCAATTTAATGAGGCTGTGTATATAGCATAAATTATACATGTGATTTCTTGGGATACAGGGACCTTAGGATAAAATCTCATTGTGTAGATAATATTTAAAGAACTGCAAACACCTACATATTACTGTAAACTGATGTCAATGACTGTTGAGTGAGCTAAGTACAATTAATTTGTAGGAAGGTCATAGTGGTTAAGATCATGTGAGGCGGACAGACATGCATTCAAACTCCAACAGTGCCCACCTACCAGCCTTTTGACCTTACACCAGTTATAAACCTGAGTGTTACATATATTTTTTTTCAATAAAATGAAGGTGATAATAGCTCCTATGTCACAAGGTTGAGGAGTAAATGAGATAATATATGTAAAATACTACTTCTGGGCCAGACACTAAGTATTCACTTGCTATTTGCTGCTATTGCTGTTTTCTCGTTTTTAAATGATAGTGTTATTTATTCTTAGTCTTTCTAACTTCACCTTGATTATCTTATAGTTTCCAGTGACTAAGTTATCCTGAATTTCATAACTCATAGATAAAATTATTCTGGGCAAAGAACTTGGCCTTTAGATCTGCTTTTGTTGAAAAAAACAAGTCCTCTGTGATCTTTGATCTCTCTCTAATAAGAAAGACCTTTCACTGCCTGCTTATGGCTCATCAGGGAAAAAAATCTTTGGCATGCCCTTCAAAATTTCCCCTTCTTCCTCTGCTTCCTCTCATGTCTCCTTCCTGGCCCAGCAGAAACAGAAAGATGTCAGTTTGATACCTCTGGCCTCTTTTGAAAGCCTGGTAGTGGTATTTATCCTGTCAGCAGTTTCTGAGTATTTAGCGTTTTACATCTTCATCTGTCTTTATTATTTGAGGGAAAGTCCTTAACTTTCCCCATTCCTTTTGATTAATGGCTTGGGCTGCAGAAGTTTGGTTCCCTCACTAAGAGCTACAGATCCCCTGCTGTTTTTATAGGTTGACTTTTGACACAGGCTACTTCTGTTCAAGGAACTCATTGTCATTAAGTTAGTGCCAGTTTATACCAGAACTGAACTGTTAAAGCACATTTAAATAGATTTCTTAATGTTTTTCTGGTTGATGTTTAAAATTGTGTATTTTTTTCTAATGACCAAAAGAACACATTCTTATTATAAAAAATTATACAGAAAATATAGAAATTGTGAAGAAGAAAATAAATATCTCCTTTAGTTCTACCCTATCAAAATAGTAATTTTTATGGTTTTTGTATGAGTCTGTCTAGATCTCTCTCTCTCCCTTCCCCACACTCCCCACTCTACACACACACACACACACACACACACAGGTTTATAGGCCTTTAAAACATTTTGTTTGCCTCAAAACGAGATCCTTCTGTATATACTGTGTTGTAATCTGCTTTTTTCCTACTCTGTATATCTGTGTGATTATTTTAAATAGTTGTATAGTATTTGACTAATTTTCTATTGAGATATATATTTAGTTGTTTGTAACTTTTCAATAATTTAACCTCAGGACAATAACATTTTTCTGCATTTATTTTTAAGTAGTAGTAGTAGTATTGTCTTTTAATGCATTCTTAGAAGTTGAAATTGTGGGTCAAAGGTTGTATACTGACTAACTGGCTATGAAAGTACCCTTTTCTAATCAATTTGAGTATTATCATTCATTTAAATATTTTGCAATATAACAAAGCTAATGTCTATGTGTTTTAAATTCTATTTCTTTGATTATTAGATATTGAAAATATTTTCATGTTTTTGGTCACTTGCAATTTTTCTGAGATTAATTTTCTGTTATATAGTCTTTATTTTTAAAATATGTATATTTTAAAAATAGCTGAGTTTTATTTATTGTATTAAGGAATAAATTATACATTGTTTTTTAAAAAATTGCTTTTTTCTTTATTGGGCTTAATTTTTCACTTAATTATTTTCAAGTATTAACATAGGAACTCAAGTAATTAGTAAAAAAAACCCAAGCTTGTTAGAATAATTTTTTGCCCAAAATACACATGAAAAGGACTGAAATTCTTAGTGCTCATTTATACTCTAAGGTGTCTAACTCGGCTTAATTGTTCCTTCTTTGCTCACATCTGGTTCGTGACCATGTCTAGATAAGAGATGTCTATATAAGTAAAATGTGTATCTGTATTTTTACATGTTCTTCTTTTTCATCGTTAAAAGTAAAAGACATGGGAATTGTTTATTTAAATACTCATTTTAGCAAACTGTGAGTTTTAAAATCAGAACATATTTTAGGTATAATCTCACCACATGATAAATGTCATGTTGTTTTTACTTTATTGCTTTTAGAAGAAAAACAACTGTGAAGACATTATGTATTTATGCAGACTACAAATCCGATGAAAGCTATACTCCAAGCAAGATCTCAGTCAGAGTCGGAAATAATTTCCACAACCTTCAAGAAATTCGGGTATGTCTTTCAAGTTTAAATATATATGGTATCCTGTAACTCAGGCTCTTTAGAAGATAGCCACATTTAATATTAGATTAGAGAAATTAAAACATAAATTTGTAAAACGTAAGTTGTTGGTATTTAAAAAACACATTTTAAATTTTTTATAGTATTTTTTATTTTGAATTCTAATTGTCTTTATTTTCTCCTATATTTAATATGGAAATTTTCAGACATACAAAAAAGGTAAAGTATTGCATAGTGAATCTCAGTATACTTACCATCTAGATTCTACAATTTGTTAATGTTTTGCTGTATTTGCTTTATTAAAATCAGTCAACTTGTTTTATTAAAATCTGAAGCACATATAAAAATCTGATTTTTATATGTGTTTCAAAGTACATTGCAGATATCTGTACATATCAACCCCAAATACTTCAGCATGATATATAACTGTAATTATTATTATTTGCTTATGGTTCATTTTTTAAGGTAAAATTTATATAAATTTTGCACAGATCTTAAGTCTGTTGTTTGGTGCTTTTTGACAAATGCACATACCTATATAACCTCAATTCCTGTTAAGATACAGAAAATTTCCATTACCCCAGAAAATTTCATCATATCTTTTCCTAGTCAATCTCCATCTTCATCCTACTCTCGGAGGTAACTATTTTTCTGATTTTGTGTATTATGTATATATGTATTCATTTCATAAATCAGTTTTGCCTCTTCTGGAATGTCATATAAGTAGAATCAGACAGGGTGTAACTTTTGTGTCAAGCTTCTTTGACTCAACCTGTTTTTTGAGATTAATCCATGTTGTTACTTGTATTATTATTTCATTTTTTATTCCTGAGATGTAGTCCATTGTTTTAATATACCACAGTTTATTTATCCTTTGTATTACTTTTTGAAGCTATTAGGACAGTGCTTTTGCAACCTGAATTTTATAAGTTCAAAATATTTACTTTTGAGAGATATTTTCAGTAATGTTGAATTGTACACCTGTGAAGTTCAGGCCTTTGGCATTTTTCCTTGTCAAATCATAAACTCAAATAATCATTAAAATCTTTGGACATTGCTTGGTTCAGAGAGATCTGAGAAGACCCGTAATTTTTTAATGGCTTCCAATTTGTGGCCTGGACTCTCATTTGACTTAGTGTTTCTATTCAGACCCTGTGTCTACATTTTCTATTTATCACATGATTGGGTCACTCATATTGAGAAACCATTTGAGAACAGAATCATCTTGTTTTGGTTTAAATTGCTCAGTCAGGTTGAAATTTGTGAAACACTAGAAATAAAATGTTTCGATCCAAAAATTTGTGGTATGTATTTGAAATGTTCGCTAGATGTCACTGTTGTCCTTTGTTAGTCTCATATCCTAGTTAATAAGTTCAATACCTCAAGTAGTCTTAAGTTGTGCTAGTTTTTCCGAGAGTGTGTGTATTCAAAAATTCTTTGATGCATTTTGGAAAATTTACTTTTCATACATGATTTCTATATTTATAAATGTCTTTTATTCTGTTGTAAATTAGAGAAAATGTAAATGATATTTGGACCATTGTGGAATATTTTTAATCTAGTCTTTGCTTCTGTTTTATCATTTAAGTGCTAAAACATTGGCCACA
Organism: Macroglossus sobrinus; assembly: GCA_004027375.1. NCBI lineage: Eukaryota > Metazoa > Chordata > Mammalia > Chiroptera > Pteropodidae > Macroglossus > Macroglossus sobrinus. Next base: position 262,953 of record PVKZ01001719.1, read on the forward strand.
TAGTATAAGGGCTCTTTTAGGTAGCCTCTTAATTTTATTCTAAGTGTATTTATATTTCTGTGTAGTGACCACATAACCTCATGAGACTAGTAATACTAAATATTACCAGGTGATAATGTAAGTTGTTTTCCTGAAAAACTTAATGAACATACTGCTTTTCTGCCACAGTTCTCACTAAGGAACCATAATTTTTAGATTTTGCTTTAAAATATTAGTGCTGCTTTTGCAGCTCGTGATATAAAAGATACTTCATCTTTTATTTATACATCTTTACATGTGATGTATTCTTACTCTTTTTCCTTTATAAGAAATAAGGATCTGATAGCACTTTGTTTTTTTAAGGAAAAATAAGCAGATTATGATTTTTTTCTTATATTACTCCTCTATAAGATCAATTTTTTTTTAAAAAAATCTTTGCTTCTTCTAACTCAGATAGTGATTAAAATAGTGTGAACTTTTATGAGTTTTTAGAGCCATCATTTCATTAGTTATAGGACTTATTTAACTGAGTGGAAAATTTAACTAAATCTTTTTATATGTTTCCATGGATGCTTGCCACTGGAGGGTGTAGTATGTATTGAAGTGTTTTAATGGGTTTTCCTTTTTACTAGAAATTATGGATTTGTTTACTTGAAATACTCTAAAAAGCTATTTTTTTGTAATTTTACTATTGATTAGAGTAATTTTTTAACAGTTTAGTTCAGGGTGAGAAAAGCTAATGGCTATCTTATTTATTCCAAAATTATTCTTTTTCTATTCTTCCCTCATTTCAGTTATGAAGCGTGAATATATATCTAGAACTTTGTTCTTTGCAGTAAAATCTCTACAAAGAGATTAGACTCTTTACTATTCTAGAATGCATATTTTAAACTCTACACATGAGAAATGACTTACAATGGCAGTGAAGTTGATACTTTCGGCTTGATGACTGAAAGATACTAACACTGGGTTTGGCCAAATAGAATAGTTTTAACACCAAAGTTGAATTTATTTATGTGGCTCATTCTCCTTTTTCTTTTTCAAAATTATTCATTCTACACAAATTGGAAACCAAAAACCGGAGAACATTTTATAAGATGTTTATAATTTATTGTTTCTATACAAGAGACTTTCTAAATAAAAGTGAGATTTAACACTCATTTAACATGAGACTTTATGTCATTATCTTTTCAGAAAACTTTATTTCACTTGTGTTATTACTTTTATGCGAGAAGTCATGTTCAAGTGTTCAAGATGTTATTCAAGGGAAGTTTTCAAATAAAGATAGTCGCTTTAAAAATTTTTAAATCTTTTGTATTTTAGCATTATGTTTTGGTTTAATGTTCTTTTCCCTTTATTCTCAGAAGAGAAAATATATGCAAATATATGTAAATTTTTGGTACTTAGAGCTAGGAACCAAATAAGTACTATATCTTAGACGGGCCATTTTAACACTGTAGAAAACATCTCCAGCTAAAATCTAAGAAAACTTAAAGTCCTTTTCGGTTTGCTAACTAGTTACAGTCATCCCTCAGAGCACCCTCCCCCAAAGTCCTCAGATAATCAATTCCTTTATAAAAATGGCATAGTAGTTACATATAAGCAATTCTCATCCTTCTGTATGCTTCAAATCAACTCTAGATTAGTATAATGCCTAATATAATGTAAATGCTATATAAATACTTGTTGCACTGTATTGCTTAGGGAATAATGACAAGACAAAAAAGCTGTATATGTTCAGTACGGAGCAACCGTCAGAGGCTTAACTGCATAGTACATGTAACTTGTTTCCAAATGTTTTCAACCTGTAGTTGGTTGAATATGCAGATGTGGAACCTGCAGATACAGAGGGCTGTCTGTTTCTGTTTTTAAAAACTATTGTAGAAATGTTTGTGCTTAAATATAAAACTAATGTGGTTTATTAGACATACAGTCACAGTTCTCAAAATGACTTCTATACAGTTCTGTGAAAAACAACTTGTTAACTTAAAATTAAGCAGATACTTGCAGCATGTTGGAAGTTGCCCATTGGCTCATTGTTAGCATTTTGCTACTAAAATTTGTGGCTACAGAAGACTAACATACTGATGGAGCACAAGATTGAGCACTTTATGGAATTTTAAGCCTTGTTTTTATCTTCACATAGTAAAACTTTTACCAAGTCTTTTTTTTTTTTTTTAGGAGATGGCTTGAAACAAGTCTTCAGTGTTGAGAGCTGTAACAAAACTTTCCCTCTGTTGCGTGTAGGCAGGCCCCTTGGCTCTCCATGTTGTGTGGCTATGGGAGTCTGTATATGGTACTCCGACAGATGTGGTTAATAAGTCAGCTCTTCTGTTAAAATGACATTTACTATCATAATTTGAGTTTCATTGATATGTGTGGTAGAACAAGAAGATGCAGACAGGCTCTGACTCTATCCATTGATCTTAAAATCACTGATTTACTTTCCTTCGAGGGGCCTATTTTAAAGAACTTGATATAAAATGTAATAATTTAGGTAGTATCCACAAACATAAATTTGTTTGCTATGATAGAGTGTTTAAGTTTTGAGCCTTTGGAAAGATAGTTTTTATTGAATTTAACTAAAAGAAAACATCTTTAAAATTAGTTTTTATATGTAACTTTAGAACATCTTTGAATGAGTTTAGAATGTTTCGGTGTGATACTCATAATTTTTAGGCCAGAAATGTCATTCTCCTTTATCTCTCTCTTAAAAGTAACATATACAATTTAAAAAATTATAATTATATGCATTACTTATTTCCAAAACGAAATTGAGCTAAGTGTGCATTTGAGCTATATTTCTTTTTGAAACTAAAATATTTTGCACACTAGAATAGCATATTTTTTTAACAGGAATATTCTTGTATCTTTTTTTTTTTTTTACTGTAAACTTAGACTATAGGTTATTTTTTTACTTTAAATTTTTAAAGAGCTGTAGTCTGGCATTCCCACACAAGTTCATTCTTTATTCGATAAATATATAATTAGGGCCTGCTAAGTGCCAGGCACTATGTTGAGTACTGGGGATACAGCAAACATAGTCATTTTTTCTGTCCTTAAGCACTTCCTAGTCTGATGCAAGAGAGAGGTAAATAAATCTCAACAATTAAATAGTAAATACATCTAGGGGAGTATAGGAACACATGGAATGTTAGAGCAATAGTTTTAAAAGTTTGTCTAAAACAAGTGATGGTTTAACTGAATCTCAAGGATCAGGACATAGTCTACTCAGATGGAGAGTAAAGTGGGAGCATTCTAAAAAGGGACACAGCTTACGCATAAAGGTGTGGAAGCGTGAGATCTGACAGGAGGGCAGAACTGCAACTAGTCAAGTATGCCTGAAAGCTGGGGAGGTAGCAAGGAGTGTTAAGGAAGACTGGAGAAGGATTTAGTCATGCAACACATTTATTGTGATGGTAATAAGGAGTTTACCTTCTTTGGGGGGGGGGGAATAAAAATGTAATTGTTAAAGTGAAAATATAAAGACAAAAGTGAGATTGTGCTTACTGTCACACTTCTAGGGAGTTTAGAATTTAAATGAGGGAGCACTGATACAGTTTAATCTTGGGAATGCTGAGGCTGGAGCAATGTGAAGAACAGCTAGATAATATCCAAATGAAAATTATGAGAATTTAACTGAGGCTATGAGTTTAACTAAGTTGGGTTCAAAAGAAAGGGATGTATTTGTAGTAGAATTAAAGGGACTTGTGACTGATTGCTACCTGGGGTACACTTGGAGCATGGATAGGGGGTTCAAATAGCTAGAAGGGGAAATCTAGAATTCTCCTCAGGTTCGGCAGTTGGAAAAATGTTGCCCTTAATCAGAAATGGAGCTAAGGACCGTTGCGGGTGGGGATGGAGAGAATGATTAAGCTAATGAGATTAATTTTTGTCACTGATCTTTGATATCTTTTAAGATGGAGGGCTTTTCAATATATGGATCTGAACTTGAGGAAAGAAATCTAGATTAGAGGTGTAGATTTGGGGATTATCACTGTGTAAGTAGAAGCTTAAGTGTGAGTTGTGATTAATTCAGGGTGTGTGTAAAGGAGAAAAGAAGAATGCCAGGGCTGGAACTGTGGAAAAGCTAAAATGCAAGGACTGGGTAGAAAAAGATTATCCAGTTAAAAAAAAAAAGCTGAGAGGAAATGCAAGAGACAGAAAATCAAGAGAATATGATGTCACGGAAGCTGAAAATGGTTAAGAATATCCAGTTAGGGACGGAAAAGTTTTCTTCGTAAGCTTGTGTTACATACGTTTTAAAAGGCAATTTATGTAATGCAATTCTGAGCAAAGGCAGTCCTTGCAAGTAGTTTCATCACTCTTTGGAGTAATATCCTCTAAATTTATAGATTTGAGACTAATGAAATTATTTGTCTTAATGGTAGGAATTCCAGCTTTTCCTACCATAGTATTTGTTCCAAGTGAGAAGATTATGAAGGAGATTCTTGTTTTGTTTCATAGTGCTTTGAATGGGAAGGTTTTGTACTGCTGATGTAATTTAAAAAAAATCTGTGATAAACACATAAAATTTACCATCAACATTTTGACGTGTAGAGGTCAGTAGTGTAAAGTATACTCACATTATTGTATAACAGATCTGCAGAACTTTTTCATCTTGCAAAACTGAAAATCTATATTAATTAAACATGTCTTTCTCATTTTTACGGCCCCTCTCCCCCTGGAAGCTACCATTCTACTTTTTGTTTCTATTAATTTGGCCACTTTAGATCCCTCATATAAGTGGACTCATAAAGTATTTTTGTGATTGGCTTATTTCACTTAGCACAATTTCCTCACATGGGTCATTTAGGTTATAGCACGTGACAGAATTTCTTTCCTTTTTAAGGCTAAATAATATTCCATTGTGTGTATATTCACATTATGTTTATCCATCCATTGATGGACACTTGGGTCACTTCCATCTCTTGACTATTTTGAATGATGCTGCCATGAACACGGGTGTGCAAAATCTCTTTGAAACCCTGCTTTCAGTTTTTTTTGGGGGGGTATATACCCAGAGGTGGGGACTGCAAGATCCTACTGTAGTTCTATTTTTTTTACTTTTTTGCTTCTGTCAGAGATATGACTCTTAAAAAAAACAGGCAAGTTAGCGGCAAGACTTGATGTGATAATGATGTGGAGAGGGTGGGTAAGGTGGATGGCCATATGCAAACTGAAGTTTTAAAGTTAGAAGGATATAAACTATAAGATATGGGAAGAGGTAGAGTGGATGCAAGGATAAAGACAACCAGGAGAGAGAAAAATGGAGTTAAACAAGTGACTGGTACCCCAAATAGTTTTCATTTACTGCCCTCTCCAGTACATGGATTTTTACTTTTTCCATCATTCCCATGGGTATATTAATTTATTAGGAAGCCCCTTCTTCCTTTAGAAACTTTTGAACGAATCTTTATTTTTGGCAATGAATATGCCTCTGATTAGAATAATAGTAGCAGCAAGTCTTACTGAAAACTACTGAAAAATTTTATCAGAATTTTAACGTGTATCTTAATAGAGGTAAGTCCATGCAGAGCCTTCATTTTCTTCTCAGCCTCTTATTCGACATGTGGTAAATGAAGAATTAATAACCTCCCAAAATTAGAGGCAAATGGTTGATTATTTCAGTGGGACAAAATATTGCATTAAAAAAAAAAAAGGAACAGCATTTCAACTGTGATTTAGATTGGACTGACCACCGAAGGATTGTTTTCGAATTACCGTGTTCGCCCTTATTTGTGTCTATTGTTACCTTTGCTATTTATTAAGTACTTTCTACATGCACATCACTATGTGAAGCATTTAGCACTCACTATTTCATTTTGTCTCTCCAAAGCTCAAGTTGTGGTCAGATGTTATTATTATCCCTATATTCAAACAGAACTGAGATTTAGAGAGCTTAGATGAAGCTTTTGCTATATGGCTCACTCTAAATGTCAGAAGGTTGGAGCTTAAAGAACCTTTAGTGGTAATCTAGTTCATCAAAACAATTAGATGCTAAGCAGTCAGGCAGGTGCTGTAACACCGAGCGAGAGTCGATGCCTTCTCCAAAGGGGACAGTGACTGTTCAGTTTCAGCGTTTGTTACCACATGGGAATGTAGGTACAGTGTTGTCAACTATACTTTGTAAAATCAGAAATCAGAAATCTAGATTTGAATATGAAATTTCACAATTTTTAAAACATGCTGGGGAAATATGATCTGTCCACAGGCTGAATATGGCCAAAGGGCCACCAGTTAGCAACTCCTAACCGTACAGCCAATTATTTTCCAAATGAGACACAGACTGGCTTTGTGAAGTACACTTCAGTGTCACACAGCTAGTCAGAGGCATAGCTGGGAACCAACATGCAGTACATATTTCTTCCACTTTTTTCCCTTAAAATCATATTTAATTACAAGTTGCCAAAACATTTCTTTACGTTTTTAAGAAAAATTGAAGTGTGTAACTGAGAAAATGAGCTAGCGAGTGACAGGATGATTGACTATAGCTTTTTGAAATGTACTTAAAAATTGTTCACTTTTTAAATATATTCTATTGAATATTGATTGATACTTGCAATGCTAATGTTTTGGGCATAAACATTTGTATATGCAGGCATTGGTCATTATTCACTGTCAGAAAGAAATGAGCTGTTATGCCATGGAAAGACATGGAAGAACCTTAAATTCATATTACTAAGTGAAAGAAGCCCATCTGAAAAGGCTACATACTGTATAATTCCAACTATGTGACATTCTGGAGAAGGCAAAACTATGGAGACAGTTTAGGTCAGCAGTTGCAGGGGTTGGGGGTGGTGGTGGGAGGGAGGAATAGGCAGAGCACAGAGGATTTTTAGGGCACAGAAAATACTCTGTATGATACGATAGTGGTACATACGTGTCATTATATATTTGTCCAAATGCACAAAGTGTACAACCCTAATGTAAACTCTGGACTTTGGATGATGACGTGTCAGTGTAGGTTCCTCGGTTGTAACAAATGTACCACTTGGGTGGGACATATTGGTAACGGGGAGGCTCTGCTTCTAGGGGGCAGGAAGTGTATGGGAAATCTGTACCTTCTGCTCAGTTCTGCTGTGAATCGAAAATTGCTCTAAATACATAAACTATTAAACAAACCAACAAAATATAGGTATCCCCTGCTTTTTAAAAGTGCTACTCTGCTTCATTTTTATGAAAGACCTACATTAGTACCTGTTTTCATTAACCAAAAGAAATCCAAAGACGATTTTCACTTTTAGGAAAAGGGCAAAAAGAAAAAATAGGGTTCCATGTTCATTTTACAATGAGCCATTATAGGGCCAGTGAGCACCCTGAGCAGCCGGGTGCTCCTTCCCTGGGAACCACACAGCATCCCAGCATCAAGTCGCCACAGCTCTGCACTGTGTCTGTGAGCATCTGCGCTTTGTGTCGATTCGTTTTATGCATCCGTGAGCAAGATGTGTCCTAAGGTATCAGAAAAGCTTAAAGAGAGCTCATTGAATATTAAACTTAGAGTAAAACTGGATAGAAATCAGGATTTTGCCAGTGGTGAATGTAATAAAGACATTGTGTGTGCGTTGATCTTGCCCGCATCCACCACTTGCACTATTAACACTCAGAGAGAAAGAATCTGGAAAGCTGCCTAAGTTATTATTGATTCTGCTAGTAGGTCCGTGGTCTCTTTTAGTCTGCCATTGTCCATTACTCTTTTTACGGTAAAATGGAAAGTCTGGCGCTTGAGTGGATCACTGGTATATAAAGCATTAGGTGTATTTATCCTATCATTTCTGATTGTACTATATGTTAGTGTTATTTTAGGTTTTATGTCTTATTTGGTATGAATTGGTAGGTTATATTTTGAGCCTAGGAATGATAAAAATTTTCTATGTAAATTAATGGTAATTGCTTCTTTGCTTTACAGTGCCAGTTTGGCTAATGGAAGGCTTTCGTAGGACTACTCTACTTGTGGATAGTGGGGGACACCTGTCTGTAATATATTCTCCCCATCATTCTCCCTCCCCATCATTCAGGAGAAAACGTTTCTTAGGGCATGACTGGCACATTGAGCTCATGTAAAATAATAATTATAACATGCTGGCAACTTCTGTTTTCATAATAATGAGTACCACAGTTTTTTTTTTTTTCCCTGTAGGAAAACACCTCTACTTTTATAATAGAAATAAATAAAATGACTATAATAGAAACTTATGGCCAATAACTACTAAATACTATTTTAGTATATTAGCTTATCTACTTTATAAAAAAGCAAATTTGCAAATATATAGATTCTAACTCTGTGAATGTTTAGAATAGTTTTATTTTACTCTAATTATTTTTTAAAATCTCAATTAAAATAATCTTATATTTTTTAACTTAATGAATTCAGTTTTATATGAATTAATCGAGATATTTAGATTCAGTAAGCTCTGAAGTCGAGGAAAAGGTACTCTGTGATTATTTAATAGTAGATAGTGTCCTTAGAGCAAATAATGTTTTTTAGACGGAGTATATCATCCTTCAAGGTCCTGTTTTTGCTGTTCTCTCATTTTACTTAATTGTAGTGAATCTGGCCAATCAATATATGTTGTTTGAATATAGAGTCTTTTTTTATTATAACCATACACAATACCTTTAGCCTTTCACTTATTCCTCTAATTGCAGTTTCTTTGAGATTTATGAGAAAAATGAATAACGCTTTAAAAAAATATTGCATGTTTTAATTGTCCAAGTAAATATTGTACTCATTTTAAATATAATTTTTAAAACCTCAAAAGATAATGTAAAAGCTTTATTTTTTTTATGTTTTATGAATTACAGAAAAACTTGTGTAACAAATGACTGTGATGCCAATAGTCTTAAAAGCTTATTCTTAGATCTTCAGAGTGTTCTTCCAAGAGTCGAATTTCCTATGTTTTTTAAAATTGGGAACTGCTTAAAAGACATGCATGTTCTTTAGCTGTTATAAATATTATACTTTGGCTGCATTATTTTATTAAATTGCTTTTATAGACTTTAGTGGTAATTCATGGGTCTACATGAAATGCACAAAAATTATGAGATTTGTTATTTTAATTCTATTAGAAATATTGTTGAGGATGTAGTGTAAATCACAAGTCTCCTTTTTTATACAGAGCCAGATTAAAAATTTCCTTCAGATCTGAATTCAGGAAAAGCATTTTGGTTTTCATTACACACACACTCTTCTCTACTCAAGAACTTTCAGTTTAGGGTCTTTGATAAATAGGAAAAACCTACCTCTTGTGAGGAAGCAGGGGGTGCGGGGAGAAGTATGTCAACCCTGCTAGTCACCAGTAGATGGTATTAGCAGTTGTTCATGTAGTTAATAATGTGCACATGTGATTAAATGGACTTAATAGCTCTGTTTGTAAGTAGAATCTCTGGACTGTGTCAGAACCAGTAACGATACCCACATTGCCTTGACTGCCAAGAACCATGGAGCCAAATTTGTGACCTACTTAATGACGATTGTATATATTTCTGTGCACTAATCTTATTCTTCTGCCATTTGTTTAGTAATTTTATGGCATATTTTTTTTTAGCTGCTACAAATCTTTGATACCTTCCATTACCTCTAGGACCGTATCTGTCTTGATTACTCACACGCCTGCGTACCTGGCACACAGATGCTCAGTTGATATTTGTGCAGTTTCTTTTTCTTCAATGGCCTTGTGTTTATTTTAAATATAGTGGAAGGGCACCTCTTTTAGAGAAGATAATGACTAAAGGGACTGTAATTTTCCTTGGGAGAATCTAGGAGACTCTTGATTTTCCTCTTATCATGGCCCAGAGGTGATAAGCTCAGGTTGAGTATGATAAGGAAGGCACTTTAGGGAATAAGAACAAACTGAGGAGTGAAAAGAAATTACTGCCTGCATTCACTCTTCTACCTTAGTATTTAGGTAGCTGCTTCACATTTAAGGCAATAAAAGGATAAAAACTGAAATTTATTCTCAGCTGGTTTGTAAAATCCAGTTGTTAAACATTAGCTTTATCCATTTCAAAATTTTATCATTTCTCCGAGAACATAGGTGAAAGGCATTGAGAGGTGTTCTTGGCTTTAAAATAGTTATTTTATATGAAGATATGCCGTGTGTTGAGAGAGAATTGTTTAAGGCAAATGTAGAATTCAACTTTGAAAATTTTCTGTTGACTAAGATCAGGATTATCAGTAGCATGGAATTATCATGACTCACTGAACTCCATTTAACCCGAAGTTGTAGTCATTTGAAACTTGCTGCTATTTCCCTCGAGTCATGTCGTACTCACCACTGAACGCGGAGTTCTCGAACCTTGGCTTGGGGGGCAAAAACCCAGTCTGTTTTGTAATCTGCAGACTGGGTTTTAAATATTGTATTCAGAGTGGGACAGAAGGATGAGACCTAAGCCAGAGGAGGGAACATGTTTCTAGATTGTCTTTGCCACATGCTGCTTTAATTGTGGTTTTTGGAGTGTGTCAGATGAGAGTTGGAATCTTGGTACTGTGAAGTTTTTATTTTGTGATACAGGGCAAACTTCTCATTTCTTTCTTAGCCTCTGTTTATTTACTTTAAAAAATGAGAATCATAATACCTATCTTGTTTATGTGGTTGTGAAGACTGAGATAAGATGAGCAAAAACATCTACAATATACCAAATACATCAGTTTTTCAGTCAGTATAAGTCATTCCATACTTTTTCCTTTAGTTTCGTTAATGGCTGCTTGCTTTATCTTTACTCATACATGGCTACACAAGAGCAAAACGTGCTAGATACATGTGACTTATCTTTATTAATGTTCTAGTAATAAATGTTAGATGGGTTGTCTTGGATTCAGTTCCTACTGCCAGATCTAATCATAAAGGTTTTTTTTGTGTGTTTGTTTTTTTAAATTGATACTGATATTTGGCATTTCAGTATCAAGTTGTTTACAGTTGGACTGAGCATACATCCCATGTGGAATTTCTAGGTTTTTGTTTCTTATTTTAATGAAATTTCCATTGGCCTTGGATTAAATATACAGATTTAATCCTTTGAAGCTACAGCATCAGTGGTATTACTATTTTGTGGCTTTTGGAAGGGAATAGTTTAGCAATTTTAATCTTTCTGATATGACCCAGTTAATAACATGAAATCTGTTGGATTACATGTTGATCTATTGTGTCAAAATATTATATCTCTCTTTGTTAGTAAGGTAATAGTTTACTAACTTTAATTTCGTACTCTGTTCTTGAAATTTTTTGTGCTTATGATATTTATTTTGATTTATTTTAAAAATAAGTAAAGCTGACTTAATATTGATGACCCTGAATTCTCCTTCTTAGCCCTAATACTTTCTCTGCAGGATATATTCTTTTAAACTAATATAATATTAATAGTAATGAACTTATAGAGTGGAGGGTATAAATGGGCATTAAGAAAAAATTGTTAATGCACACCTTAATTATCATGACTTTTAGCCAAGCCAGTATTTTCAACAAAAATTCTGTCTATCCTCATTGCACAAGTGTTTTTACAACCATTTCCACTAAGTGGTGAATGAAGCCCCAAGAGTCATTCCAGCCGGTCTGAAGGCTCCCGTAGGAGGCAAGTCGAGAGTAGTGACTGAGTTTTGGAAATGCCCAAGACACACTCCTGTTAATAGGCATTTGCTCTTAGGGCACTTTGGTTGATACTTGTGGTATTAAGACAGCTTTTTACTCCTTTGTAACCTGACATAATAGACCATTTTTTGGCTTAGAAACCAGAAGTATTGAGTGGGACAGTTTGGATGAATTTGTGTGCATGTGAGCAGGTAACATATGGGTACAGGCCTGTGTGGAAGGTCACATATACATTCATATATATGTGTGAGTGCATTTGGGCTGGAAGTGATAAGAAAAAAATTGGAATGTTGTCTTACTATTAATAAAACTTTAGTGTTGATATAATGATATGACTATCCAAACTCTCTTGTTCATTCATTCATCTCCTAGTTGTTGCTCAGTAGTGATTGGATATCATTCTTTGATAGAATGCTTTAGAAGCTTAGCAATATTCTATGGTCCAGTTAATACAAAATGATACTGGGAGATAAATAGGGATTAGCTCATAGTTTTTTTAGGTCAAGTGAGTTGAAAGACCACAATTTAGCAAACTAGACAAATCTGGTTTCAAATCTCAGTTTTGTCGCTCATTAGCTATGTGACACTTGGGGACACATTTAGCCCCTTTGAAACCTGAGGTTCCTCATACATAGAATAGGGATAACAATGCTCATTTCATTGGATCTTTGAGATGACTAAGTAAGATAAAGTTTACAAAGTACATATTCGTATTGCCTATCACATAGTAAACAGTTAATGCAAATTATCTCTTTGTGTTTTTCAAAACTAAATAATATTTGACAACTTAAAGATTTTTTGAATATTTGAAGTAGAATACAGATTCAATTCCACATTAGCTTTGGGGGAGTAGTAGTGCTTTCTGCACCTTGGGAGAAACCTTGAAAAGAACACTGGACATTGCATATTAAGGGGTCTCATATTCTTTAGCTGTGTAAATCACATAGGCAGATGTAAGCATAATCGCTGATTATTGTCTGTAAAAGTTTCAACATTTTTATGAACTTCCATAAAATAGAAATTACTCTATATAATTTGATGTGTATCATAACCTACAAATTAATGAATTTGAGAAAAATACAGAGTTTCTATCAAATAATATACCACCAAATTGGAGGAAATTACATTACTGTGGTATGTTAAGATAAACCTGAAATCCCATTAGAGACCAATATTGTCATGTTTCTGAGGTTAATTGGCTGCATTCAGTTATGAGTTATGAATGGTTTCACTTGAGTAATTCACCAAGCTTTCAGGCAGAACGACCAATAGTTCACAGGACTAATTGACCTTGTCAGTATAATAGAAAGACTTACAAATAAAATTCTCTTTGCCAACAACATTGCAAATGAAAACCCCAGAAGAAACTGTTATGTCCTGTAACTGTCTTGGAATGCTTGGATCTGTTAGTGGACTATGGGCGGAGGTGGGTCACAGTGGGCGGGGGTTGGAGGGAAATGTGAGGGATAGGAGGGAAATTAATCAGGCAAAATGTTAGAAACACACAGCATTAGAAATGATTTTAACCATCTCGAATATCCAAAAAGTAGTGTCTTTGAATCTCTGTAAAAGTGTGTTTTGTTTGTTGTATTTTAACCCTTGTCCTCTATCTCAAGCCCTTTTGTATAGCTTCCATAGTCTTTATTGCAGTGAGCTCATCTCTGAAAGATAAGAATACAACTTTGACAAAGTACAGTGCTGTAATGAGGAGGAAGCATGTTTGTTATCCTGTGGTCTTATTTTATTTACCGATATAAGACAAATACTGTCTAGAGCACCATTATATCATTGAATCTAAAATGGCTTTTTGTTTGTTGGTTGGTTGTTTCGTTGGTTGGTTGAAGTTTGGATTTGTGCCAGAGTGGGGGAAGGGAGGAATGTTAGGAAGAGACACTGAAAGCATGATAAATTTTGATAATTTCTGTCCTCCCTCTTTTTTGATAATGTTGAAAACCATGTCTTTTATTAAAGAATCCCCAGAGCAATATATCAATCTTAAAGCAAATGTTTTCAAATGCTTTAAGAAACGTAGTGAACCAATATCAGAGCTTGGTCTTTAAAGGGGAAAAAAAAACTTTTGTTTAAAACTCATTTGGGGGATATGGGTCCCCAAAGAAAGCTATGAGAAATTGTGCAGGAGATATCAGCCTTCCCTGTACTGCTGTAGGAGGGTGATAACATTCCTGGTGCATTTTCTTTTTTAAAATTAAAGGCATCTTTTGCATTGTAAGAAAAAGACAATTGTTAAGTAGACTTCAAAAATAGTAATAAAAAGTGATTTATAATGGAAAGAATTGATGGTATATTTCACCTAGAGTAAGAAAGACAATGTGTAATAAGGGATTTTGTGGTTTTACAGCTCACTGCATGTGTTTGAAAGCTGTTCTCTCAGCAACGTGGGTGGCAGGTTATGCTACCATATAATGTATTGTAGTTGGCTCTCCACACTTGTCAGGGTTAGTGTTCAACCATTCGGAAAATTTTCCCATTGTTCTATCATGTGAACCAAGACTAGTGTTGAATTCCCAATAACTTAACAAAAAAGGTTTAATTAGAAAGTTTGAAGTTTGATTACATCTTATTGTTTTAACACAGTGCTATGTATTTTAGTATTTTATCTCTTGCAATTATTTTTCAGTCAAAAAGATATCCAAATTAAAACTTCCTCTTATTCTTTAAATGGGTTTTACAGAAATCTGTATACTGAATCTTGCCCTTTTTCTGTATTAACACTCTATTTCCATCTCAAGCATTTTGCTTTAGATGGACCATGGCTCTTGGCAGCTAGTGCATTTTTAGCAAATAATACTGTTTCTAGTAAGAGTTGCAGAGAAAAAAAAACTTAGTGTGAGGTCCTTGTAAACTGAAGCTTTGGAACATTACTTTATTTCTTTTTTTCCCCCCTTTTGTGCTTCTTCTCTATTTGTGTAATGGTTATAAATTACATCCTTTGAAAAGAAGAATTAAAAACATTTAGTTTTGTTATTTTTGTAGTTGATTTTTTTCTTTACCTGTTATTTTAAAGATACACAGAGAAATACGTAATTATGGTATTGAAGTTCCATTGTGCCAGCACCTCCAGAGCATATTCCAAAAAAAATAGAAAACCGCCTGCTGGGTTGTCTGCAGTATGCTTGTGTGAACATCAGTGTCTGCTGTTCACACATCATTTTTTTACTGAAAGTTCCTTTTGGAATAAAGACTCTGTGTTTTCTCAATGTGGTGAAACATTTGTTGGTCCTTATATTTTAAATTTGTGAGGATTTCTGTTTATAGGAGTAGTAGTCATAGATGTATGTTACATGATTGTCACTGGCACATCAAGAAGTAGAGAAAAGGCTTATATGTTTAGGTCCTATAATGAAAAACTTTAAATGAAATATAAAGTATTGAAGGTAAGAAATAATGAGCTTTTGTTGGAGATATATATGAAGAAGGATTGATTTAAATATTGACTTTTGCCCTTTAAAATCTATTTTATTTATAAAGTGAAGTGTTTCTTGGATAGATGAATATAAAAATGTCATAAATTTGTCCTGTATTTCAGTTGAAATTCAGATAATTAAATACGGTGGCTTCCTGACAATATTGAGTTAGTAAATTTTTTCAGTTGACCCTATGTAATTAATCAAGAGATAGAAAGTATATTTATGATCCTTAGATAATTTAAAAATTTTTAATCTTATTCATTTTATTTTTATTCTTATATGCTGCTGGGTGTCATATCAGAAAGCAAACTTAAAAATGTGGTCCAGTGTGTTGGCAGTCTGAAACTTTCACTCAGACTCATAAAACATCAAAAAGAGAAAGCATTCACCAGATAGTAGGGAACTTCAGGTTTAAATTTGGTGAAATGAAAGTTGATACCCACAGTCTCCTAAGGTTTATTTGAATCATTCAACATCATTTTTTTTTCTTAGAAATTTTCCACATAAAGGTTAATAAAAGAGTAAATATACATGGCTTTGCTGAAACTAGATTTTTACCTATTTGAACTGTTTTCCTTGAGAGATGATTTCAAGTTTCTTGCTTCTGCATTTTATTCTGAGTTTCTTGATCAATTAAAATGCATTTTTACATTTCATAATAATTGTATCAACCATTTATAATTATTGGTTCTTCTGATTATTAGAATGAGATTACAATCTGTGTGAGACCAGTTTTTACATTTAGTCAGTTTGGTCCAGTGGGCAGTGATGCTTGCTGATCTCTCACATGGTCTCAATTTGCTCTTTATTAGTCTTAATCTTTCTTTCACTCCTATAGATGGAAGGGATTATCATCTAAACAAGATATGTCTCACATATACTTCCTGGAAAGGAAGTAAAAGCATCAAGTCCTTAACATACTAGTTTTATAAGAGCCTAAGATGCTGAGTCTTCTGATTGCCACGAAGCCTAATTGCTCACAAGGCAACCTGGCACTTTGCCACTTCCCCACTGGGCTGTTTGTTGGTGCTTGTGAATAGAACAAGAATGTCTTTGCTTTTTTGCTCAGTTGTCACTGGTTGCAGTTTTAGGAAACAAGTTAACATTTTTCTCAAAATGATAGTAATTCACATCAAGATGAAGTCAAACTTCATAATGTCTGAGTAATAAATAATAGAGTCAATTTAGTGCTTTACAAATCCATGTTAAGTAAAATTCATTATCTTACTGCAAAATACTAATTTAGTATAAGTCCACTTTCACTCTTCTAGACAGATGTTTTAGATTTGGATAAACACTTTTAAAAGTAAATTATGAGGTGGGTTTTTTGTCCTTTTTGTACTTTTATAAACAAAATTTATATATTTGAAGTATGGGACCAATGAAAATCACAGATCTAGCAAGCAAAATGTGTGTATGTGTGTGTATTCAGATGTTTTGAAAACCTGTTGCTGAGAATATTAGAGATGGAGATGTTTGCATTTAATTTTTAATATAACTGGAGGTGTATATTGGGTTTTCACCTCTGCCTAGACCTTTAACAAGAACTTTTTTTGTCCCCCTTATTATACTTTAGTTCTAGGTACCATAACTAATTAGAGACAATGACTATTGTGAGGCCTTCGTACAGTTACTTTCTTCATTTCTTTCCAATCCCCTTCAGAGTTCCATAACTCTTTAAAGCATATATAGGATTATAGCCCTTTGAATTGCCATATTACATTCACTTGTACTCAGAATATATTTTTTTCCTTTTTTTTCTTGTTTCAGACAGACATACTTTAAGACTACATTATACTTTGATATTCAGAGTTTTGGTAGGGTGTTACTTTCAAATCCTGGCTTCATCCTTCGCCAGCTCGGTGACCCACAGCAAATGATGTAACCTCTCAGCTATAAGTTAGAGATGTGGTGTTGGGATGGTTAAAACAAATGTGGGTTAAGTGCTTGGCATATAGTAGCAGCTCAATAAATGGTAGCTGAACAAAGCAAAGCCTTGAAAACTGGTAATGTTTTTATAGGCTGTAGAAGTACCCACCAGTGTGTTTTTCTGTGTAATCTCATAAAAATTGGGGAGTTTTAGGTACACATAACTATTGGATATACATTTTTGAGTTGATAAAGATCCATGAGCATGGGCTTTGGAGTCATCTACTGGAGTTGAGTTTCTGCTCTGCCACTTGACTGTGAACCTTGAAAAGGTTCAATCTCTGTGACAATCTCTGTGCCTCAGATTTCTTGTGTATAAAATGAATATGAAAGTAGTGTACTTCATAGGGCTGTTGCAAACTGGATTAAAGTCAGTACATGTAAAACTCTTAAAATAATGCCTGACAAAGACTAGGTGCTCTAAACATGTTAGTTTTTGTTAACTGTTAATATCTCATAGAAAAGGAAAAATCATAAAGCCAGAAAACTTGAATAGAGGCAGCCTTAATTAATGGACGTCTCTTTCATCTACTCCTGATTAGTTCCCATCACTTTCCTTTCCAACCCCCTTCAGAGCTCCACATCTCCTTAAAATGTTTTTAGGATTATATTGCAGTTAGAATTCTGCTTTTTATTTATTACCTCCATAGAATTATGGTATCCTTGCAGTAAAAATCTTTAGATGTCTCCTAATCAGATGTGTCTGTTGAGTTTGTCACCTGCTTTTTGTAAGTCTTACCTTAGTTTTTTAACAGTCCTTTTGAAGGTAGCTTGATTGTGAAAATATTTTCATAAAGCCTTCACTGCTATATTGAACATTTTTTAAAAAGGTGATTGGGTCTTTGTATATCCTTCTGCTTCAACTGGATTTTTAAAATAATCAGTTATTTACTTAGTGGTTAAACAATTTCTATAAAAAGCATTTTATAGTGATTCTTTGGGATCTTAAATTCCTGATTCCCTCATCTATTTTTCAGTGGTTTATAATACAGTGGTAGGCTATTAAACAGCCTGTTTCCTTAAATATATTAATGACGTGTGTATCTAAACACTATCTTTCACCTTTCCTTGTTTTGAGTACTTATTTACTATTCATCTTTGTGGTGATAGAATGACAATGAACTTCTTAATTTGCTATATTTTAAAAATTACCCCTGCATGTGAAAAGTCTAAATTTGTCCATATTTGCATAAGGTTTTCTCATAGCTACTGTACATACAAATTCTGTTTCATTTTTTTAAGATAATGGAAATTAATGTAAAATGTAAATGAAATATACATTCATTTATTTTAGAGCTCATTTAACAGCAAATCATAATTTACCTGGATTATCAAGGACTTGGAAAAAGCTAAACCTCCTTCATAGCGTGAGAAATTCTGCAACTGTGTGCTGGAATTTCTGCAATTTTTTTCTTTTGTGTACTTAGTTTTTCTTCCTCATCAAAGCTTATAAAAGACACACATACGGTTTATATGTATAACTTTCTAAATGTAGGAAATGGAACTTTATTAGCAGCCCAGATGCTGGCAGTATATCCTATTGCAGTCTTTTCACTACCCTTAAAAGGTAACCACTAGCTTAACTTTTTGTGATATTTTTTCAGGACCATTCAAGATAAGACTGAATAGGTAAGCAGGGACCAGCATTAGCTTTTTAATATTTTTACTCCCTTTTTAAGTTTAGTATTTTTAATTTTAAGCATATTTTTTGTTACAGTAAAACATGTACATAGGTTAAAAGTCTGAAAGGGCTGTAATAGCATTGATAATAGCACTTCTCTCCCTATCCCACATGCATCTCCATCCCACTTTTTGTGAGCAATCTTCTTAGTTATTTTAGCCTTTTTTGCGGGGGGAGTATTTGCTTTCATATTTCTAAATAAGATATGTGTATAGATATCTGTAATAGATATGTACAATTCTAAATAATATACGTGTACATATCTATATTTAATGACTTGATCTAATAATGGCGTATCTATAAAGTATTAGGATTATCTCTATAATCTCATTTCTTCTCTCATATACTTTTTTCTTTTTATCTTCCTAGTAGTTTTTTTGTGGTATTTGCTGAGACACTTTGTGTTTCAGTTTTGGGTGGTGCCACTACGTTCTTTCATATTTTTCCTCCCTCTTTCTCTGTTCGTTCTTTCTGACTTCACATTTGTTAGCTGCATTGAGCCATTGATTTTTTTCTTTTCTATCGCTCTTATTTTCTTATCTTCCAAGCAATTAATTTCTGTTCATTAAAAAATATTTACATACACATAATAGCTGACTCATTTTAAACAAAATAAAATTAATATCTCTTTGCCATCTCTGGATGTTTGGAATATTTTTAGAGTTATTTTCTTTCACAGTATAAAATTATTTTTGCATTATTGCAGATTATATGGCTGAAATATAGATGAAGGACCATTCTAGATAAAGCCAAAGAAGTAAGCAAGGACTAGCATTAGCTCTAGATCTATGCTTTTCCCTTGTTGGTACCTTCAGAAGTTGCCTCTTAAAAAGGAGATATGAAAATTTAATTCACCAGCATATATCTACTTGACATTCAGACAGGGATGCAGATCGAGCCCAGGAGAAGGAGACAGGTACCTGAAGTCATGGGTCTGGATACAATTGTGTTGGACAGTTGTGTAGATTAAACTCCGTAGTGTGAGACTAGTTTTAGAACAGGACTATGAGGAATCCAGAACTTATGGAACAGACAGAGGAGTCTCCAGAGAGACAAAGAAATGATACAGGTAGGAGGAGTCCCTGAAGAATGTTCCAAATACCTAAGAAGTTCCAACAGAAAAAGATCCCATGGATTTTGCAATAATGAAACATTATCTTATTAACTTACAACATTCCTAAGAGGAACGTCTAAAAATTATACAGGAATAAAATTACCCTAATTTTATTTTTGATAGACAAAAACAGTAATTTCATATGATTTACCTAACAGATAGCAAAGTAAAGGTTTAGCAAGGATAAGTAATTTGCTTAAACTCAAGACTAGAATTGCTATTCAGATCTTGGTCTTTTGATATCGACCTGATGTTCTCTCCATTGGACTACATGTTTTTATCTATTGCTGTCATTTATTGATTATTCCCTTACTTGGATAAGACTTATAGCTTTCCTTTTACAACAAAACCAATGCATAATTTTATTATGTATGTATACATGTATTTATATTTACCAGCTTTCTTTTTAATAATAGTTAAGTCTGGTTAACTTTGAAAGTCACTTTTCATTGTCCAGACATTTTCTTCAATTTCTTCATAATATTTCTGTACTATTTTGGGCTTTTGATGGAATTTTTAAAACTGACATTGACTTCAGATTTGTTCATTTAATCAGAATTGTTCATTAGATTAGTAGAACATTTTATCTAGTTCTTTTTGTTGTTGTTGTTATTCCTCTTTTTATAAAAACAGATCGCTTTAAAGCAAGTTAAGCTACATAATCTTAACTCTTCAGGAACTCTTTCTGGAGTAAATTTCTCTGTATAGAAACTTTCTAACTTACTAGTCCAAAATGAATATGTACCCTGTTTGTAGCAGGGTAACTGACTTCGACCTCAAAGTCGTCATCTTAGGTGGTTGCCTTCTTCAGCAGGGCAAAAGGGCTTGCTTTCTCCTGAGCTCTGAGTCAGATTCTCTTTCTTGTTAAGCTGCTTTTACTTTTAACACATTTGGAATTCACAAAGTTTTTTTTGGATTATATTAGACCTTCTTTCTCTACAAGTAGGTCATTGTTGGTGTTAACTGGTTCTATTCTTTCCTAAGTGAAAAGATGGTTAAAGTTTCAGAATCTGCTGCTTCATGTGTCAGCGGTTCTCCTATTGAGATCCTATAGTGTCTCTTCAAGTCACAACTATGGGTAATGAAGGGGAAGGAGGTAGTGAGAGCAGGGAGCAGAAGACAGCTTTCTCGAAGCAAGTATCAGGTAGTTGTATCTTCTCTCATTTTATTTTTCAGGGACATAGGATTAGCAATAGGAGAGGACATGTAAATGACTTTATATTTAATATTTGACATGATTTTTATTGATGAATGACTTCTGTTTTTTTAAGTGTAAGCTTTGTTTATGGTGGAGTTAGTACTTCGCTTATTATATCCTTGGAGGGGTACACCTACCCTTAAATAAATCACAACTAGAGTAGAGATAGTGACTTTGAGGTCGCTCACAGGAAGCAGATCCTGGAGCCAGGCTGGGAGATATATCCAGAGAAACTCTAATGGATTGTATTTATGAACAGTTTTCATCATCATAGGCTTTGCACCATAGCAGCTGATATCAGGGAAGGAACATTGAGGAATTAAAGGAATATTGGCTCCTATTTAAAAGTGACTTGGTGGGCTCTGGGCTGGCAGTAGTACCGATGTTGTGGTCCATTACATGTGTTTGATGCAAGTCCATTACATGGCTTCTTCAGCCACTAGGTAGAATACCTACCATGTAGGTTGCCCCTACAACATGTATTTTATAAGAAATTAAATGGACTAAGCAAAATTATAGTCAAATGATGAGATGAAATAAAATGTCAAAGAACTACTTATTTCAATTTAACACCAGGAATAGTATCAAACACTTGTAAAACCCTAGACATTTTTTAATGGGGAATTTTCAGCAGTTTTATAAAATTTTTTGATATTCATTATTTATTTGCCACCCTTGTATATTACTTTTCTATTGCTATATAACGAATTACCACAAACTTAGTGACTTAAACAACACATAGTCATTATCTCACAGTTTCTGTGAGCCAGAGGTCTAGGCGTAGCTTAGGCTGTACCCTCTGCTCAGATGTCACAAGGGTCATCAGGCCGCGGTCTCATCGCAGGCTCATCACTGAGGAAGGATCCTCTTCTTAGCTCACTCAGATAGATGTATTTTTAAGCACATAATTTCAAGTATCCTATATAGTTTAGAATTAGTAAGTCATTATTAATCTTTAAATTTATCTATCTTTACTGAGTTAACCAGTTATTTTGTGTTTACAACATTGTCTTTAGTGATCCATGTCATTCATTCATACACACACACACACACACACACACACACATATATGTATGTATATAGTACAAAACTACAATATTATACAAAGCTGTAAAAGCATTAAAATTTAAAATATAAATAGCTCTTGGTCAGGCACATCATTAGATGAAATCCAGAAAACAATAATAAACTGTGTCAAAGAGCTGTTCTGAGAGGGAATCGGTTTGGCAAGGCAGGGGTCACTGGTGACTTTGACAAGATTGGTTTCAGTGGTGGTACAAAATTCAGATTGGAATGGGATAAAGATAACTAGTGGGTGAAAAAATTTAAAAAAACTTTTCAAATTAGTGCATATATGGAGAAAGGACCCAAAAGGGGAGTTGGCAGAAAGAAAGAACAAGGAGGAATATAGAAAAATAATTTATTTTGAAGGTAATGAAATTTTCATTTATCGAAGTTCAAACCAGAAATGAGAGTAAAAAGAAAGGTACTTTGGCAAAATTTTGTCTTTTGTTAATTTTCTGTTTAAAATATAAAAAATAAATAATTTTTGGCTTAAATATATTCACATTTTAATCAAACATTTCCAAAAATCAAATATATATATATAAATATACACACATACATATATATACATATACATATATATATATATATACATACACACACACACATATATATACATACACATACATACTTGAGGTTTTTTAAGTCTATGAAATAAGTTAAAATATTGGTAGTATCAGAATAATAACATTTTAGAGATGACTGAGAATTTCAAACTGCGTCCAACAGAACTAAAGTAGACACAGGAGTTGGTGTTTATGACTTCCAGGCAATATAGTTGAAGGTGAAGCCATTTGAGAGATGTTAAGAGCTGTACATACTTTGTAATACATTTTTAGTGATTGAGATCAATAAACTTTATGATGTGTTCTGGAAAAATAGTTCATTAATTGTATTTATTGAATAATTTACTACCTTTACAATTCTGTATATATCATGCCAGAAATTATATATGCTATAAAATCTTAATACAGCTTTTAGTACACTGAAGAATTTAAAATGTAAGTGCTCTAAAAATAACATTGCATCTGTCAGAAATATGGTTAAATTTGTCAAAAACATTCTATTAGTAAGGAGTTGAATTTACAATCTTAGTTTTGCTTTTTGTTCATTGAGATTCATTACTGTACATTTACCTGGAGAATAGGTTATTTCAACCAGAAGTGCTTTTTCCCTCAGAACTCCCATGTATATCCATTGTGATAGTTTTCTATTTCTGCAGTAACAAATTACCACACACTTAGTGGCTTAAACAACACACATTTATTATCTTACAGTTCTGCAAATTAAAAGTCCAAAATGGGTCTAATGGATTAAAATCAAGGTGTCAGCTAGGTAGGTTCTAGAATCTGGAGATTCTAGAGGAGAATTATTTCTTGCCTTTTTTTGGTGCTAGGGGCTGCCACTCCTTGGCTTGTGGTCGCATCACTCCAGCCTTTGCTTCTGTCATCACATCTCTCTCTCTTGCCTTCCTCTTATAAAGACCCTTGTGATTACATTGGGCTCATCCAGTAATCCAGGATAATCTTTCCGTCCCAAGATCTTTAACTTAATTACACCTGCAAAGTCTCTTCTGCCATGCAAGTCAACATATTCACAGGTTTGGGGGATGGATGTGGACATCTTCCTACTATGTCTTTCCCTTATTTAGAGTCATTGGATGTCAGAGCTGGAAGGGACATTGTATAACTTATCCAGTCCCTTTACTGTATATATGAAGAAATTGAATGAAGCTAGAGAGGATGTTTGTCTCCCCCATTTTTTTTTAAAGTTTAGAACATTCATGTTTTGTATGCTTAACTATACTTAGAGCAATGCCTTGAACATTTTAAATACTCAATAACTATTTGTAGCCAGAAAAGGTTAGTGATGGAAACCAGATATATCTGGTCTCTAATGCACTCATTTTAAGTTAGTGCTAATGGAAGTTTATAAAAATACCAAAAATACCGTGAAGAGTAGAGATTCAATTATTCTTATATTTTGTAGTTAAAGGAAGAAATTGTTCAGTCTTAAACACAACTACCTTTTTAAAGATTACAGTTCTCTTACCTAATCTCTACCTACCTTCTTTCTCTGTAAAAAAAAAATAAAAAGAAAGAATAAAAAAAGAAGGAAGGTGAGAAAGAAAGGGAAAGAAGGGGAAAAAGTGAAAAAGATTGTCTACAGAAGTGCCATCCTGAACAAGCCCTATCCTGTCTGATCGCGGAAGCTAAGCAGGGTCAGGTCTGGTTAGCACTTGGATGGGAGACCACCTAAGAAGACCAGGTGCTGTAGGCATAAAAAATAAAAAGTAAAGAATCATAAGCTGACAAGGTCTTTGCAATCTTTGAGGTCAACCAAGGGTTGCCTTGCCTAAAAAAAAAAAGAAAGAAAGAAAAAGAAAAAGATAAAGATTGAAAGAAAGAAAAAGAAGAGATGTGAAGGAAGTAAAGGAGGAAGGGAAGGAAAAGAAGATACAGTGGACTTTATTTAATTTGTTTTTTTCCTCATGTAACTCATGGAATCCTGATTTAGATTTTTGACACATTGATTGCCATTGACTGTGTTGATAAGATGAACCTATATTTTTTGTGATGCATATAGATCATATGTGTTCAATAATTAATTTAAAACTCAATATTTATTTCTAAGAAACTACTTCATGACCTTAGGAAAATATTTAGAAACTTCAGTTTACCTTTTGACTAATGGTTTTCCTTTTCTTATTAAAGAAGGACAGTTTGGATAAAATAAAATTAAAAATTAAAAAAAAATTCTAGTATTTCTTATTGAAAAACATTAAAAATCTAGATTTTAGGTTTAGATCGTCATCCAGACTAGATAAATCACCTACTGTTTCCAAGAAAGAAAGCTTTATTTGATGTTTATTTAATGAATGATTTTCTTTTGTTAATATAATTGTAATTTATATAGCATCTGATTGTTACATGAGTTTGGATATATTAGGCATGGCCCTTGAAATAAAATATACCAGAAGCTTTATTGTAGTTTCTTTTTCTACTTGCATCAGCATGGTCTTCCATTGGGTGTATTCATTCATACATGACTAATTCTAAACTTGTGTGTTATACAAGTTTCTATAAACACTAAGGCTACATACATCTATTTTCATTTTACTTAGTAAGACAGTACATATAAAGTGCTTAGCAACTGTAAAAATGGGCCATGGTAAGGGTGCCCAACAATTGGTAATGGGTATTATCATATTGTCATTTTTTCAGTGAGCAAGAGGTTAATTTTAAATGAATGTTTTTTCTATTTAAAATTAAAAAATAATTGTTTCAGTTACAGTTGACATACACTATTAGTTTCATGTGTACAACATAGTGATTAGACATTTATAGAACTTGTGAAGTGATCACCCTGATAAGTCTATTACCTGTCCAACACCATATAGATAAGCCAACTTTAGAATGCATTCATCAGAATATAGTCATTGGGTGATAATATGATCATTGGGTGAAAACCTAATCAGACTTTTCTTTTCCTGGCAGCAACTTGAATTGGTGGAACCAAGTGGCTGGATTCACGTTCCCTTAACTGATAATCATAAGAAGCCAACTCGCACATTCATGATACAGATTGCTGTTCTAGCCAATCACCAAAATGGAAGAGACACCCACATGAGACAAATTAAAATATATACACCAGTGGAAGAGAGCTCCATTGGTAAATTTCCTAGATGTACAACTATTGATTTCATGATGTATCGTTCAATAAGGTGACTTGAAAACAACAAAAGTCATTAAACACATCTTTGTTTTCTCTTGTCAGTAAATGTATCTGGTATCTTTATTGAAAAAGCATCAGCTAATTTACAATTTTTGTATTCATTGAAAAGTATCTTGTTGTAGATTTAATAAAATTGGGTCATACTATCTTTATTTTCTTTAACATATAATAAAGCTAACGATTTTGTATTACTAAAAATGGATTTGAAGCCAATCATTAAATTTTTCCTTATACCACAAGAAAACTGGTTGAACTGAAAAATAAGATATATACAATTTTATAAGATATATACAATTTTTTACTATTCAAATAATTATTTCATATAGAGACCATGTATTAGGGTAATGATTTATTGCATGTTTGGGAACAAGCCTATGTTTTATCAATAGGTATTATCTCTATTAGGCCAAAATTATTATTTTTTTCTATCCAGAGGAAGCTTATTCTTTTATTATTGAGCCTTTTAAAATTAAAACTGTCAAAATAAGCTTAGCATTAGGTGTCTGATGAGAACCACTCTGATTTGGAGAATATAGTTAATTGTGTTATAATTACTTCCACGAATACTTTGAACCCTAGCATTGCCTATATACTGCTGTCATGACAGAGATTGTTAGTATATTCCGCTGTTTATTCTCATTCTAGTGCTGCTCTAGAAGAGTGTTTCAAATTTGTTTCTGACTCTGAAGCATTCCTGAGGGATAATGAAAAATTTTAAAATGTATGAAATTATTCCTTATATATAAAAAGATACTAAAGGAGTTTAAATGTTTCTTTCCATGGTTTAAAATGAGTAGATTTGATTTTGTATACTTTTTAAAAATCTATATCTATTACTTTTGGAAGGATGTTTATTTAGCCACAGAACTTCCCCAGATTGGCTCTTGTTTGGGAAAAATTGCTTGGTGGTTCTTGCATTACTGGATAGACTGAAGTCTTAAATAGTGAAGTTTAAAAAATAATTTTGTATTTGTTTTGTTCTGGCAGAGTGTACTCATTTACCTGGATACTATAAAAAAAAAAGGATTTACTTTTTCACTAAGACTCTCTGCTGTTCTTTCTATGAGTTTCACAAAGAGTTCATTGTCATGTGCATTTTGTTATCTTTGAAGAAGCATGGTAGGTGATCTATAGGGTCACTAAATAGTCTGTAAGCAAAACTCTTTTGGGATCAGCAAATTAAGCCCAGTGTAGGTGTGGGGTGCTGGGAAGGGAAGGAGAGAGGACTAAAGGAAAACACATGGATAGGAATTAAGAGCGAAGGAGAGATCCTAGGAAATTAGAATAGCAATATACACTAGGCATTGTACTAGATATTTTGTTTTATTTAGTGTGATAAGAAAAATGTTATGTAAACAATAAGGTCTTAGTCTGAGGCAGAGAGATCTAGTAAAAAATACAGAAGGTTTTATTAGTAATAATGTTAGTACTTGCCAACTGGTTTTTAAACATTGCTTAAAAGACAAAAGGAGGACTAATTATCATTTACACGATCCAGTCTGTCATCTGCTACTACTAATAGTTTGCTAAGAGACTCCTAAATTTAGGAGGGATTAAGAAGAATGTTGAGAAAATCAGTATGTTTTCTACTTCTACTTCCTTTTTCTATTTTTCATATGCCAGCTGGCTGACTACCTGGAAAAACTTGGTACCTGAGGATTATAGAAATAATGCCTTGCCTTATTATAAGGCTTATTGAAAGTACAGATAGACCATGTATTATAGTAAAAAAGCATAATTATCTAAAACAGTTGCATTCATCTTTTAAAAGTACAGATTATATATCCCACACAGAATTTGTATCTAGAATAAAGAACTCTTACAACTCAATAGGAAGAAGACAATCCAATTAAAAATGAGCAAAAGATTTGAACAGTCACTTCCAAGAAATACATGTGATTTATAAATAAGCATATGAAAAGATTAGTGAAAAGCAAATTAAAATCATCATAATATACCATTTCACAGCCACTGAAAAGGCCACAACTAAAAAGACAATTGCAAAGGTTAGTGAAGATATGAAGGAACTGGACCTTCATATTAATATATAATTACTAATTAATGTAATTAATGTATAACCACTTTGGAAAACAGTTTGGTAATTTCTTAAAAAGTTATAACATGCACCTAATTATCTGACTCAACCATTCCATTCTTAGATATTTACCCAAGAGAAAAGAAAGCAGAATGTTTATACAAAGACTTGTACATGAGTGTTCATAGCTTTATAATATCTCAAAACTGAAAACAACCCAAATGTCGATCAACAGAATATAAACAAATTGTGGTATATTCATATAGTAGTATTTGCTCAACAATTAATACATGCAATAACATGGATAAAGTTATTTCTCACTGTATAGGGTCTGAGAATAAAAAACTAAGATTGAAAAGTCATTTTAACAGTTAATAATTTAGTCATTTATTTGTAACGAGTATACATTTTTGAGTTATCTGATGAACTGCAATTATAAGGTATAATTTTTATATTTCACATGTAATCTAAGTACAAGACTTAAAATCAGTTTATTTTCTGAGGAAATATCGTCACAAACTATAAAACTGGAGTTTTAAAACACAGCAGTTCATTGAACACTAATAAATACACAGCTCTGAAAAATCTAATGGATACTGGGTGTTAAGTTAGATGTAATAAGGAAACCATGATAAAACATTGTGAACCTTGCTTTCCAGTTACTTACTGTCTCTTAAAGAAAATAATGGCTTTCTAAACAACCAAATCAGAAATTAGAGTGGTAAGATCTCATATTAATGAATGGGATGTGGAGAAGAGAGAGTTGCTTCCTGTTCTGGAAGATTGAGGTGAAGCTAAATCAGACATTGTGGAGGAGGTGGAATTTTGGAAAGAAAGACTATTTGTAACATTAGCTAGTTATTCACTTTTCAAGCCTATTCTTGAATCCAGATTATCATTGTTTTTATATGAGTAACAACAACAATTAATTTGAAACAGATGATTTGTGTGCTTGGAATCAAGTGGTGTTTTGCAAATTTACTCTTGTTTGAAAAGTCTCAACTATTAAAACACAGACAGATCTTGAAAAATAATTTGAGACACCATGCCTTCTGTTCATTTAGCCATTGTGACTTACTAATATAATACAAATTAATACACTTACAGTATAAATTTTTATGAGTAAAATTTTATGAATCAGATACAAATATTTGATAGTGTTTTAGAAAATTGTTATTATGCTGAAATTCTTAATAAGATGTCATGTATTATTTTTTATTGAATTCTTAATAGTTTATTAATTACCTTTTTAAAATGATAGTTGTGATTATATGTGGACACTTTTGCTTTGTGGATTGTTTATGTCAAGATTATCTTTTTTTGGCCACATTGTTCTGGCATTCCCCACTTCTGCTGTGACTCTAGAATGTAATATTTAGAAATTTTTCCTGTGCAGGGTCTTTTACCAGCCTTCTCTAAGGAAGCTCTCTGTGTTTTTTGGTCTGCCATTTAGCTGGTTTGTTTTTGTACAGTGGTGTCCAGAAAGGCTTAGAGGAACATGACAAAGAAAAAATCCTTGGGGATTTGTTTATTAATTATCCGTGATAATGATTTCTTATGTTAACAGGACAAATCTGAAGGCCCATTCATTAGAAAACCCCCTACTATCGATCTAAGAAAATCTCTGTTATCAATGGCAATTTGATGTGAAAAGTTAAAATTATTCTTTAGTCCTAATAACCGGTCTACTTTTCAATTTTATCGGAAACTACCTTTCCTTTATTTTATGGCTAGTCTTACCACCTTTGTTTGTCTTCTCTTGCCTTTCTGGTGAATAGATCCAACTTGCTATTTTGCGAATATAAGCAAAATTACATGTGGGCCAATTTAGGAGAGTTCTACATGTTTCTGAAACTTTTCTCTGAGTGAATTTTTATTTCAGGAAATGGTATATCACATCATGTATAATTGAAGCTCTAGCATTTACCAATGGAAGTCATTTTAATTACTGTGTTTGTGGCCGGCAGCTTTCCACTGATGCAGTCCAATGATCACCGTAAGATGTTCTTCCACCAGGCATTTGCTTTTCTGATGTTGAGAGCAAATTACAATTCTCCCCCTGTGGTCTTGGAAGTAACTCCCCAAGCTGTTTTTATAGACTTTATTCTAAGACCCGCTCTCCTCTTTACCCTGGCATTCATCTATAGCTGGACATCCAGATTTTAACAGATCATTTCCTGTTATTACTACAGCAGTATCAAAATACTGATCACTTACCAAGAAGCAAAGTATCCAAAAACACTGAGCAGAGAGTTCGGCCAGCTGTTTGTTTTCAACGGTTAAAATTTATAAGAATCACATGTTCAATGGATGGAAACGAAATTGAGGGTAGCCTTGGTAAAAGGAGAATGATAATGGTCCATCTAGCTGTTGTTATAACATGCTCAGGTGTTTACCAAAGACAAAACAAAGGAATTTTACTGTTTATTTTAAAATAGTGCTTATTTTTTTAAGGTAGCATTCAGTAACTAATAGGAGAGATATAAGGAAGCTATTCTTCAGAAGTTTTCTTTTATTTTTTTTTTAAGTCATTGGGGCTGTTTAGAAAAAAAATTTTCTTGAAATTATCAGTTGTCTAGTTTTATACCCATACACTTATAGAATTATTCTATTTAATGCTATATTAAAAGTTGGGAGGATTAAAAAGGCAGTGTGGGTAGCCTAACACCCATCACCATTATCAGTTGTGAAGGAGACTATGGGATAAAAACTATTTTTTGAAACATTTTTTTTTTTAGTCAAAATTTTTAGTGAATATCATGTATATTTAAGATTGGATCATGTAAAAGGCTATCAGAAGGTCACCTGGGGTAAAAAGTTGTGTAGAAATCTGTGGTTTTCCCAAGGGCATTCCTCAGAGGATGATGCTTGTGGCATCACAGAAATGTTCACCCAATTTGGACCTGTTGTTCCAGATTTCCTCCTTCATTCCGGTTTTAGATAATAAATAGAATTCTTAGAAAAATCCACTTGTAAGCAAGACCATCAGAAATCACACACAGCTCCGAAAAAGGCTCTCAAGTGGCCATTACAAAAATATTTGAGTTTTTGGAACATGGCATGCTGTGTGTTTAAACAAAATCATCGTTAGCAGGAACACAACTTGATTCCGTTGGGTCCAATTTGTGATTCTCTTACATCTAATTACTTTTGGATTCAAAATAAGAACGCCGCCTTTTAAAACTGAAGAAGTTTTTGAAATAGTATTATTCATACTAAAATTCTTTTAAAAGATCTGTCAACTAAAGCATGAAATGTGCTAGTGTTGAAGAAACAACATAGAGTAAGAACAGTTTCTTATTTTAATAACTAGTGACCATTTTGCAGATACTCTGTAGCTAGCGAATATAAGAGAAAATACTATTTTAATGGAAATGTTCTGTATGTGAAAAGTTTTCTCTATTTGCAAGCGAAAAGGAAGTGAGTCAGTAGTATAAGAATTGTATGAGCACTGGAGTCCTATCTGCTGTAATCTTTGGCCAGTCTTTCAGCCTTCTTTGTGGGTTTGTAGCATAATATATATCCAGTGAAGTGCACCAAAAGCACCAGTTCATTGAATTAGGTCAAAGTTGATACCCAAGTACATGCCGAAGACTAGAACACCTCGGCAGCCTGGAAGCCATCTTCATGTGTCATCTTAACCACTGTTTCCTTTCTCCTCTCCAAGATTATCCTCTACCCAAGTCAAACAGCGTAGCTAAGTTTCACCTGTGTTTAATGTGTACGTTATGTACATGTGTATATACAGATGTACAATATATATTCCTTTGTGTTGGTTTTCTTTTATTCAGCATGACTTTTGTAGTACTGCATGTAACTATAGTTTGTTCATTTTTACTGTTATATATATAGTATTCTATTACAGGAATATACCATAATTTTTCCATTCTAGTGTTGGTTATTGGAGTATTCAGTCTGAGGCTATTACAAATAATGCTGTTATGAAATTCTAGTACCTCTCTTTTGACTCACATTGCATGTGCATTTTTCATATATATATGTGTGTATATATATAGATATATACAGATATATATACATAGCTATATATACACACACACACATATATAGCTACAGGTATTTGCCTCCTATATATATGTGTGTATATATACATATATATAGATATGTGTATATATACACACACATATACATACATATATATACACACACATATATACGCATATATATATATATATATATATATACATACATATATTTGCCTCTTATATATATAGGAGGCAAATACCTCATTCAAAGAGTGTATGTATGACCATTTTTTGTAGATAATGCCAAATCACTTTTCAAGGTGGATGTACCCATTCATATTTCAACAGCAGGTATGAGTCACTATTGTTCCAAACCCTCACCAATCTTTAGTATTGTTGATCTTTTTAGTTTTAGCCATTTTGATGAGTTTAGTGTTACTTTATTGTAGTTTTAATTTTCCTTTCCCTAATAACTCATGAGATCAAGCCACTTTTCACATGTTGGCAATTAAGATAGCTGTGAAGTATTGTATATTTTGTTCATTTAAAACATTTTTATTTTTCTTACTGATTTATAAAAGCGCTTCATATATTCTGGATATAAACCTTTTTGACAGTTGTAAGTGTTTTAACTGTCTTATTCCATTCTATGGTTTGCCTTTTTATTCTCTTAAAGGTGGGATCTTCTAATGAACAGAAATTTTAATGTAAACCAATCTATTAATCTTTTACATGATGTTTAGTGTTTGTGTGTGTGTGTGTGCTAAGAAATATTCTTCATCCTAAACATCATGAAAATATTCTCTTATATTATCTTTTAAAAGATTTATTTGCTTTGTTGTGCAGATCACATGATAGGAGTTCAGTTACATTTTTTTTTTTCTTCTATGGATAGCCAATTGACCTAGTACCATTTGTTGAAGATTATCTTTTTTCAGTGCTCTGCAACACCACTTGTATTTTGAATCAAGTAAGCATATGTGTGAGGTGTGTTTTTGAGCTCTCCATTCTATTCACTTTGTCTGTTCTTGTGTCAGGACCACCTGTCTTTATTACTGTCGATTTGCAATACAATTGACATCAGGTAGAGCAGGTTCTCCCAGCTGGTTCTTTATTAACAGTATCTCAACTAGTTTTGGCCTTTTTCATTACTATATACATTTTAAATTCAGATGATCAGGTTACACACATACACACACACACCAGATAGAATTGTTATTGGGATTGTTTTGAATCTTGAGATCAATTTGAGAACTGATGCTTTTACAGTTATCGAGTCTTCTAATTTACAGAAGCCTGTATGTATTTGAGACTTTAATATCTTTCAGTAATGTTTCATAGTTTCCTAGGGAGACATCTTTTATAGATTTATTCCTAAGTATTTGATATTATTTGATGCTATTATAAATAATACTTTTGAAAGTTTGTTTTGGCTAATTGAAATAAAATTGATTTTTATATCTAAACTTTATATCCAGAAACTTTCTAACTTCTTAATTAGAATAAATTTTCTGTAGATTCTTTTGGATTTTTTACATCTCTAAATGATGGCTATTTTATTTCTTCTTTTTCTTTCCTAATACCTTTTGTTTAATTTCTTTCCTCACTGCATTTGCTATGCCCTACAGTATTGTATTATATAGAAGTCTAGGATCAAGAAACCCTTAATAGAATTAATACTAGTCCCTTCTGTTTCTAGTTTACCAAAATTTTTCATTTGTTTTTAAATTGCAAATTACTATTGAGTGTATAAAATTCTTTTCTTGCATCTATTGAAATAACCATATTATTTTTTTTCTTTATTATGTTGAATTATTTTGGTTGACTTTTAGATGTTTAATCAACCATGTTTCTGGAACAAACTTAACTTGGTTATGGGCATTATCCTTTTTTTGTGAATTACTAGATTTGGTTTGCTAAAAATTTAGGAATTTTTCATCCATGTGCATCATACGGATTTTGCATTGTGAGTGAGATCGGCCTGTGATATTACTTCTTTGCACTGTCCTGTCCTGTTTTGCCAGTGGAATTTCCTTGGCTTCATAAAACGAATGGGAAATATTTTTGTTTTTTGTTTTTCTATTTTCTGGAAGAATTTATGTGAGAGAATAATTCTTTATTTATAAGATTCACTGTGAAGACATAATTATAGGTTTGATTCCTAATTCTAAGCTGATGGAGAAATAGATTTTTGTAATTCCTCTTTTGTAAGTTTTGGCAATTTGTATTTTTCTGGGGGTTTATCCATTTCTTCTGTATTTTCAAATTTCTTGATATAAAATTATATTATCATTTTGTGATCTTTATAATGTCTATAAAATCTAATGTTAGATCTCTCATCATTCCTGATATTGGTTATTTGTATTATCTTTTTTTTTCTTCATTAGTTTCAGCAGAAACTTACCAATTCTGTTAATCTTTTCTAAGAACCAACTTTTGTCTTTATTCTTTCTATTGCATATATTTGTTCTGTTTCATTAATTTTTGTTCTTACTATTTCCTTTTCTTTTCTTTGAACTTTTTCTTATTTTTCTGTTTTTTGAGATGAATACTAAAATTAATGGTTTTCCGAATTCTTCTTCTTTAAAATAGTCTCTTAAAGCTATAAATTTCCCTCCTAGAACAGCTCTAGTTGATCTTATTTTTTGATAGATAATTATCCATTATTATTGAGTGAGAATATTTTCTAATTTCTATTAGAATATTTCTCTATGACCCATGGTTATTTAGGACATTTCTTAATTTTCTTTAGAAATATATAGGGATTTTCAAAGCATTTTATTACTGATTTCTAGCATAATTACTCTGTGATCAAAGAACAGTTTTTGAAATTTGTTGAAACTTGCTTTAATAGCCCAGCATATGCTCAGTTTTTATTAATATTTCATAAAAATCATTTATTTTATAGTTTTTGTGTACAGTGCTCTCTGTATATTAGTTCAGATTTATTAATTAGATCTTTTAATATTTTATATTCTGCTGATTTTTTTTATCTGTCTGTTCTGTCAGTTAATAAGAAAGTTGTATGAAAACTTTGCATATGATTGATGATTTTTTTAGTTTTGCTTAGAATTCTGTCAATTTTCTCTTTATGTATATTTTGCAGCTATGTTATTAAATACATATATATACATTTAGACTTGTATCTTTCTAATGAATCAAACCATTCATTATGAAATGCACGTCTTTGTCTCTAGTAATGTTATTTTTGGCCATAAAATCTACTATGTCTAATTTAATAAAGCTATGCTAGTTTTCTTTTGATTGGTATTCGAATGTTATGTCGTTCTCTATTTTTTTACTTGTTACCATTTCAAATCCTTATAGTTCTTATAAGTCTTTTGTAACTCGAATATAATTGGGTTTTATTTTTCACTCAGTATGACTCTCTGGGAGGAAGGAATTGGTTCGGCTTATTTGGAAGATACTGCCTCCCAAGCCAATGCAAATAAACAACTAGGAGAGAGGTGAGAGAAAAACTTTAGAAAGATCCTTTCAGGCCAGTTTTTTGAGGGTCTTTTAATATCAAGGTAAAATGTTTGGCCTGTGTTTTTCAGGGAACCATTGAAGGGTTTTGAATAGGTCAGTGAGTGATATGTGTTTTAAGAAGGTTAAATCCATAAGAAGCAGTGGAGGCAATTAAGATAGGTTTTGAAACCATCCTAATAATGTAGCCTCTAGAACACAGTACTTGACACATGATAAGCTTACAAGGAAATATTTGATGACTGAATGAAAAACACATGTGATACAATAATTGGACCAGTTAAGAATATGGCCATGCACATGGCAAGAAATGACAGGAAATATAAAATAGAATTCATTGTTTGCCTTCATTTGGCTGGGCAGGAAGTTTACGTTCAGGTTAAAGATAATCAACAGATATTGAAACCACGCTGTCTATTATAGGGGGGCCTCAAAATAGAATAAATAAGGAGCCAATGGTGAATATATTGATCATGAATTTCTAAAGTATTACAAATAGTT
Organism: Macroglossus sobrinus; assembly: GCA_004027375.1. Lineage (NCBI taxonomy): Eukaryota > Metazoa > Chordata > Mammalia > Chiroptera > Pteropodidae > Macroglossus > Macroglossus sobrinus. The sequence continues at coordinate 298,675 of PVKZ01001719.1, forward strand.
AACTGTAGGAAATATTTAAAGATGAGTGTAACATTTTTCTTCACCACCACTTCTCCCAATGTTCATACTTCCATGTTAGCTTAGATGTACAGACCCACATCCTCCAGATTCTGTATACGTAGTTGCTTGCTGTACATCATTGTTTATGCAGGTACTTTTGAGGAAAGCGCCTCAATTTACACATTTCCAAGAGGAGGCCATGTTCACCTATAAAAGCTAACTGTTAAGTGCATTCACAACTTTATATTCTACGGGGTGTCAAAGTAATTCAGTGGCAAGTAATGCAATATTGCCTATTTCCAATTTTGCCCTCATCTTCTCTCCAAAAGCACTTATTAATCTTTCCCTTAACAGTTGCTTACCCATTTTTCATTTTTATGTATGTTAAGGAATGTAGAATTTGTACTAGTTATCAGCATTTTAAGGGATTTTAGACTAATAAATTTAAATACGTGATAATTCTTTCAGTCATAAATTTTTAGTGGTTTCTATCAGACATTTCTATTGTGTTAATTTCTTGGGTATTTCCATCTGTCATTTTTGGCTGCTGAGTCCACCTAGTATAGATCGTTTTATCTTCTGTTTTAAATCTTATTGTGAACTTACCTTCAACAGGGCTTTATCTATACAATGTCTGTGCAACCTGGTTTAGGAATGTCCTTCCAGGAGAGTTTTGGGTTTACTTCTGTGTACACTCCAATAGGGATCCCTCCCTGGCTTAGGATTTAGTACTTTTTAATTTCTTGACTGTGGCTTCCTAGACCACATGTGACATAAATTCAATCCTCTGTGTTATGCAAGCCATATTATGAACTCTCAAGAGATTTATTTTCACCACTTGGACCCCAGATAAACCAGTTTCCCTATTGTCTATTGTCTTCTTTTGCTGCTGGGCAGATTTTTTTCTCCCCTTCAGCTGAGAGTTCAGCCCTTATTTGGGGATCTGAGTTTCAGTCTTTTACTCTGCAGGAGTGGTGTTCTCATCTCTCACCCTTTGCGTTCCCTTTAAAACCAGACTCGTAGATTGCAACCCGTGCTCACCACCCACCACTGAGGCAAATACAGGAAAGCCTACTCATGTGCCATTCCACTTTTCAGTTGCTTCATTATTCTTTGTACCTGGATATTTTTCTTTTCTATGCATTTAGCTGTGCATTTAAAAAAAAAAGGTTTGTGTAGTTTTCCCCAGCATTTCCAGTCGATCTAGCAGGAGGGTTTTATGTAGAGTTTGTCATATTGCCGAAACTCAAATCTTGAATTCTTTCCACATTTATACATTTTTTTTCTCCCCATTTTTCTAAGTATTCCTGTTTTTTTTTTTTAAAGGACATTACATTTTATAGTTGGAGTGGCCTTAAAATGGCATATTTTCCCTCTTTCGATTTAATAGAAAAAAAAAGAGTACGTAATTCTGATATCATTAGACCTTGCCACATCATAAATTCTGCTCAGCGGCACAAAGGGAATAATTAACTAAAGATTCATAGAAGACTAGTCCTTTTATCTTGGCCTGAGAAAGTAACCTTGATAATGCATCCTATGTGAATAAATAACACCAAATTCAGTTTGGTGATTACCTTGGGGTCCAGGGAAAAGAGGAATTGGGAAGTGAGGTCACGGGGTGATTCAATTACATTTGTAAATGTTTTATTTCGTAAGCTAAGTAGCATATGCCCAGAGGTTTATTATAGTCTCTGCATTTAAAGAAGTATGTGAAATATTCCATAGTAAAAATTATTGTAAAAGGCATTACAACCATAATGAAATTGTACCATATCTTTAGTTTCATTTAACAGAAGATACGCATGACATTCGTTAATCGTCATGTACAGTTGTCAAGTGAAAAGATAATTTTCCATTCTAAAGAGGTAAAGCAGTAAGTTGTTATTTCAACTACTGTTAAGATTTAGTTATTTCCATATTAGACTCTGTTTCCTCATGCTTGTCTGAGCACAGACCCCAACTTTTCCAGTGATCACATGATTTCTAATTCGGGGAGCAATTCTAGCATTATTATCCAGAATAGCAATGGTTAAATCAGAATCATTTCTGTGCTCAAAAAGTCATTTTGGGTGTTTTTGCAATCATATTCTCTGCTACTTTTATTTCCTTCCTAGTAACTACAAGCATTGCTGTTTAGTGATCTTGTTTCCTGACATCTTTTAACATTAAAATATGAAAGGAGAAAGAAGGGTTGGCATGGAGAGGGAGCCAGGTTGTTTCAAATGCTTACTTAGGCATGGTACCCTACATGATTCCTTGCAGACTGCCTCATCCTCACAACAGCATTAAATATACTTGACATTTACTGAGTGCTTTCTTTGTGCCAGTCTTTATGAAAAAGCATCCTCTCTGTGTTATCATATTTAATCCTTGTAATGTTCCTGTAATTATTATTATCCCCTTTTTGGAATGAAGGAAACAATTTGATTAATTTGACTAAATTGCACAGGTACTAAATGACTAAGTTAAATATTTACTTCTAAATAAGTCCAAAGTAACTTTATCTGTCTGTCTATTTCTCTCAATCTCCTATATCACATCATCTAGTATTGGATACTACAAAGAAATAATTCAGTATTACTTGAGCTCAGAAGGATTCATGTAGATGTTATGAAATGTAAGATTTAGCTGATTTCTATTTACAAACAGTCGATAAAAGGAAAATACAAGGAATGAATGAGCAGTCAAAAGTGAGCTGAGTTTTCAGATCCAGGAGTGGTTGGAGGACAGAATACTTGTCAGAATAAACTGCCCAAGGCTGCGGTGGAATACCTATTGATGTTGATGGTATGTGTGGATAAGATAGGTATGTGGCCTCTGGTTTTATGTGTTCTGTCATACCAAAGGCTATTAAAAGGACAGAATTGTCTGGGGATTCTCAACTTTGACCTAATCAAATAAAACTTTAGCTACCCACATCGTTACTGGTATAGGAGGATTGGGGGTGAGGCAGCATGGGAACACAACGATAAATATGAAAAGTTGACCAGGCTATATTGTTTCCTAGATCTTTACATACTAAGCCCGTTGCTTTTCGGAAGAAAAGGGAAAGACGGAAGAATGCAGGAGGATGGGAAGGACAGAGATGGAGAAGAAGAAAGATTGATTCAATACAGAGAAAGACATTCACTTATATTTCTCTCTCTGACTTCTTAGGGAAGATGCTTGCATGACTATTTTGTGCCTTTGAAAATAAATCAGTGTAACATAATTTAAACTGAGCCTTATAAAGAGCAAGGGATCTTTACCCCCATCTTTCTTAGTGAAAGTCACATATCTCCAAACTTCCTTTCAAACTATTGTTCATACTGAACGAAACATTTCTACTTCATACTGAAGATTGTGTTTCATTATTTTGGCCTTGTTTAAGTAATTCTGGGCCTCGGGAACTTAGACATTTAGAGGCCTTTCATTGGATTAGCAAAAAAATCATAAATAATTTAGTATAATCTAAATTAAAATAATACTTTATCCAATTTACCACTGCCATCTATATGTGGCCTAATCTAAATCCTCCTGTGATAATATAATAATTATTGATAATAATAACACTGGCTCATAGGACCCAGAGGCATACGTAGGGGTGTGAGCAGATGTTTTCTTTTGCCCTCAGAATTTTACAGGTGTCCAAAGACATTGTAAAGATGCAAGAAGGGGCCAATCTAAGGACAAGTGCCCTGGGGTGGCCAATAAATAGCTCTGCTTGCATGAATATGTTGCTGCTTTGTAGTTAAAAAATCAGTAATTAAATTGAAATTAGGTCTTGTGGAAAATTGTACATCTCTTTTCTCCAGACTTTCCTAGAAAGATTCATGTATTTCCAGTGCTCTCTCTGAGACCAGATTTTGAGCTCTCTGTTGCCTGATTTCTTGGGTCACTGCTACCTCACTACCTTCTTTCCTTCTTTTTCTGATAAAAACAGTAAAAAAATTAATTAGGAGTCTTTTGCATTCCTTTGAAACATTTTAGTAAAAATTACATAAAAATATATTCCATTTTCTGTGCATGTAACAGAAAAATGAATTATTCAGACACTTCGCAAAGTCCTTTATTGTTTACAAAGAGCACTCATGCCCATGGCCTTGGCCGCTTAAGACAGCTGAAACTGGAACCACAGGTAGAAAGTGACCTAGGTCTTCTTACTCCAAATGTAGTATACTCTTTCCTCATTTCAACTAGTTTTTTGACCAAATGCCAATGAAAGGGCTTTGTTTTAATATGGATTTTATATCTAATATTGTGCTTTCATGTCTAATATTAACTTTTTGAAACTTTATGGAACCATTAGAACTATAACTGTTAATCAGAGGGACAATGAATAGCTGATAAATTCTCAGTGGGCCTCTGTCCACGAACTTGGCCTTCTCTCCGTGCGTGTGTCCAGGGTCTCTGATGTGCAGCATCCAGTGTGAATGGTTGTGGTGGAGCCCTCATGCTAAACAAACGTTTAACTCACTGCTGCTGGATGGTACACATCTAGTCAACGGCAGCTTCAGAGTAATACATAAGGAGATTCTTAACTCAGAATTTTAATATTTAAATAGCTTCTTCATTAATTGGAATGATGTGGGCTGTGCACACTCAAGTCACTTATTTTTAGAACGTTGGTGCTCTCTATCCTTGTGTCATCCCACAAGAGCAGTATGCAGCTGTGACGCTCAAAGGTTTTGAACTCCAACCCCTTCGTGTTTATGAAAATCAGGTCAAGATTAGCTTAAGCAGAGGCACCGATAACCTAGGACTGCAAGCAAAATGGGAAGCAAAATGTGTTTTATACTGAAACTTTACAGATGGATTTCGCAAAGAACAGTAATCAGCCGTGGGCCCAACTGGGGGTTCATTTTTAATGATTTGCGGTAGTCTAGAGAAAAGATAAATAAAAAAATTCCAGTCCTGACTGCTCTTCTAAAATGGGCTAAGAACTATAGCAGTAAATTAAAATAACCTGTGAATTTTTCTAACCAAAATAAAAATACCCGTTATGAAATATTTCTTTTACTCTTTGCCAGTTCTTTAATAGTCCATTAGGTATTTCTAGGAGGCAGAGTAGTCGAAATGAAAATTTGAGCTCAGAAACCTGAAGGGCCAGAATCTTGAATAAACTGACTGAGGCGAGATAGAACCGGGTGTGAAAGGAGGCTTTTTCTGCGGCAGATTTGCCTTCAAACTGGGCATGTGTTTCATTTGGATACGTCTTTGAAAGTTCCAGGAATCATTGAAAAAAGGGACTTGAAGGAACTTAGAAATAACTCGTTTAATCCTCCGGCAGCCTAAGAGTAGGCCACTTCATGGAGAAGGTATTCAATTGCTTCTGTATGACTTAGCTAAAGTATTCTGTCCTTTTCAGATTAAAAATGGTCACTCGACTTGGTTAAAGAATCCATCCTTTCAGCCCACTCCTTCTCCCCATTAGAACCTTGTTATAAAACCAGATTTCTTCTACGTTACCCCTCTTTTGCCTACCCCAGAAATGATTGATTGAATGTGTTATTCTGCGTGTCATTGTTTATAGAGAAAGGCAGCATGAATATCTCTGGCCTCTACACTTTATTTCATTTCGGCTTCATAGTCCAACATTTAAGAACATTTTAATCTTCTTGCTGTTGCTAGCACTGGAAATGCTGATAATCACATGGCTAATAATTATATGATTAGCAATTGTGTTCAATAGTGAAGCTGAATACAGTTTTATTCTGATACATTTTCCTCTAGATAGTACAGAGGAGTGATTTTTAATTTCCAGGTCCTTTTCAGAAGAACTAGGCTTTTTTTTTTTTTTTTTTTTTTAACCTCTTAACTACAATAAAAGCAGTTGCTTTATAGGGGTCCCTTCTTTTGTGAAGCCATTTACAACACAGGGGTACTGACTGGCATGGTATTCAGACCTACATAGATAGGTTAAAAGATGATGTACTTACATGTGACATTATTTCATTAAAAACAATTTCATCCTAAATTACAAGTTTCATTCTCTTTTTTTTAGTGACCGCTTCTTTAAATAGCAGCCATTCCTGGTTTCATTCTTTAAATACCACCCTGAAGGAATAAAGCTGAAACAGGTACTTTCAGCCTTTTTGTACCATAGAGATTTTATTTTGAAAAAAAAAAAAATCAAATATTTTTGAGACAAAAATTGGAAATTTGGCTGTATTCAGGGTTCTTCAAACTACTAGTTACCCAAAGGAAAAATAAATGGGATGGTATTATGGAATGTCAGTTCTAAAACCATTTAGTTTAATCTTTTTGTTTAACAGTCAACAAAACGGAGGCCTTGATAGCAGGCCAGTTCTCCAGTAGCTTACACAGATGGGTGGTGGGAAAGTCTGCCGGGATTTCTCTCAATGAAGATTGAACCCTGTATATTTGGTTAGATTTGGCTTGGGAAGTGGTGAAAGAAGGGAAGCTAAGAAAAAACAACCCATGACAGGTTTATGGCCAGCTCATTAAATTAAATCTTTTGCTTGACACTGTATTGCTTTCTTTGCTGGGTGTGGATTGACAGGTATTGATGAAATGTCTTCGATTCTAATTCAAAATGCCTGGTGACACATTGTAACTCCGAGGAGCTGAGGTTATCAATAAGCCACAGGGTGAGGCTGTGAACTCCAGCCGGCAGCAGCCATTCGACTGTCTTTAGCGAGCCTCTGTGCTTCAACAGGGATGCACTTGATCTCTTCACCCCGAAGGAGTAGATTAAGTGCTTCAGTAAATATGCCATTAAGATACTCCATTGTACTAAGCCATTAATACACACCTCGAATGCATTGGAAGCTGAGGGCCTTCAGCCACCCAAGAAGCATGTGAAGGGCCTGCAGAAATGCCTAATCTGTGTCCACTTTGATACTTCATTATTAAATGCAATTTAAAAATTGCTTTAGAAGTACTTTTTTTTTTTTTAATTATTGGTTAGAATAGAACCAGAATGGATAAAATGGCAAATTCTTTTCTGATATCCTCTAAGTGATTCTCTCTGCTACCATGTCTACTTATTGGGGTTCTGACTACATTAATTCCTTGACTTTGGACCTCTGTCTGACTGTAGGTTGCAGAGTACCTTTTCACTGCTAGCTAAGCCTCTTTGAGATTTCACTTTCTTATTGAAGAAGCTAAATTGGAAGCATTTTATAGATATTTACTATGGATGTACTATTTATGTTGTGTAATATTTTATTTCCCACTTGTCTGCACATAGAATAACATTATATGATAATAGAATAACATGGAAATAGAATTTTAATAACATGTTGGACCAAGAAATTATTTAACTCACTTCTTCATTTTAGAGGTGAAGAAATTGTAGATCAAAGACATGAAGTGACAGCCAGCCATTCATGTTGTCTTTGCTATCTTAAAGCGATACGTTTTAAATTTTTTTCTTAAAAATATAAATTTATTTATCGTCTCTAATCCTAAGTCATGGTTTGGTTTTCATCGCCTTCTAGCGATGGATATGAGTTTTGGGTGAAAAAACTTAGATACAAAGGGATGACTTGGCCAAAATCAGAGATTGAGGTAAGGTATAGAGGAAAACTTGGTGTTGAATTTTGGGTTGCTAGTATTGAGGAGAAGCCCTTTCATAAAAATGTAAAAAATTAAAAATCTGCATTTTTTCATATTGATCTTTAATATTTCATCTCTTTTAAGAAAGACTTCTGAGAAGCCAAATAAATCCTATAATTTTTGTAAAACAACTCTTCAAATGGCTTACCTGGAATGATACATTGACTTACTAAGTTTAGATAATTTTGTCACTCATTTGTCTTTTGGGTGTGTCGGGTGGGGGGAAGGTGTGGTTACGATTGATTCCAGTAGAAGACTTCAGGTTAAACTGACAGAACCCATAATGAATACAAATGTAGGAAAAGTGCTGTCTGTGGAAGACTCTTTGAAAGGAACCACAGTGGCACTAATTTTCACCAGCATAAGAAGTTGTCTACCGGGGCTTCAGAATCATATGATGATCTCTCTGTATCTAGAGACTCAAGACATATTCAATTGAGATCTAGTAACTCTTAAATAAAAGCTTAAATAAAACAAAAACAATCACTGCTCTTAGGTAAACACTCACCCCTCCCCCAGTTAGCTCCAAGGATATAACCAACATGAAAAATGAGCAGGTTTCAGGTGCAATTCACTACTGATCATTATTATTCTCTTTGATCAGGAAAAAAATAGTTCAAAATAATAGGAGGGCAGACTCGAGATGGTGGATTAGGTATTATTAGCCTCAATATAGATTGGTGAATTGATGTGAGTTTGTCCCTTTTCATAAATATTCAACTATGCAAATCACCCCTCCAAAAAAAGTAAAATGATGGGATTGTGAATGATATTTTATAGTAAGCATGTGTTACTTTTATTATTTCAGTAAAAAAAAAATCAGAAGTAAAAACACAATAATGTAATTTTTATGGTGATTTTATTTTCTGATCAGATCACTTTTTAGTGCTCTCATGAGCCCATGTGTCATAATACCACTGAATTTTATTTCTGTTCACGTTAATACATTTTCAGGAAACCCAGACACCAGGAGTTCAACAGTGACTGATAGTCACGAGTCAGCCTTGTGCAAAGGTTGTAACACCCATTTGCACTGTCTTCTTCACTGTCTCTTCATCTCTTCCAGGTCAAGAGACCGTGTCTTATTCATCTCCGTATCTCCAGTTCCTAGGACAACGAGGCACTCAATGCATGTCTTTTGAATGAACCTATGAATTCAGTTCTATAATTCTGAATTTCTTGTGGGCCAATTCTAAATGTATAACACAGGGTAGTGTCCTAGTTCGGAGTCATAGCTCACTCCTATAACAATACAGCTGTTAAATCAATGGGCGGACACTGAAGGCATAGTAAGTAGTAGAGCATGTGCTCTTCTCGATGCTGGTGACATGGTTTTATTAACACAGACCAGGATTTTCCTTTAGAAGCTGCTGAACCTGTTGCCTACTTACTGTCAGAACAGTTTAACATCAACTGTGCTACAACGCAAACCATTGTATTTGACAGACAATCTCCAGTATTTAAATGAACAATACTAAGTAACCCCATACAACAGGTCAACTCATTCAGCTATTGGAATGTATATTTTGCAGCTAACTTAGCCGGGTGGGTCCGTGGAGATACAATTCTACTTAAAAAACAAAAAAAATTTAGACATTCACTGAAGGCCAGGCTGAACTGTTGTTTTTGTGGTCAAGGCAGCCGATTGGTAGTTTTTAGAATGCCTGGCCCTATAAGAACCACCCCTCCTCCCTGCTTAGCAGAGAGGATCCTAATCCCTCCTCACAGCCTGCTTGCTCAAGATTACATGAGTCTTTAGATTCTCAATAAAGCTGCCAGCTGCCTTGACAGGAAAATAGATAAGAGAAACATTCCTGAGAAGAGGGAGTGGCCTGGGGTAGGAGTGAGCAGAGCAGAGCTGAGGGGCTGAAATACCCACAGAACAAGTTAAGATAAGTGAACAAAGGCTCCTGAGAGCCTGGTTTGAGATAGGATAACAAGGGGAGACCACCAGGGCTGTGAGTGAGGAGGATGGCCAAGGGGTGAGGTCACTGACACCGGGCCTCGGGGGGAGGATGACTTAGAGAGAAGGGCTCAGCTACCTAACCTCTTCCTGCCTTGCTGTCTAGGGTCTTACACTCCCAGGGCTCTATCCCTTAGCTTCTACCAACTGAGCAATTGCCATCAAAGAGCAGAGATGCCTCTGAGAGGGGTTTGAAAGCCGTGCAAACACCGTGGGCACATCAGAGAGATAACGGCAAGTAGGGAGCCTGGAAGCATATAACTCCAGCCTTCGGAACTTCTCAGGCCCAAATTATCTCTCCTACTTCATGGCACAGAACCCTGGGGCCCAAAATGAATATTCGCCTGAGTATTTGAGTAGAATCGTTGTTCTTTTCTGAGAATATCATTTGGCCTTGTTTTATAAGGAAAACCCCCACGTCTCATTTCTGCACAGAAGAGGTAGAGAATGTCAGAATTTTAGGAATTTTAAAAACACAAGGTTGGCTTTGTCGCACGTGGATCCCTGACGTCAAAACCTTGGCTCTTCTTTAACGAGCTCCATGGAGTCCTGGCATCCCGGCACCAGTAGAGATTTCAAGTATGAAATGACAGCAACTTGCCTGCCAAAGCATGGCTGAAATATTTATCAGCTTAAAGAAGTCCATTAGGGCTGAGGGTCAAGTACATTGGAGAAAAAAAAAAACCTGCTTTTCACTGAAAACTAAACCTCATCTAATAGCATACCCTCCAGGTGATCAGATTCTAACCCACTTCATAGTTTTTGAGCTATTTTGCACCTCTCTGTTAAGTTGTAGGTAAGTGACATGTACATTATGTCTGATCTAGTAGTGATTTTTAATTTACTTTTTCTCCCATGTGAATAAACTAGTTTTGGCCCTATTTGTAATTTATCTCGATGTTCCTTTACTCTTTACAAATTTATGTGGCTTTGACTTTTCTTTTGGACTGGTTGTAATCTCTGCCTGATTTCCTCTTATCATATGATTAAAAATTCTTTAACACATGTTTATTTTTAGAGCTATATGAGAGCCATGATTTTATCTTTTTCTGGAAATTATCTTTTAACAACTCTCTCGTCTGCTAGGCTCTCAAAGCACTATTTCCTCACTAGGGGCTACAAGAGAATCTGATATTTAGAAATTTGACAAAATATTCTTAAAGCGACCTAAGGAAACTCTGAGGCAAATTTGTCAAGAATAAAATTCATCCAGCCTATTCAAGCTCCACCAGTGGCCCAATACTTTTATTGTCACCTGCATGTTCTGGTATTTCCCTGGTGCCTTTGTTCTTATCATCCAAATTCTTTTGAGCTGTTCTGTCTCTGGAGAGGTAGCTTCAGGGCTTCTGAGCATCAGAAGTGAGGTGAAGCTGGCCAGTTCTTGCCTCTTCGCAGGTAGTGAACTGCCCTAGGATCTTTTGAAGAAGGCGGACTCTATTAATTCATAAAATAATTGCTCCCCATCCATCTTTTTCTGCTATCAAATTGCCAAAAGAACTCAAGATTCCCCTGATGTTCAACATGACTCGTTTTCTCTAAGAATGTTTTATTTTTAGGATACAAGGCACTGTTAAGAACTACAAAGGAAACTTATTTGGCAAATCTTGCTCAAGTGTGGAGTATTTTTAGTGTTGTATTGTGACTTAGTTATTAATGTTCGCAGTTCGGTCCGTGTGTATTGAGGCCTACTATGAGCTACTCGCCACGCAAGATACTCGGCTACACGTAAAACAAAATCCTCGTCTTCAAGGAACTCACAGGAGAAAATCTCTTGTGCACAACTACCCATAAAACAATGTGAGCTCATGTCATATTTAGCACTATGAACACAATGCGAGAAGCAGAACAGGTTCAAAAAGTGAATATAATTATTTGGTAAAGAAATTTATCTAGAATTTTCATTGGCAAGACTTGAGGGTTGCCCAATCACTTTCCAGATCAGGGGAACCAAATTCCAAAGATGTTATATGATTACAATTCATCTATAATATAAGAATCAATACATATTAAAGTAGATGCAAATACATTTCACCTCTTAAGCTATAGCTGCTATTTTGTCAGTTCAGTGAATTAACCTGCAGAATGTGTTGCTGTGTCTCTAGTCCACTTGTGAAATAAACAAGTTATTTGTAAAGGGCTTTGGCAGGCTGACATCCGTCTCAGGCCTGCGGGAGAATTTCTCAGGTTTTGCAGGGTATTGCACTATCCGAGCAGTTATCTGAGCTTCAGTCCTGGGAGGTCTCTCTGGGCTAAGGGAACAATCTCATAGCTGGGGAAGTTGGGCACGGTAGTGGTGGCAGCGCCATATCAGGGTCTGTCTCCTGGGCTGGCATGAATTAAGTGGAGTGAGGGCCACAGCTTTTTTGGCTGGCGTTCAGGACTGGGTTTCTATCCAACAGGGAACTCGGGTGAAAACCAGAAGCTGGGCAGGAGGCCAGTCGGATCAAATGGTAGCTCAGTTCCCAGGGGTCTCAGTTCACCTCCAGGAACCCTGGACAAACCACTGCCAGGTTCTGCTCACTCATGAGGAGGAAGCTGCTAGCATATTGACAGACTGAGCCATCTCTGGCTCAGGGCTCAGGTGGGGAGCAGTTGGGCGTGGTTGAGACACTCAGGGATTGACAAGGATGGACACTTATCTCTTATGGATTTGGAGTTTCTTGTAAAAATAGACCTGTTGATAGAGAATAAAGAAAAGGATAAAGAGGAAAAGTTAGAATTAAGCATGAATTAAAAGACTTCCAGGTATCTGTCTGTCTCTCTCCCTCTCTCTATATATTTTTAATTAATACAACATTGTGTGTATTATTTATTAAACTGTTTTTCACTCAATAGTCTATGCACATTTTGAAAGCATTCAATATATATTTTTATTAGAAATAACTTCTTACTTGTCTAAGTTGATATTATACCCATTTGTGTAATTAATTTTAACCATAATTACGGATAGAATTTCGGATTTGAGAGGGATGTGATAGTTGCCCTATCACCGTCATTCTACAGATGCAGATACCGAGGTCCTATTTGATTCAGTGACTTGCAAGTTTCAACGCAGTGGATTCAGACAGAGCCGAGGCTGCAGTCAGCCAGGACCCTTTCTGCTGCATGGTGACACCCTGGGTTACTTCCTTCACGTGCGTGTGGCTTGTGCGTCTCATGGGACGAGGAGTTCCTGGAGAGCAGAGTGATGTGGTACATTCGCTCCTTCAAGCGTAGCTGCAGACTGGCGGTAATGGCGTTATTTGGGAGCTGGTTATACAGAATCCCAGGTTCCACCTGGGCCTGATGAATCCGAATCTACAGTTAACAAGACGCCTCGGTGATTCATTTCCACACTACGGTTTGAGTAGCCTTGAGGGAATGGTCGTTAAATATTTGTGGTTGTTACGGTGTTTGTGTTCCCTCCCAAATTCATGTGTTGAGACCTAATCCCCAATGCAATGGTGTTTGAAGGAGGGTCTTTTGGGAGATGATTAGGTCACAAGGGCTGAGCCTTCCATCTGTGAGCCAGGAATTGGGTCCCACCAGACACCAAATCTGCTGGCTTCTTTATCTTAGACTTTCCAGCCTCTGGGTCCATGAGAAATATATTTCTGTTGTTTATAAGCCACCCAGTCTCCGAAATTTTGTCACAGCAGTGAGAGAGACTAAAACAGGATATTAGATGAGTCTTCTGTTCACAGCGATGGAAACTGACTCCAAGTACCTTAAAACAGAAACAGGAGTAATGGTGTTTATTGGAAAGAGGCTGGTTTATCATGGGGAACTGAAAACTAAACTTTAAGGATTAAGCCTTGGGGACCTTAGAAATAGGAGTTGGCTGACCTTTTCTATGGGGCCCTACTATAAATGTGAGGCTCAGTCATGATGTCTTTGCAGTCCAAGTTTTAAATGCTAGCGGGGGTGGGGGGGAGAGAGAGAGAGACAGACAGACAGACAGAGACAGAGAGACAGACAGAGACAGAGAGAGAGAGAGAGAGACAGAGAGAGGGGCACAATGGCCACAGTGAAGGGTCAAGTAGCATCGTGGCTACTAGACCTCACCCCTGTAGCTATCAGCCCTTCCCAGCGATAGAGGATCATTGAGAGGCAGACTCCATTATAAAAGCTGCCTGCTGTAATTTTTAAACAAAAGCGGTCACACTTCTCACTAATAATTGGGCAGAGAAGCATGAGAAGAGCCTATTTTTAGTCTTTTCTTCTCTGTAGCCCTTGTTTCTCTGATTTTCTTTTCTGAAACTTCTCCATCAAAGAGAGCATACGTTCTAATGATTTCAGCAATTCACATTTTGCTCCTGACACCTAAATGTACTTCCAGCTTGAATCTCTTTTCTGAGTTCTATCTCATCTCTCCAAATGTTCTGTCATTACTTATAAGTAAGTTCAACACGGCCAAAATTGAGTTTATCATATGTCCCTCCTGATTTCTTTATTTCTATCAAGATGCTAATGTTTTCCATGATAACTTGCATCTGTGTCTCCTTCCTTGTTTTTCAGATGTCAAATCCTAAACTTTGAAATGCGAATTTCATTAATATCTCCCTTCTCTCCTTACTGCCAACTAGGGTTCAAATCCTCATCCACTCTCCTTTAGCTCATGGCCTGTCACCTTGCCACTCCCCTCCTCCTGTCCAATCTTTCTGTCTTCACGTTGCCACGTAAAGTTTTCTTACACTCCACTTGTATCCTCCCACTGCCCACCATGTGAAATGTTTAGTATTGTTTCAGGGTGTTTTATATATAAGTCTGAGGTTGTATCCACAACGTAACACTGGTAATTCAGAGATCTCCATTGCCAGTGATCTACTTAATAATTACGTGAAAAAATACTCTTCTACAACTATTCTGTGAGATAGCCAACTCTATTAGAAGTAAACAGCATTGTGTTGACATAAAGAACGATATATTTAGCACAACCATTAGCCTATAAAAGGAAAAACTACTCACACCAACACTTCTGACACCAAATCTGTGGGTTTTCCACACCAAGCAATTGTGTAACTCTCTAGATACCGACTGGGTATTCTTTAATTCCATTAGGATGTTACCTGGAGTTAGTGCAGAGCCCACAGGCTAAGGGCTCTGGCTGGAAGCCTGCCTCCCACTTCAGATGCTGACCGCGAGTCCAGGTTGGTCCCTGTGCTTCTGACTGAATGGCTGTAGGCCAGAGGTTCTCACAACCCCCTCCTCACATTTGATAATGTGCTAGAATAGCTCATAGAACTCAGGAAAGCGCTTAACTTCCTAGAGTACTGCTTTTTTTAATAAAAAGATACAATTCAGGAACAGCCAGGTGGAAGGTCTGTAGGACAGGTCCGGGGAAAGTCGGCATGGAGCCTCCGGGCCCCTCTGGACCTGCCACCCTCCCAGTGGCTCAGCCTGGGCAGCTACCCAGAAGTTCTCTGAGCCGCCGTGGTTAGGAGTTTTTAAAAAAATTTATTTTATTATTAGTTTCAAGTATACAGTACATTGGTTAGACATTTATATAGTTTCTAAAATGATCCCCCTAATTGCCCTTTCTCTTCCCTGGCTCTCCATCTAGCTAATATATTAATGCTGACGGCATCCCTTATGCCATGCTCCCCATCCCCATGACCATCTATCCACTACTAATTTATACTTCTTTAACCCTTCACCCCATTGTCTTAGGCCCCCAACCCTCGGCCCTTATGGCTATCACCAAATTGTCCTCTATATCTGTGAGTCTGTTTTTGGTTGGTATGTTCTTTTTGTTCTTTAGATTCCACATGTAAGTGAAATCATATGGCATTTATCTTCCTCTGACTTATTTTATTCAGCATAATAACCCCTAGTTCCATCCAGGTCATTGCAAATGATAGGATTTCATTTTTTAAATGGCTGAGTAATATTCCATTGTAGATATGAACCATAACTTCTTTATTCAATCATCTGTTGATGGGCATTTAGGTTGCTTTCATATCTTGGCTATTGTAAATGGTGCTACCGTGAACATAGGGGTGCATAGATCTTTACAAATTATTGTTTTGGTTTTCTTTGGGTAAATACCCAGAAGTGCAATTGCTGGGTCAAAAGGTGGATCCATTTTGAATTTTTCGAGAAACGTCCAGACTGTTTTCCATAGTGGCTGTACCCATTTGCAATCCCACCAACAGTGTATGAGAGTTCTCTTTTCTCCACATCCTCACCTAAAATAGGCTTTCTTATACAGGCATGATTTGTTTTCCATTTCTTTATTTCTTAAGTTTAAAAAAGACATATAATCCATGAAGTGATTGTGTAAATCCATACATAGGTACGATTGAGTAAATCACTGGCCATTTGTGGTTAACCTTCAGCCCTTCTCCCCTCCCCAGAGGCCTGGGGAGTGAGGCTGAATGTTCCAACCCTCTAATCATCTTATTGGTTCCCCTGGCAACCATCCCACATCTTGAGGCTGTTCAGGAGCCTCCAGCCACCAGTCATCTCTCCAGCATACAAAAAAGACACATCACTTCTGCCAGTTCCAAGGATTTGAGGAACCAGAAGCCAGGAAACAGGGACAAAGACCAAAATAGGTATTTCTTTTTATTTCATAATATCTCACCTGTTAATTATAACTTTTTATTTTGAAATAATTTCAGACTTTCAAAAAATTTACAAACATCGTAGAATTTGCATCCACCCTTTACTTAGCTTCCCCAAATAGTAACATACTATAACCATAGCACAAAAATCAAAACCAGAAAATTAACGTCGAGACAATATTATTAACTAATCTACAAACTTTATTTTTGTTTTGCCATTTGTCCCACTAAAGTCCTTTTTTGGTCCAGGATCGAATACAAGATTCTGCATGGCATTTAACTGGCGTGTCTCTGTAGTTTCCACTAATCCAGGATAGTTCTCAGAGTTTCCTTTGTTGTTCATGACCTTGATGCTTTCGAAGAGTTCTGGCCAGTCGTTTTTGGAGAACATCTCCTGATATGGGTTTGTCTGGTCTTTCCCGTGTTGAAACATGCATGTTGAATTTCGCATTTTTGGCGAGAATACCACCAAAGTGATGTAATATCCTTTTCAGTGCAACATACCAGAAGGGATGTGATGTTGATTTGTCTCATTGCAGGTGTTATTAAATTTTGATCACTTGGCTAAGAAGATGTATGCAAGATTTCTGCACTTAGTTGCTATCTCCCCTTCGAGATTAAGTATTTTGTAGAGAAGGGACTCTTCAGACTGTAGGATGGGGACCAGGGTGGCGATGGTATGCCCAAGAAGGAGAGCGTTTCACGGGGGAAGAAGTTCTCTATGAGGTAGAAGTTACAGAAAAGTCAAACCGATTGCAGACTGAAAAGAGACCAGCAATTTTAGCAATTAGGAGATTTGGAGGGACTTAAATGAGAACTCCTTCGGAATAAGGTTGCAGAGGGAGGATTGTGGAGATGTAAACGTAATGGGTTATGGAATGACCAGGTAAGGAAATAGAAGATGCTCCAAATTTGGTAGTTATGGGAATTCTGCTGGAACATCTAGGCAGACAGTGGCAGTGGTGAGGAGCATCAATACTGAATTCTATACGCCGTCCTTATCTATTAGGATTTTTCTTCAGAGTCCTGAAGCAAAAAATCAAGAAACCCTTTTTCTAGACTCTAGGCAGAAATAGAATGAAGAAATTTAGTTTTTCTTTTCAAGATACCTTTTTTTTGTTCTGCAGAGGAAGACCACAACTTTTTTGTATCTGCATTAACTTTGACATAAGAAGTAGCACTTCAGCTAGACTCTACACAAATACAAAAATGGAGGTTTTCTTTTCCTTTTCTTTTCAAGATTTGGTTGCTTTTCAGCCCCAGTATCTTTTCTTATAATCATTCTTTGACTCTTTGGAGGGTTGATTAACTGTACGTATGATTTTATAATATGCAGGGCAGGTGTGTATGTGGATGTATGAGCTAGAGATAGAGGAGTGAGTCTAAATGCTAAGTCAATTAACATTGATTTGGTTCACAGTGAAGCATACCATGTTATAAGAAAAATAAATATAACTTAAAGGCAAAGAAACACTAAACACCCAGTTAATTTATGGTGAAGCATACTTAGTTTATGATTTTGGTTAATACATACTTTAACTAGAACAGTGTTCTGCACTCATTTTTATTAAATACTGTAGGTGTTTGCTGGAGCATGAGGTAATAACCCAAATACAATTAAAATGACCATAAAATTAGGGTCTCCACATAGGCTCCCAAGGATGGGTCTATTTGAGGCTTCTAGTCATCAGCATTGGGTGGTCTGCTATTGGTGCATGATACTTAAATAGAGCTTTTTCCCCTTAGGTCTGTAAGGTGTTAAGGTGTTTTTATAAAACCCCATAAACCCTCGTTAAACACTTTTTTTTCATAAAGAAAACTTAAATCTTCGTTTGACGTGTTTTCTGTGGCACTATTTTGGCATTTTAACAAGTCCTTTAAAGAATCACTCTAATAATTGCATACACCTCTGGGGTGGGGGTGAGGGCTATTTATTCAGGTTTTTGTACATCAAACTGCCTGACCCACTAAGAACAAGCACAGAATTCTGGTACATTTTAATTTAATAAGGAAAAAAGATCAAAAAAATCTCCAGGTGGAGAAAGTTAAGCTAATTTGGGTATTGCATATTAACTGATTGAAAGGAAGGTTTGACTACCGACTGAATTAACTATAATTCAAGCATATTAGATTATTTACTACAGCAAGGGCTTCCCTAAACACGATGAAAGAAATAGAAGTTATTTTCCAAACGTTGACACTCCTCATTTCCTTTCCCTGCTTTATATTTTTTTCTGTAGCCCTTACCACCTTTGAACATAATTAATTTGTATAATGTATTTGTTGTATCTACTATTTTTCTCTATCTGAATGTAAGCTCTTTGAGAAAAGGGCTTTTGTCTTTTTGTTTACTGTTGTATGTACTCAGTGTCTGGAAAAGCATTGGGATGTAATGGCACACAATAAATATTTGTTGAAGGAAGAAAGGGAAGGGGGAAGAGGAAGGAGTGAATAATTAAATTACATTTCATGTGTGTTCCAAGATATACCATGAACTTCAGCTTTCTCGGAGTCCAGAGTTCGTGTGTACGCATGTTTCCCTTAAAGATCTTGTTTCTCTCCCCTTTTGCTCCACATCTTGAATCACGAAATCTTGGCATCGTTAGGAATAATATTTGTATGTTATGGGAATGGTGTGAGGTCAGACCGTGGTTTCTTGACGATGTCATGAAGCAGTATTCCCTATAAAGGCATTTGCACTCTAGATCTCTTCCAAGTAGAAACAGGTGGCTATGTTAACTTTTCTTTTTTTTAACTTTAAAAGAAAAAACACCTCAGTTCATAGCACCATTGATATTTTCAGGCTCTGTATTTCTTAAAAATATGGAACTGGGCAGGACAATTCTGGGAAGATGTTGGAAAAGGAAGCACTGGATATCTGTCTTCTCACCTAGAAAAAAGCCACACTGGCATAATCTGTCTGATGTAACTGTTTTGAAACTCTAGAGTCTACTGACAGCTTGCAGCTTCCAGAGGAAGGGTTGGCTAATAAATTGAAGTTAACTTCAATTAATTTTAATTCTTAGCACAGTACAGGTTCCTCATCACCTACTCTCCAGCCCAAGGCAGGAAGCTGTGCACAGGATCCTGGAACAGCTTGTAAGAGCCAGGGTGGGTGTTAAGGACCCTGTCCTCTAAATATTGAAGATTTGTGCTCTGATCGTTGCTTCTTATCATGGAAGTACAGATACAGAGGTGGCAAGCCATTGTCGCACCATTACTCTTCATTGTTGTAAGCCTCTCTCCCACTGGCTCAGGTGACTTTCAGGGTATTTAATGAGCTGGCACTCCCATTTTTACATGCTCCTTCATTTTTCTCTTATTCCTCTTTTGGAAGCCAGACATTGAACACTAGGACATTCAAAAACAGCTCATATCTGGGGGAAATTAGAAAGTTATTGCACATGCCCACAGAAAGGCTCAGGCTCAGGAAAGACTTGTGAAGACCTTACATTTTTACCTCAGGCAAAGTCTCAGCAAGAAAAGAGCCTATAACAATTGAAACAAAACAAAAAACAAATTTTAAAAACCTAATGAATACTTGAGGAAGGAGAAGAATCTGATTTCAAGAGATATCATGTTATTAGATTCAAATGTTTAATTTTTTAACAAAGAAATCTTAAGACATATATTTAAAAAAACAGGGAATTACTGCCCATTTAAAGGAAAGAAATGAACAAATGGATACTATCCTAGAGAAAGACTAGAAAGCAGAACTACTAGGCAAAGACTTTAAAACAATGGTCATAAAGACGCTTAGAAATAAAGTAAGCTGTGGGGCAAGTCAGGAAAACCATGTTTGAACAAAATGGAAATATCAATAAGGTGATAGCCCCAAAAGAAGGAAAAAAATTAGAGCTGAAAAGTACAATAACTGATATGAAAAATTCACTGGAGGAATTCAAAGGCAGATTTGAGCAGGCAGAAGAAAAGATTCAGCAAACTTGAAAATAGGACAATTGAAATGATCAAGTTCGGTAAACTGAAAAAAAAATTGGAGAAAAGTGGACAGAGCCTAAGGGACATGTAGGACACTACCAAGTGGACCAGCTTTCACCTGTGGGAATCCCAGAAGGCAAAGAGAGAGATAAAGGGAAGGAGAGATTATTTGAAGAAATAATGGCTCAAAACTTCCAATATTTGACAAGACATAAAGATGCATATTCAAGAAGCCCAATGAACTCCAAGTAGAATGAATTAAAAGAGAACCACATCAAGACACATTATAATCAAGCTGTCAAAAGTCAAAGACAAAGAAAGAATCTTGAAAGCAAGAAGAAAGGAAAGCAATTGGTCATACATAAGGGATCCTTAATAAAATTTGTAGCAGATTTGTCATCAGAAGCTTTGGAGGCCAGACGCAGTGGGCTGATATATTTAAAGCACTAAAACAAAGAATTTGTCAGTCAAAAATCCATTATCCAGCAAAACCACCCTTCAAAAGTGAAGGATAAATTAAGATATTTCAGATAAACAAAATTCACGGGAATTTATTACCGCTAGATCTGCCCTGAAAGAAATTCTAAAGGGAGTCCCGTAGATTGAAACCAAAGAACACTAGACAATAATTTGAATCCATATGAAGAAATTAAAACTTCAGTAACAGTAAACATATGGGCAATTACTAAAGTTAGTATTACTGTAACAACAGTCTCTATCTAACTTCACTTTTTGTCTTCCACATGATTTAAGAAACTAATTCATTTTAATTTTTATTTTCTTTTATTATCATTTTTTATTTTCAGTTACAGTGACATTCAATATTATTTTATATTAGTTTCAAGTATACAGCATGGTGTTTATATAAATATTAAACAGACATTCATATAATTTACAAAGTGATCCCCCTGATTAGTCTAGTATCCACTTGGCACTAAACATAGTTATTACAGTATTATTGACTTTATTCTCTGTGTTGTACTTCACATCCCCTTGACTATTTCATAACTACCAATTTTGTACTTCTTGAGACCTTCACTTTTTTCTTCCATCCCCCCAAATCCCCTCCCATCTGGCAACCATCAGTTTGTTCTCTGTATCTATGAGCCTGTTTCTGTTTTGTTTATTTTGTGAGATCGTATCTGAGAAGATAACAAAAATGCAGCACAGAAGGGGAAAATGAAAAAAAAGTAAGAAAAGAAAAAAATAAGAAAGAGGGGTTAAAAACTATGAATTTTAATTTAAAATTACTTTAATTTTAATTTAAAAATTAAAATGAGGAGATCTAACATTTGCTTAATGAGGAATTCCAGAAGAGTTGGAAGGGACAGAAAACTGGCGATACCCATACATAAAGAGATAATTTTTACAGAATTAAGAAGGCATTGATTTAGAAAATGCTGACTGTGGTCAATTCCTAATTAATAAAAAGTTGGCAGAATTGGTCTTGCTTCTTCCCACTGCCAAGGGCAGGAAACTCTAAGGAAGACCCTTCATTCTGTGCTGGTATTTCTGGGAAAAGATTTTGTTGGCGAAGAGGTTGAAACTCTTGGCTATGGGGTAAAAAGACTTATCTGAAGACTTCTCATACTTTTCTCCATTTCCAAATTGCGATAATACAAGTTATGCCCTTGTAGTTATTGAACGATATATCATCAAAGTAGAATTTACAGCATCTGTGCTGTTGAGCAGGTTAATAAACATAATAATGTTATAAATTCAACTTTCTCATCAAAGGACATTTAGAAAATGCTTAAACTGATGCTATGGCTATACATACGTAGAGCATGTTTTATAATGCTTAACTAGTATATAGTTCTTATTCTGAATGTAATACTTGTTTTGAAATTTAAATAATAAACAGTATTTTACACATATTTTTGCTTAAAGTCACATTTTGTCGTATTTGGCTGCAAAACATATGGTGGAATCAGCACGGTGCCTATCCAGTGGAAATATGAACAGGACCACACAAAACGATTCCACTGTGTCATTTTGTTCAATGTGGCTTCATGAAAATAAACTCCTCTCACCACAAAAACTTGCTTGTCATTTCCCACTTTTAAAAATGATCACTTCTAACTTCATTTCCAGCACCTTATCCCTTTTCTAACCGTTGTCTACTCTGAAGTGACTTGCAGATTTGTTTATTTTGCTTTGGAATCTCTCATTCTTCATTTTTACCACATTTCTAACTATAAAATGCATATTATTAAAACATGTTGAGCCTTTGCGATAGTTTGATGTTGGTAATGTAAGACTTTTGGCTCATTCATTTAGAGTTTTGTGGTATTTGTATTTTCAGTATATTTGATATATTTTTTTATGTGTTTTAACTTTTAGAGATTTTCTTTGAACACATAATTGGCGACTGACTTCTCAATTCTCCAGAATATTTAACTTAAACTTAATTCAGCTTTCTTTTTTAGCCTGTCTCATAAGACAGTGTGTTTGGGAGCATTTTTAAACCAAGAATCTTAGATTTTCTTGATGCTAACCCAAAATGCAGAACTCATCTTCAAAACAGGCATGAATTATTTCCAGATCTTCTAACCAGGTGGAGGACAGTGTACTAGCATAATGTTCCTTGCATAAGCAGAAGAGCAAGACATGGGTTATCATAACAGAGTCTATTTTTAATCATTTACAGCCTATACTTTCTGAAAGCTAACACACTAAACAGGACAAAATATTCTAATAAAGATTTGGTACATAATATTGTTGAGAGGAAACTTTAAATGCCTATCATCATTCATTTTAATATATTCCTATATCATATATGTTTTCATTTGTTTGTTTCTCAATTTCAGTGCTATTGAAAATTTGGACACGATAATTATTTGTTGTGGGGAGTTTCTGTTGTGTGTAGAATGTATAGAGTAACCTTGGCTTCTATTGACTGGGTACCAGCAGTACTTTCCCCAATCATGACTGTCAAAAACATCTCTAGACATTGTCAGATGTGCCCTGTGTGGCTACATCATCCTGGTTGAGAAAAACTGGTTTAGGGCATTATGTTGCTAATTTATTCTGCTCAAGGTCAAATCTAGTCTTGCTCCTGATCTCCCAGTTGTTTGTTTGTTTGTTTTTTTGTACTTAAGGTTTACCTATCAACTGTACTTTATTCAGTGTATGAATTATTTATTTTGGTTTCTAAATATATACGTATTTTTGTTTCTATATTTTTCATCTCATTTATAGGAAATTTATTCATTTCATCAAAGCCATTTGAAATTCATTTTTAATAGAGCATGAACAACTGCATATTTTCCATTTCTTTTTTCTGAACACTAATGAAGAAATGTAAGGTTTATCCCTCTGAAACACAGCTTGGAAGGTTTCTCCAAATTGATATTGTATCATTGAAAAATGCTTTGAATGCAACCCCCATATCCATCATTCACTTCTTTAATATACATGTGGCCCAAAACCCACTTTTCTAAATGTCTTAACTTTCTTTTATAAAAAAATCAAAATGCCTTCTCGAAATCAGGAGAGATTACGTCTCTACTTACTCTCTCTCTCATTGGTAAAAGCAAATTAATTGAATCTTTCAAAGTTTCTTCTTTACAGTCACTTTGGTTGCTTGCTGGTGATTGAGCAAAGCCATTCCTGAATTAACAGAGGAGCTCACTGTATGGTCTGTGCTGTTTTGTGAAATGGAGTATGCTGAGAATGGCCAACGTCTGTCAATACATCCCCTTTTTATAAATCATGCATGGTGAGAAGTGGCACTTCTCTTATAGACACAGAAAACCTTTATGGTTGGGCATGGTCAAGTGTCTTTTCTCCCAGACTTCTTCCATTTCTCCCTCTCATTCTTCATTTATTTATTGTCCATTTACCTAACTATTCAGCTAATTCAACTAACAATTATTGACCATTCACTATGTGTCACACACTGAGAGCACAATGACGAAAACTATAGGGACCTGGCCTTCGAGTAGCAGGAAGATTGATTTGGGGAGTGGGGCAGAGGAAGACAAGCGAACAGTTATTTCTGCTACAATGTGCTGGATGTAGTGACAAAAGGGAGCACACCATTACAGAAATATGCAGGAGGGGTGTGCCAGGGCATACGTCTCAGATAGAGTGATGCCAGTTCAGGATTAGAGGTGGAGTAGGAACTGTTCTGGGGGAAAAGTGGGGAAGATATTCCAGGTGAAAGGAATGGAATCGGAGAAGGCATGATAGGGACATTGGAATGATTCAGTGCAGATGCAAAGTTCTCGGCTTTGATCAGAACTAACTTGAGGAGGAGACATTAGATAAACTAGAAGACCGCCTATGACTTATATAAATATAGTAGAGTCCACAGCTCATGACTCTTTGTTTTTTCCTTTCAAATTTCTACTTGTAATGGGAATAGCTAAAATTTGCCGCATTATTTTTGAGTGAACATTTCTTAATGGAGACACAATGTTTGTAGTGGAATATCAGCAAAAAAATGTTGCTTCACATAATGACCCTACTTTCAAGTTGACATTAATTTATTCTCATATTTTTTTTTTGCTTTCAATACCACATTATGCTATTTTATACTAATATTTTATACCAATATAATACCTAGTGAAAAAAGGAGGCAGCCACTATATAACTACTGTTTAAATCCCAAGGAAATTAATGCTCCCTCTCATTTATTTGCTATGTTCTCCTTACTTCCTAAATCTTTTTTTCTCTCATTTCTTATTTTCGCAAATATATTTAGAATTTGCATTGCAAAGATGCATTTTGCCACCATAAAGAAATTCCTCCTTTTATCTGGCCTTAGAACTCTTGCTTTCATCCTACCATATCTTGTTATACATTGGACTAGACTACGCTTGCTGTTCTCTAAGAGGATAAAGAATTAGATCACGGGACATAAATAATCCTGTCTGCTTTCAAATGGGTAGAATCATTTTTGTACTGGTTTATCAGAAATTGAGAACAAAGACTAATCTTACTCATCTTTATTTAGTAATTTGAAAAAATTAAGACATTGATCACTACCTCAAAATAGGCAGCAATTTCTATCTTAGCTTTGCTGATAAAGGGGTGAAAACAAGAAGTGGACTTGTAGAGTGTTTGTATAAATCAAGGAACCTATCAATAGCCAAGCATGATGCTCTGAATTGGCTCCGGGTATAGTTTATGAATAATATATAAAATATTCCAATTATACTTTCAAATGACCCTTCTTACAGTTGAAAGCTATGATACTTTTTTTATATTTCAATAGATATAGTTAATATATTTAGAATTTGCATTGGGAAGATGCATTTTGCCACCATAAAGAAACTTTTTTTGATATTGTAAGCATGAGTCGCAATGCCTCTCCTGGGAAGAATTGGCTCACATTGTTAGGCATCAATATTGAATGTAGCCCGAGAAAAAAAGTGGGAGGGCCTAGGTTTTGTGACGAGCAGACTCATGGCCCTCCAAAGACATCCAGGTCCTAATTTCTGGATCCTGTGAATATGTATGTACATAGCAGAGAGAATTAAGGTAAAAAACAAATTTAAGGTTCCTCATCAGCTAATCTTAAACTAGGGAGATTATCCTGGATTATTCAGGTGGGTCTGATGTAATCACGGGGGTTCTTAAACGTGGAAGTGAGAGGTAGCAGAAGAATCAATGTCAGAGTGATGTGATGTGAGAAAGACTCAGCCATCCATTGCTGGCTCTGAAGGTGGTGTGAGGCCACAAGCCAAGGAATGCTGACCACCTGCAGGAAGATGGAGTCTCGCTCAGAGCCTCCAGAAAGGAATGCATTTCTTAATGCTTTGATGTTAACTTACCGGGACCTATTTTAGACATCCATCCTCCACAACTATAAGACAATAAATCTGTATTGTTTTCAGCCACTAAGTTTGTGGTAATTTGTTAAAGCAGCAACAGGAAACCAACACAGAGTTATAGAGAGGGAGTTGAAATGAGATGGAGGATTCATCCAAGTGGATTCAGCCCTTACACCAATTCTCTTGTATTTTGGGGGAAAAAAAACAATTTGAGAAAAATTAGAGCACTGGAATTTCAACGAAGATCTTTCTAACTAGGCGTATATACCATTTGGTAATGGTAAAGTCAGACTTGATGTAAAACAAATGCACCTGAATAAATCACTTACATTTTGCTAAATTTAGTCAACTATTTTCAGTTATTTACTGAATTTCCTATAGTCAATATATATATATATTTTTTTTTTGCTGTTCTTCTCAATGTAAAGAAAATCTAACCATACTCAAACCTATCGACAGCTGGTTTTTTATATGACCATATTCAAACCTATTGACAGCTGGTTTTTGATGCTATGACAATTTCTGGATTAATCATCACACACTCATTATGAGTTCAGTATTTCCTGTGTGGAATTTTTGTTGTCCTGAAGTTTTCCTATGCTTTATGGAAATACCAATTTCTAGGATTCTGGTTTAGTAAGAAATACTAGTGTTATTTACTATCAGATCCCCAAAGAATGACACACATGGAAAGACTTCGAGTCCATTTTAATACAGTTGGGCATAAAAACTGACACAGACATTTAGAACACCCAGTGTCACTTTCCTCAACTAGTCCATCAATATTGCTAACATTCACCCCACTAAATATATGTGCAGCCCATGATGTCCTGTTTTACTAACAAAGTGAGAACTTTCAGCTACATGGAGCATATTTAACATACTATCTTTCAGGAAAAAAAAGAAAAGAAATTTAAGATTTCTTGCTTGCCACACTGTTCTGTTGGCTCTGGACTTGACATGAGGACACTTTCTGGAATGTCAAACAGTCGCCGATTTCTGCACTTGTATAACAAACTTCTGCTTTTCCTTTTAACCTCTATGACTACATTTTCATTGCAGAAAATTGCTCACCTATGTTCATGATAGGTATGGTAAATTGATTGATTTATTGGTCTCAGTTCTTTATTTCTCCCTGTAATAATATCCTTTGCAATATGATTATAACATCTTACATTAAGAGATAGAGTCTACTTCTCAGCCCCTTGAATCAGGGCTGACCTTGTTAATGGCTTTTGCCAAAAGAATGAGGCTGTAGCACCAATTATGAGATTAGGCCTTAAGAAGTTTTAGCTTTTCATCTTTCTCTTGGGTCTTTCATCTGTCTCTTCTCTATCGTGAGAATAAGGCCATTCAGTTTGCCTGAGGATGACAGTCCCCATAAAAAGGAGCCAAGGTGTCCTAGCTTCCAGGAGCTAGCTAGCATCCAGAAGCATAAGCAACACCCTTAATTGTCCTATGGCTCATCCAAGAAGTAAGGGAGAACCCAGATGAGACCAGAGGAACTGCTCTGCTGGGTTCAGCCTAAGTTATTGACCCAAAGAATTTTCAGATAAATAGTGTCGATTTAAGCTGTTAATGTTTGGCTTGGTTTGTCATGCAGTCAGTAATACCGAACTAGTGTGATAGGTTTTATTGAGGTCTACGAATTCTCTGAAATTTTGTGTAAAATTTTGTGTGTATGTATGTTTTTCTGAGAAGAACTTTTAGCATTTAGGTATTCTCAGACAATGTTGTCCAGAAAAGTTTTACAAATCATTACCTTATTAGTGTAGTGAAGGCTTAATCACATGCCACATGTCAGACCCATTAGTCTCTTATATAAACTACTCGAATGGTGAAGAAACTTTTTGTTAGAGTGAGAATAAACACACATACAAAACACACACACACATACACACACAATTTCATGTGTGTGTGCATGCGTGCCCATGCACACTTTTGTTAATTGAACTGGAAATCTTTGGGTTTCTTTTCTAGGTAGATGTGCTAACATATGTTGTTATTCACGTGTTATGTAGTGCCTAAGTCTTTTGTGCATTGCTTATGACTAACTACTAGAGTATTAGATTAAAAGATTAACTTCGAATGCTAATGCCCTAATTGATTGTCACCACATAGGACATGTATGTTCTTTGAAGACTTTGTTGTTAAAATACCTTCATAATCCATGGTTTAAGGTAATCTTTTTCAACCCTTGCCATCCTGAACTGATAGCCTCCCCTTCCACTTAATAGGGAAAAGGTAAATCATCAGAGAGAACCTTTCCCAACTCTTGAAGGACGACAGTTATGCAAACTAAGTAAAACCTGTAACATGACCCATTGCTTAGCCAACAGAGTTAATGGAAGCTTTAGCAATTGTTTCATTGTTTTAAAACTGAAAAGGATATATATACTGGATTTCTATCCCCCAGGTTGTGTGGCACGCCATTTTCAGCTGATGTCTGCGGTGTTCTTTGGTGAGCTGATGAGGCCAACACACAGGGCTCTGCTTGAATGAACAGCATTTGCTCTGCACTTATCTAACATGTGCCAAGTCCAGAGAGCTGTACATTTTCCCCAAACTCAGATCTTCTGGCTCATTGTCAGTCAAGTCATGCCAGAGCCGCTAGCCAACAAAAGCATATAGGGAAAATAAATTTGTCATAGGAAAAGTACAGAGAAGCGATCACTTTCAGGCAGGACTACAGTAAGAACACTGTTAGGCTGCATTTCACTAATGTTAAAAACAAAATGCCTTGCCAAATATCTTTAAATTGTGTGTGTGTGTGCGCGCGCGCGCGCGCGCGTGTGTGTGTGTGTGTGTGTGTGTGTGTGTGTGTGTTTGAATTAAAGCACAAGTGTTTGGATACTTCCACCATAGAGTTAGACACAAATTCAGTTATACACAGAACACCCTAGACATTTGCACGTTATTTACCCAGGAACTAAGATTATATTTTAACCCTTCCCCCACATCTGACCCAACCATGTTTTTGCTAGCCAGCTCCCAGGTGTGAGAGATGGGGGTGGGGTGGTGGGGGTGGTTTGGGTTTCAGTAAAGCATAGCAGGTGTAATGGTGGTCTCAGAGAAACACCTCCTTTCTTTCCACAGAATAACAGGTCATTTCACTGAGAAAGGAGCTGGGTTTTCTCCAGCACTTGCACCTTACAGCTTCAAATACATACCACATGGAGCGGATTTCCAGAAAACTACAGAATGGCTGCTATAAACACATAGAGGCTGGGAATGGAGGTTTCTATCAGTCCTTTGTGCTTTTCTCTAAGTTAGAGCATAATAGCAATAATGTAGTCTCCCTTCTTTTTGGTTCCTAAATTACTTTGAAATGCATATAAAAAGATAAAAAGGAAGTAAGACAATCTACAAAAGGTTGATTTTCTAGATATTTAAATACTCTCTCAAAGACGACATTGTCAACTCTATATGTATCTGCCACGTTATAACAGATTTTGCCACCCAAACATGTTGAATGGCATAGGGATAGGAATCTGTCCTTCATATGCCATATTCACTGCAGAAATCATTTCTGACGATTACTATAGTAGCACCTGACAGGTTGGTGGGCTCATGTGTGGATGCTGTGAGAACAAGGCCCTGAATTTCCTCAGCGAGGAAAGGAGGTGGTGCCTGCCACCCTGTAAAGAAGAAAATGAACCACACATAAAGTCTACACAATTTTCAGGCAGTTACGAGAGTCCCTCTACTCCTTCCACACTCCCTAAGTCACATGTCCTCTTGTTACCTCTGCATTCTTTTCCCCCCAACAAGATGGCCATTAGTATTCATTTTTGCTAGATATTATCTGCGTGAACATTTTGGATTTGCAGGGCGGGAGATGCACACTGTGTTTTGCCCTGCACTGCACGTCTCCTTAAGGAAGGCTGTGTTGATTACATAGCATCCTCAGAAGATGAGCATGATTTAGAGACTGCTGTTGTGCTCATCCTGGGAGCTACATGTTGGAATGAAAAAAAAAAATCCCACACAAAGAGATCAGGCACAAGTTGAGCTCTGAAGTTTCCTGCTGTTCCCTTTTATTTTTTTTCTTTTTCAGAAAATGTTCTCAGATTTTCCTCTTTCCTCGACCCAAGATACTCTTTTGAGCAGCTTACAATTTTTTAGTGGCCTCCACCCTCTGTTTTTGGATTGCTTTTTCCTCTAACTTTTGTAGCCCCTTAGTTATTTACTAGCAGTTCAAGCACTGTCACAAAGCAGCACTTATTTGCTAGATGTATATATATAATTACTGACATACACATATAAAATATATACACTTATACACCCACACATAAATTTATCTTCGAATGGATTCTAAGGTGGCAGGAAGAGAATCTATAGCTGGTTTAATGTAGCAAACTCTATTTTGACAGTTTCTTCCTTTAGCAAAAAGATGTTTAAAAAGTCTTTGTAGCAGATGAACCTTGATAATTTTTTCTTAAAATTATTTTGTGTTGTACAAATAAGGATCAACTATTTTTAAATTTACCTAATCTCTATTTCAACTCAGGATTCACAGAAACTTTAGGACTCGACTTCTTCCCCAGTTTGTATGACAATTGTCCAAAGCTTAGAAGCAAGAGTGCGGGCAAAGCTCACATTCCCAGTACAACTTAGGCCTCAGAATTGTCATCCCTGACTCTGAACCTGATTTGAAATCCAGGAGTGAAGAAATGTTCATATTTATGAAAAAGTCCGCGAGATCATATGTTTACAATATGAGCTGTATTTTAAGTGCCATAAAATGTGATATTTAAAAGAATTCTATGGTAAATGTCCCTCTCTCTCTCTCTCTCAAAGAATTTCGTGGACTGTATTTTGGGTGTAGATCTTGTTGGCTTAGGTGATACACGCCTCTCATGCAGACTCCCTGCCGCCTCACTAGTGATATCTCTATCGCGAGTTCCATTTTATTACTTACAATAAATGTACAATATTCTAGCGTTACTTTTGAAACGTTGGCAGTCAAGTACCCTCAGTGCCAGAGAACTCGAGCATTATATTCATCCGCCTTGGGGAAGTCTAAGTCTTAGCTCGAAGTGGTCCAAATCACACTCGAACTTTCTTTGAACATTTTATTTTCAATATTAATACAATGCTCATCCTCTGATTTCTAATAAGTCCTTGCTTATTTTAATTTAAATTACTTACCATTATGTAAAATTGGTGCAATAGGAAGAGATGCCGTGCTCATTCCGTTTCATCCCAGCAAACCCAAGAGAGGCTCTGGGGAGCAAATAGGACTCCTGTTCTTTATCTACTCATTCATTAACATATTTAGCAAGCAGGGTTTTTTGTTTTGTTTTGTTTTTTGTTTTGTTTGAGTGCTTACTCTGTTTTCGGCAAACTGCAAGGTGCTAGGGAGTAAAAAAAAGACAGATTCTTCAATTATCTGTTTATCTAGTCGGGGGAGATAAACATAGAAAGTGATAAATATAATATAATAAAGTCTATCAATGCCGTGACTGAATTGTGTAAAGAATATAGGTAGGGCCCCAGTGCAGGGGGGAAAGTTTGCCGAGAAAACCTCCTGGAGGAGGTCACCTTCGAAGCTGAGTGGAATGTTCACCGGGAGAAGGAGACGGGATGTTTTGGACAGAGGAAGCAGTGTGAGAAAGGCATGGAAGTGTGCGGGAACTTGGGGCCTTTGGAGTTATTTCAGTATAACTGGTACCCGGGGGTGCTGAGGAGCGGGGAGAGATAAAGTTAGAGGTATCGGTAGAACCCAGATTGTGTGGGGCTGCCTGTGCCCTATGTCAGCATGGAGTTTACCTCGGAGGCAGTCAGGATTCCCCAGAGAGTTCAAGACAGGGGACTAATGGGATCAGTGTAGCAGCAGAGTGAATAATAAATTGAGGTAAGCAAGACCTGAGGCACAGAGATGGATTAGGGCCCTATACCAAGAATTCAGGTGCGAAGTGCTAACAGCTTGAACTAAAGGCCTAAAAGTCAGGTGAAGATGAAGGGACAGAAATGAGAGATGCTGCAGAGATAGAACGGACAGGATTTGGTCATGCATTTGATATGGGAGGTTAGGAGGGAAGATAAAAGGAAGAGAAGAGTTTAAAATAATTCCAAGTTTTTGACTTGGGGGATGTGGATCTGGCCCCTGTGGCTCCCGCGCTGCAGAAAGGTTTCTGCTGTGCCTGGTGAGGTGGAGAACGTGTGCCTTCCTCGGTGACGGACGGACGTGCCCAAACCTTTCTAGAATCTGCTGCCTCTGCGCTCGAGCAGCCTCCAGCTGAGGTCCTTAGACTTTTATTCTGCCCACAGGTTTTTAGTTCCAGCCTCTGTTAATGCAATGCCAGACTTTTTATGCAATATCTTGGCCATTTCCTCTCTCCTTCCCTGTCTAGGTATATATCTGTCATGGGGCCAAGCAGTCTCTAAGTGACAGCAACTACTGCCACCGCTAGGCTTATTGGCCACACTCCTGTAAATACAGTTGATGAGGAAACAATGAGTCAGACTCGCTCAGACAGTTGCTTCCTCCTGGCACAGCAGGCAGACGAGCTTCGAGCTTGCATCACTTCCTCTCATTCCCTGAGTCTTACAGACCAAGAGGAGCAGACTCAGTGAGTGCTGAGTGCGCCATGGTCTGTCAGAACCGAGGGATTCTGTGCAAAGGAGCCCCCAATCTTTTAAAGGGGCCGCTATCAAAGCTGTTCAACCTTTGCCCACGAGGGAGAAATTATCTTTGTTTTCCTGGGCAGGAAACATATCGGTCTTCCCACTTAGAGAGCGAGACACCACCTTTATCTTCCTACAGAGTTGTCCGCTGTAGGAAGCAATCCTTGAAATGACAATCTGAGATGCATAGCTAAAAATGCCATACAGAATTGCCTGCCGACAATAACTCTCATTTTCACCAATTTCTGATGGTGGAATCAGTGAGTTTAATTTGGGCAGTATTAAATTTGAGGTGTCAGTAGAGTGTTAAGATAGATTCCATTCAACATAGAGCCAGTAAGCTGTTGGCTATATGTACTTACGGAACCAGGGAAAGGATGGTATAAGAAATTGATTAGATTTGTCCTTTGTGTGGATGGTAGTTAGAGTCACAGGAGAGGATGAAGTTATCCAGAGAACATATGCACGAGAAGAAAGCCGTGAGTAAACAGAACCATAGGAATCAGCAACGTTTACAAGGCCAGGAATGGTCTGAAGGGAGAAAGGAATTAGGAGAGAGTCACACCTTAGAATTCAAGGAAAGGATACAGTCTAAGAAGGGAGGAGGCAGTAGTATCGAATACTACAAGGAGACCAAATAAGATGAAAGAATGAGCTGGCTTTAGCAATTCTGAGGACACAGGTGACCCTTGCAAGAGCATTTCGGTAGAGTGATAGGTAGTGACGTTTGCTTGTAGCAGTATGAAATATGAGAGGGAGCTAACGGAGGGGACATTTTTGAAGTGATTACCTAGAAAAAAAAGGGAAAGGGGTACAAAGTAAAAAAAAATAGACAGAAGAAAGAAATAGATAGACAGACAGAAGAAAGAAATGTATTTTTTTATAGTTCTTGAAGCCAGAAGTCCTAAATCAAGGAGTGTGGCAGGGCCGCCTCTCTCTGGAGCCTGGGGGGTTGGGGAGAGCCCTGCTTTGCCTCTTCTAGATGCAGCTGGTTGCCTGCTTTCCTCAGCAGTCCTTGACGTGTGGCTTCATTCATCCAGTCTCTGCCATTGTCTTCCCACTGTCTTGCCATCTATGTGTTTGTCTTCTCTTCTGTCTGTTTCCAGTCTCCCTCTGCCTTTCTCTTACAAGGACACTTGTTATTGAATTTAGGCCCTACATGGATAATCCAGGAGGATCTCATCTCAAGATCCTTCAATTAATTGCATCTTTGAATACTCTTCTTTCCAAATAAGGTCACATTCACAGTTCCAGGGATTAGGCTGTGGACATATCTTTTCAGGGGCCATCATCCCACTAAAGAAGGCATCAAGAGTTGAGGTAAAGGAATGAGTCTGGAACTGGACTCATTCCTTTACCTTTACTTGCACCTGGACTGTTGTTACAGTGACCTAACCCATCCCTTTGAAGAGATAATGGGGGACAGGAAGTTAAGATAGAGATGTGTAGAAATTGGAGTTGGTGGGTCAGAAGCCAAGGAGTTCTCACCTGGAAGCCTCAGTTGTCTCTATGAAGCAGGAGACAAGGTCATCTGTTCAGAGAAAAGGTAGTAGAAATAGACCTGAGTGTAGGAGAAAAAGGAAATATTATAAAAGCCACAGGTGTGGGAGGAAGAGTTGACAAAGAAGAGGCAAAGGGGTGGGGGCTGAGGTGTCCAGGACGATATATTTCCAGGCCTTACTTACATTTGTAGATTTGACCATACCTCTGTATGTCTTTGGTGACATTTGTCATCAGGAGAGTGCGCTAAAACACAACGACAACGACACACAAAGCAAAGGGAAACAAACGCTCACGAAAACGAAGCGCCATCTGCTAACTTAGTCTAGACAGGCCCTGCACATTCGCTGCTTCTCATCGTGAAACCCGCGGAAATGCGGATGGGGACTAATGCGTGGCCAGAACTGATGTGGGAGAGGAGGGAATGAAAGCCTTCAGTCACTGGGCGCTCCGTGGGGAGCAGGGCAAATTGAACTGAATTTACTTTGGCTCCTGATCTGAGGTTTCTCCAGAAAAGGCTTTTCGAGGAAATGAGAGAAATGCCAAGAAGGGGAGTGTGCTAAATGTGGGGCAGATAAGCCTGAACATACTGTACTTGTCCAAATGCTCAAACCATAGGAACAAACTTCAGCCTGTAACTTCAGCCTTATTATCACTTAAAACATTTAGCATAGGGGTATTTAGTGGCCACCAGCGTGTGTTGGCCTCCATATTGCCCTGAACCCATATTTGGTGAGAACAGTGCCAGCGTTTGTCTAAACGTTTCCAAGCGAATGTGTCCCATTGGACCCACGTCCAAATGTTCAGACGGTTTTAACGTGATTAGACATTTTCCCGGCATCTTTCACGTATGTCAATAAGTTTAAAGGGAATCTTGATATTTGGATTGATGAAACAGGTAAGAGATGAGCAAGAATTTTGTTTTCTGAGTCCATGGTATGAATTGCTTGGTTCCCAAGTTCCGGTCTAAAGCGATGTGAGTTATAGTACACTGTAGTTGCTAGATTTTGTATTACGTATATGTATCCTGCAAACACTAGGAGCCAAGGGAGTGACGAAATAAACCTTACAGAATTGCTTCTCAGACATTAATATGGGTATAAATCTCTTGGGAATCTTGCTAAAATGCAGATTCTGTAGGTTTGGGGTGGACCTGAGATTTTTCATTTCAAACAAGCTCCCAGATGATGCTGATGCAGCTGGTCCAAGGATACACTGTAAGTGGCAAGGTGTTACACTATTTTAAAAAACTAGAATAATTACAAGGGATCCCCAAATATGAGAATCTGTTGCTGTAACATCAGGAAAAAATCATAGATGACAGTAAGCTGGAAAAGTTTTCCTTATCTTTTGAGAAGATCCATGTTTTTTAAAGGCTCTTAGTAAGTCTTCATGTTGACCATCAATCCACTTAGCTTTCTCTGTGGTGATTATCTGGTAATTAAAGGGGCCAAAATATCTACTCTAAAGATAGCGAGTAAAACATTTCTTGGTTTTAAGGCTGAATGGGCTCGGTAAGTACATCCCTAAGATGTATAGGATTTCTTTTCTTTCCTTTTCTTTCCTTTTCTTTCCTTTTCTTTCCTTTCCTTTCCTTTCCTTTCCTTTCCTTTCCTTTCCTTTCCTTTTCTTTTCTTTTCTTTTCTTTTTTCTTTTCTTTGCTTTGCTTTACTTTGTTTTCCTTTCCTTTCCCTTTTAAATATTAAACCTCATTTAAAAAAATTGGATAATCTCTTGAGATGGAAGAACTTATTTTTATAATTAGGATTTCAGTAGTAGTTTTGGAGACACGTTTATTAAAATTTATTAAACGACTTGCAGATTTAGCCATCAGAGAGGGTTGTATTGGTTCCTCATTTAGCATTCATTTTCTCTTTCTTCTTGTCTATCAGAAACTGAATTTAGTGCAAGAGTCCCCCGCCCACCCGCGGAGCCCTGTGCCCAGGGATAGCAGAGCGCTCCCCGGCTCCCACAGGGGGTGTGGTTCGTTTTGGGTACTACCATTCCTTTTGCCTGTGGTGGTTTAGGGATGAGATGTGGAAGTTTCTGGGGGAGCCTCTAGGATGAATTTTCTTGCTCCTAAGAGAGATCCACAGAAGAGAAAAAATTCATCATCTGTATTTTATTAGGACACGTGCTCTGGAAGAGCCGAAGTCACCTTGTACCCAGCCTGAGAGTAAAGCCAG